>RJWH01000811.1:0-537076 GCA_004363575.1 Solenodon paradoxus | reverse complement strand
TGTTCCTCTGGTATCAGTTGGCATGGCAACCAGTAAAAGACTATTCAACATCAGTAGGTTTCAAAAAGGTTGAGGCCTAGTTGAAAATCCATTTGGGCTCCTACCTGCAAAATTCTTTTGAAAATGCACTAAATCTTTTCTTAGGGCTCTAGAGACTGAACCAATGCGTACAACTGTGGCACCTTCGATCTTAAATAATTTTCAAAACATGGGATTAATGATTCCAGTCACCAGAGGCATTACGGAAGATCTGGAATTACTGGCACTGTGCTGGGGAGGATATTAGTAGAAATACAGTTGCTGTTTCCCTTTGTGTCTTATCATGCTGAAAACAAAAGTGTTATTACCAAATTTCTATAAATTCTAAGCTCACCAGTGCAAATGAAAAAAAAAAATTCTTTACAGGTTTGTGATAAAATCATATGCATTCATCTTAGAGAACTAAATATGATTTTAAAGCCTAAAGTTAATCATTTATTTTAAAATATTTATGCCCTCAGAACATTTTAATAGAGAGGGCTTTTTTTCCTAATAAAAAGTGTTACTATTTTAGGTAAGGATATTCTAGTTCAAGAACACTTTTTATACTTTTGTAAACCAGTTTGAGCAATATATTCTGATGTCAATTAAATTTGAACTCTTTGAATATCAAATAATTCACAAGGTTTACATGGGTATACACCCCCCCTTTTTCTTTTTTATAAACTGTAACTTAGCTTATGCATTAGAATAAAAGATTCCCATGTTATTTTATCCAAAATACATATTATATTGCTTTGTAAGTTTACAGCCAGGATTCTAAAATGAAAGAAATTTCTAAGAATATATCCTAAAACATACAATATGAGAAAGATAAAACACTATCTACTCCACCATTGACATGACCATGAGTTAGAATTTAAGTATTTTGCTTAAATTACTCATTCGACAGAGGGTAGTCATCAAATGTGTGTTAATATAATTCAATTAATAATGTTGTCCTTGGATAGTTGGATTTCCAATAACCCATAAATCAGATGCACTTGAATCCAATGGCAACCATCAATACCGTCTCCACAGTATTTGGCACAGATCTATACCAATGATATGTAATACTTATGCTGTTATCTCCTTCACATAATATAGAGTGAGAATTAATGAGATAACTCAGGATATTTGAAATCATATTGTGAGCTATATTCAAAGAGGAATTTATTGATACAATGCATGAGTAATTGCGGTTATAATATATTACATTCTATGACCTCAGAGGCAATGCAAATACTTGCAAGGGATGAGTCAATCTTCTATAAGGGACAGGAAGCCCCAGATGTGGATATTTGTCCTGGCTAAGATCCTGATCTGAAAGATTCTGACCCACCTTTACTTTCAATCCCTTAAATTGCCTCTTAGGAAAATGTGGAAAAGAAGGCTGCCTTCTTTACCAAATAGAGGTGTGTTTTGTGACGTTTTGAAAAGAGTAGATTTCTAAAGTACAAATTTTCATGTTGCTAATAAAATAAGTCATGTAAAATTTTGGATAAAAATGTTTAACATAATGAAATGATTTCCAAGGCATTTGGAAATTCTGTACTTTTATAACTATGAATGCTGTACCTTCTCTCTCTCTCTCTCTCTCTCTCTCTCTCTCTCTCTCTCTCTCTCTCTCTCTCTCTCTTTCTCTCTCCTCTATCTATCTATATCTATCTACCTATTTATCCCTGAAAATTGCCCAGGTAATTATTAATTGCTGTGTTTTGACGACAGGCAGCTAGAAAGGAGCAGTCTTTACTCAGTTGCCGAAGTTCATTAATGTGGCACCAATTTCCATAAAAAAAAAAAAAAAAAGCTACAGGTAGGAATTAAGTCAAGTAAGCAGATAGTCAATCAGAAAGAGGATGATGAAGCCCTTCTTTCATTTTATTTTAATTGTTCATCTTGGTTATTCTCTCTGGTCCCAGGTCTGCTCCAAACCTCTACTCTACCCGCGGCCTGCCAATCCATGTCCTTTATAGTTGGCTACCATACAATTCCAGTATGCAATTCAGTACTTATGTGGAAACTGAGGCTGAATGAGGTTAAGTAATTAATCCCAAGCCATAATGGTCATGAAAAGGATTTAAACCCTCTTCTATTTTCATATTTATTTAAATAAACAATACATGTTAGCAATGGATTAATGAATAATTTATGGATCAAGTCATAAGAAGAAATTGTTTTGATTTCTTACATTTAATCCCTTAAGCTGATTATACAAAGCAAATCTTAAAGGTCCCAGAATTCTAGACAAGTCTTCATGCATTTGAAGCTGACAGGTCAGTAATATTAGAAAGACCACAAAATTCTAAAAGTAATCTTACGTGACTTTGTAGAGCTGATCTGTGCCTACACCTTCTGCTGTGAATACATAAACTAACAAACACTGGCCATAATGACACATAAAACTTGGATTCTTCTGCTCATTTCCACTTCTCACGTGCTGGCTCTCAGTAACTGAGCTAACCCCTATACTCAGTAGACGCATACTTCTCCAACTTTCTTACACAAGATCTTCAGATCAGTGAACTGAGGGACAAAGGATGGGAAGAAATTGGCATTAATTTTGACATATGAACTTGATTTAAATGAGCTAAAATAAATATTTAATTAGAGCATATGGTGAATACATAGTTACAGGGAAATGACATCTGTACCCCATGTCTTGCTTTACTTGTTTCAGACAGTGTGGCAAGTACTAGTTCTACACCAAGATAAAGATGTTCCAAAAGCCAAGGGGCTTTAGAAGCCTTAACATCTTTTCATGATTATTTTCCAGGTTGACAGGAATATCTTGCAAAACTACAGATGTATTTCATCTAATGAAAGTTTGGGTGGAGGAGAAATTTACAACATGGCCTCGCATCATTTTATTACATGCTGTGCCTTCAGATGTATTGTTTCATCATGATTTCAACCACCATATGCACAGAACTATCTAATGCTCCAAACCCACACTTGTGGATTTGTCCTGCACACAATTCTACAGCCCATGCTGACTCCCTGTCTCTGTTCTAGAAAATAAAAATGTCCTCTACTTCAGTGTTTAGCAATTTACTACCCATAATATACATATTGCCCATTTAACTTAAAAGTGGAGGGTGGAGGATCAAAATCAGCAAAACAATAGATTGATAAATTGTACAAAGAAAAGATATTGTATTCTAAGTTCTAACAGCAAGTCAAGTACCAGTCTCTAGAATATTCAGTGACAGCCAGGATTACATAAGAAAATAGTAGTTCTCTGACACCATGTAAACATCAGGCAATCCCAGTTTAGGAGGAGAGTTTTGGAAGGCTGGTGCTGGGAACACAAGCACATGAATGCCCACCAGATATGGAGAAGTGTGGAGATTTCCCGTGAACAGTTAGTGACAGATATTACAAGGAGCAGCACATGACCAAGCTTTGGGAAAATATGAACATCTTCTCAGAGAAGTTTTCATCTGACATTGTCAGGAATGGGCAAATTTCCCAGGAAAATAAGAAGGATAATCTAAATAGAGGCACCAGAGTTTCACAAACATGAAAGGTAACATGGTAATGAGAGAGTTTGCTTTTGTTGCAGTTGTGTTATATGATGAATTAGATAAGATTTTACTGTCCTTTCTGAGACATGCAAAAGTGTTCACTAAAGTACATAGTTAAGAAATATTCTTAGATAATTTTTCATTTTTGACTTAAAAAGCGTTTCCCTCCTAATGGAAATATAATAATTGCCTCTAGTGACTGACCTGCAATAAAAATAAAGTTCCAGGACAAAGTTTTTTAAGGAGAATGATCATTGCATGATGGGCAGAGCACCCAGCCAGCTTGACGTCCAAGGCCCACCCTGTTGAGAACTTTCAGAGAAAGTCTAGACAGGTTGATTCAGGGCCCTTAGACTTAGTATCCCTGTTTATAAGAGTCTAAGATCCAATCTCTGATTTTCTACATCCTTGTTGCTGTGTTATTGGGTTGTGCTCTTTTGCAAAGACTAGGGCCATACTCACATATCTTCTATTAATCATTTCTCTACTAAACAAGGATCAGTCATTCTAAAAATGAGTATTCTGTTATCCACTTCAGAACTACTAATTTTAATGAAGCAATAGCTTTATTTAGCTACTGATGACCCTTTCTAGAGGCACTTTTTTCTACATTTGCAAGAAAACTTGAACATCAGGAAAAAAAAAGTTCCTACTTCTTTCCTAAGTTCAAAATTTTGATTTTTTGATGTATTTATTCCAGATAATTTACCCATTTACTATGCCAGTCCACTCTCTCTCTCTTTCTTACACAATCACAAACACACACACCCATACAAGCATGCACACACTCATACATTGGCATTAATTCGAAGCTTCACTATTTCTGTCACAAAAATGATGGAAGATCTTAGTGACCCTTATCTAAAGATGAATTCTGGGTAAGTTCAAATCTAACAATAAAGAGTAAATCACCTTTGCATTTTTATGAGATAAGAATCACTTATTCTGCCTAAAATTCATTAGAACTGGAGTCTCATAATTTTAGAGCTACATTGAATGCCTTAAGAGTACCAAGACTGGGTTTCAAAATATAGTTCTCTTGCTTATTTTGCTGTTAATCTGAAAATTTGTTGTAGTTTCTTTATATAGTCATGTTCTAAAAACCCAGAGAACACAAGAAAAAAAAAAAAAAATAGGCCCTTACCTGACTTTAATCAACAAGCATTAGATACTAAGTACATTATAAGAATGTCAAGTGCTGAGAATATGAAAGCAAATAAAACCATTAATGTTTTCTTCTTAGAGGCATTGCTCGGGGTTGTGTGAGGGAGGGGCACCCACTGACGGCAGCTCAATGTCCTGAGCTAAGGGAGCATGAAATAGGCCGTGATCTGTTCTGCCTGAGAGGTCATTGAAAGGTTACACAAAGGAAGTGATATTTGAGCTACAATCTAAAGGATTGATAGGTCTTAGTTTGATGGAAAAAGAAAAGGGGGAAGGGAATTACAGGGAGAGAAAAAAGCAATTGGCCAGAAATTGTAAGCCTTCGGGGGAAGGAATACAAAATAATTAGAAGATAAATATTCTTGAATGTAAATTGGCAAAGATAGTGTATGACCTTATTTTCAAAACATGCATCAACTTTGAAACTTTTAACTAGGTAGTCAACAATGTCTTGAGTATCTCTCAAAGAGTTGATCTAGAGTTGACAGAACTTCTCTCTGTCCTGAAAATTTAGAGTCATCCTCTAGAGAAAGGAACATTGGGGAAGGCATTGGAAAGAGCATTAAAATAAATCTCCAAGAACAGGTCTAGTTTATATTCATCTAAATCTTTTTTTAATACATGTTTATTGAGCACTGTACTGTAGACGATGGAAAAACTGGATTAAAAATATAATCCAGTGACTCCACCCTTACTGGCAGAGGCAGCATGAAATGAAATGTCCAGGATATTATGGGAAGTGTAACTGTTCTGGATACATCAGAGAAGGTTTTCTGACAAAGTCAACCCTAGAGCGACATCTGAAATAACGACTAAGAACTAACCAGTTAAAATATTTTGGGTACTGAATCATATTTAGACTCTCTGAGTCTCAGTTTCTTCATTTATGAAGAGAAGGCACGAGACTGGATCACAGACCTGGATCATAGATCTCAAACACGGCTGCACATGAAACTCACTTAGGGAGATTTCTTTTTTTTAAATATCAAGGTCTCACCCCATGCAGACCAATATTAAATCAGTGTCTTAGGTGCTAGAGACCCATCCAGGGTGGTTATTTAAAGTTCCCCAGGTGATTTTATTGTGCAGCCAGGGTTGAGGCTAACTAAAGGAGATGATCTCTGAGGTCACTCTCATTTGTGAAATGAATATGCAAGGTTAACAGAAGTAAAGATTTCAAAAAGTGCACAATATGTTCAACAAAGTATCCCCATACATTAGCACTTGCCATTCCTGCACCTCAAAACCATTGTCTTCGTGCTACCCAGAGAGTCCTACTTATTGACTCATTCCATGGAAGGGCCCAGTACCAAAGAGTCTTCTCCTTTTCTGATAAAAAAAATATGTCTGACTCATATCCAGTTTTCTGAGAGTGGTCTCTCATAAGAAGCTATCTATTTTTTGATTAATTAAACTAATTTCTCAGCTTACTTGATATCATTTCTTCAAAACATCCTAATTTCAAGTAAATTTATCTTAATTGACCCCTAATCTTTTCTTATCACTGAGAAGACTTATTTTTTTCATTGCTTACTATTTTTATAAAATATGCCCAGACTTTGATTTCCTGAATTCACATCACTCTTCAGTAGTAATATTTATACAACTCATTTTTCATAGTTTTATAACTAATTGTTGACTCCCTTGTAAAATCTCCTATTTCTTCTAAAGTATTTTTCAAATATTGTCAATGGTTATCTTATTTGCAACAAACTAAATAGGAAAGACAATCAATTAAAAAATAGTAAAGTTATTTTAAAATTAGATTATATAAATAGCTATAGATGAAAGGATTTTTAAACTACCAGGAGCTATAGGAATTTAATTCATTTTATATATATATATATTTATCAAAAACCTACATTGTGCTGATCCTGTTATACGTAATAGAGATTTTGCAAGACAGAAATCCTGGAAACATGAATCTACATTCAATTGATGAGAACAGGCAATATACAATAATAAACTCAATAGAGTTTGGTAAAGGGATAGCTAAACATCAGTGGAGAGGACCTTATTCTATTATGTGGGCATCCTGACTGATTTATGTTGCCCTCTCTACATAAGCTTAGATTAGTTCATGTAAGACCATCTTCCCATTCTTAGAAGTGATAAAAATATGTTATTATTCATTTCAGAAAAAAACTAAATCGGCTTATGATTACAGCATATTACCAAGAAAGCAAGAAAGCTCTATTGAACTGGCTTTCTAGGTGATCCCTAGATCTTATCACTTATCTGAAAATTTCCTCAATTTGCATGTAGAAAGTGTTATCTCACATTTGCTTAGTATTTTGTTCTAGTATAGTTTTTTTGTTGCAAGAGAAGCTGTTTTAATGATTTAAAATTTCTGGTTATATACATTTGTGTGTATATATATATATGCACACACACACACATATATGGCTTAACTTCACTACATTTTAAATTTTGTCCATAGTTTGTGACACTTTCCCACAAATATTTCACAGGGGACATTAGTGGCTAATCATTACTATGAATAAAATATGACTCCGACCAGCGGAGCAGTCAACTGGGGTCCGGAGATCCACCTAGAACGGATGAACGAGATGGGACAAGAGGCGCGAAAAATGACAGCAAGACAAAGAATTCTGATCAAGCTGCAAAATTTATTAAGATGGAGGGACTTATATAGGGAAGGGAAAAGAGAGGAAGTAGTTCTGATAGGTGGTCCCTGTGTGTGTCTTTCTGCGTGCTCTTGGCTTGGATTGGCAGGCGGGCGCGTGATCAGGGCTCTGATTGGTTGCTAGTGCTCATGCTTTATGTATGCTTCTGGGAGGCGGTAAGGGTGGCTCTGACTATAGTTTCCTGTTTGTTCTGGTGAGCGCAATTTCCCAGCCTGATTGCATCAGCTTAGCCCAGGTTCCCAACAAAAATAAAATAAAATAAATTGAAAATAGCTATTTGCAGATATAAAAGAATTAGAAATCAAGAGTAAAGAGAGGATAATACAATTATTTATTATTGTATTGTGACAATCTCCAGAAGACACCACAGAGAGAACACTAGGGTTGAAAATGTAAAACAGAAAGAGCTGTCAATTCCTTCCACACACAAGCAGAGTATGGTTTAAATTTGATAGAAAGCCACAAGCCAGTTCTCATAAAATCAAGCCTGGTTCGCCATTTCTGCTGCTGACAGGAAATGTCATTGCAAGGAAATAAGGCAGCAAGTTGCCATCTCCAAAGCATCAGCACCTCAGAGACAGATGAGGAGAAGAGATCCATGTGTAAACAGAAATGACCTGTGCCCCAGAAGAATATGTGTGATTTCCTGTAAACTATTTGAGTATTTTTTGACTGGAAGGGCATTGGAATAATCTTAGGAGAAATTGTACAGCTTAGAACGGTGTGACACATTATCAGAAAAGAAGAAATGGCAAGGAGAAGCAGAAGAGTCAAATAGGATATGGTTTGAGTTCTGGTGATGATTTTTCAAATTCATCGGATGGTGGTAAGTAGCCATGAGGCACTTTTATACAGTGTGTTGATAGTGAAATTGACTTTAAAAATGAGTGTGTCCTGTGTGTATTTATGCGATTTGCATGTAAACATTTACATAACATACAAAAAAACACCTAGAGTTCTCTAGCCACAAACAATTGGGTATATATTGAGAAAAATACAAATTTCCCTTGTGTATATAAAGAATAAACAGGTATGCTATGTGACTTTATGTAGTACACAGAGTATACATACACAGCTGTAAACTCTATAAAATATTTGAATATACAGGCAGGAAAATTTCACATATGTATAATAATTAATCTATGTGAGAGCACATATCTGTGATCGATTTAGACTTGTTATGTCTTACCTAGGGATTTGTACTTGGGCAAAAAGGGTTATAGAGTCCATTAGCTAATCTGAATTTATGACAATAAATCCCTTGATGTTCAACTATGACAGGAATTACTCTTCTCTAACGAGTAATAAATGTGTATAAGTCATGTGTCCCATTGGATTACTTGGCTAAAATCACATTTCAAAGATGGCTAATTGTCTAAAATTTATCCAAATTCAATACAAATTTTATTGCCCCTAATTGCCTTTGCAGGTTTAGAGCATTAAGCATATTTAAATGTATTTGTCATAGCACTCCTGTGCACATATAATGCATGAATAGCATATTCACTACCATCCAATTTAAGCTTTTCAGCTATTTTGGCAATTTAACATTAAATCATTATGACTTAAAATATAGCTTTCCATTTTTAGATCTGTGGCAAATTATATTTTTTAATGAAATGTTTTGGTTATAGGTAGTGTATTCTTATTGTTTTGCATGTTTGAATGACTTAATTGTAATATCAGTGTTACTAACAACTTAAAACATTGCAGCACCTGTTAGCACCATTGCAGAATTATAGACATTGTCATTCCAAGTCACTTGAACTAATTTACCCAGTACCAACATACTGAACAGCTGTTACTGAAACTTTAATATATCTTTTTAAAAATCCCTTATTAAAAATTACGTATATAATATTGAAAGTTCTAAGTAAAAAAGTCTGAGGTAAAAACAGATTATATGAAGAAGTTAAGCAAGAAAAAGATAAATAAAACAAGGAAATTAAATTTATATTTTCTTAATCAAAATTCATGGCAATTCTAGGTCAAATGGCAGTTTTATATCTACCTAGACACACGGAAGTAAATGATAAAGTATAAAAATAAGATATGTTTACACAGCTGAGTTTATATACTGAAAATAGAAATCTCTGTGACCCCAAAATAGGAAGGGAAACCAAGTTGTAAGAACAGTAGCTATACTACCCATTGGATGTCTGACCTTGTAACAGCCAAAGCTCATATGAAGATGTGACTGAGAACACATTCTATGTTCTGTTTGGGCAGAACTACAGATGCCTATGTGAAACCTGTCACCATACTTTGTCCATGAATAGGACCTAGAATACCTACCAGGCTGGAGAAGAGGCACCCAAAGGAAATAAAAATCCATGCCAGGCTGTCCCGAGGTGTGCAGCTTGAGCTGTAGTCTGAAGTGTACACTAGATGATTTAAAAAACCTCTACATGGAGAAGTACATAAGAGAAAGCACTCTAAGAAGAAGAAATGGCTAAAATCATTCAAAACCACATAAGGAAATCCAATAACATGCAAGAGAGAAAATAAATTTAACAATCTTAATTTGAAAATGATTTTGACACAGAATTTTTAAAATATCTCTAGCTATAATAGAAATAATAACCTCCAGGAAATATGAAAAGTATATTTAGAATTATGTGTGACATATCAGTTGTGAAAAAGATATTAAATAATTAACACCTCCACTATAGGTTAAATCTCTTTAAAGAGACAAAGTCAAGATGGCGACCTGGTAGGAGTGAGTCCCACCTCATCCCCACAGAACAACTAGACATTCACCTTTTTTCCAGAGGTAAATACTGAGGAAAAACAGGCCCAGAGGCTACAGAGACCACTGCAGCAGTCACTACCACCAAGCATAGAAGAAAACATCTGAGTAATTAATGAAAATATGAGTTACCAGAATCTTTGGGAGGCAGCGAAAGCGGTAGTTAGAGGTAAGTTTATTGCACTCCAGGGTTACCTTGAGAAACAAGAAAAATCACAAATAAACAATGTGACCCTATGCTTAAAACAAATATATAAAGAACAATTAAAGTCAAAAGTCAGTAGAAGAAAAGAACTAATAAAAACTAGAGCTGAAAAAATTAATAGAAAACAAAAGGATAATCCTGAAGATCGATGAAACCAAAAGCTCATCCTTAGAAAAAGAAAAAAAGAAAACATTGGCAAACGACTGGCTAGACTCACAAAGAAAAATATAGAGAATAGAGAAAACTCATATAACTAAAATCAGAAATGAAAGGAGAGAAGTTACAACAGATACCACAGAAATACAAGCTATCTTAAGAGAATACTATGGGCAGTTCTATGCCAATAAAGAAGACAACGTTGAGGACGTACAGATTTTTAGAAAAATACAGTCTACCAAGACAGAACCTGGAAGAGCTGGAAAAACTGAACAAAACAGTCATAAGCAAAGAAATTGAAGAGGCAACCAAAAGTCTCTCTAAAAATAGAAGCCCAGAATCAATGGTTTTACTAGTGAGTATTATAAAACCTTCAGCGAAGAATTAATGCCTATTCTCAAGTGCTTCCAAAATATTGAAAGACAGAAAATGCTCCCAAATAGCTTCTATGAAGCTAAAATCACACTGATACCAAAAGCTGATAGAAAGATGTTAGCAAGAAAATTGCAGACCAATATCTCTAGTGAAAATAAATGCAAAAAGTCTCAGCAAAACATTAGCAAACTAAATCTAACCATGCATCAAAAAAGATCATCCCTCATGATCAAGTGGGATTTATCTCAAGGATGAAAGGATGGTTCAATATACATAAGTCTATTAATGTAATATACCATATCAACAAGAGCAAAGAGAAAAAATACATGATCATATCAATAGACACAGAGAAAGCTTTTTGACAATATGCAACACCATTTATGAAGGGATGTACCTCAACATAAGGGCCACATAAAATAAACTCACAGCCAACATCATGGTCACTGACAAAAAATTGAAAGTATTTCCTCTAAGGTCAGGAAAAAGGTAAAGCTGTTCACTCATACCACTGCTATTTAACATCATACTAGAGGACTTAGCCCGCACAATTAGACAAGAAAAAGAAATAAAATGAAGTTAAATTGTGATGAAGGAAGGAAAAGTATCATTATTTGGAGATGACATGACTATGTATATATTAAAAACCCTAAATACTCTGGCCAAAAACTGCTAGAAGTGATCAATGAATACAGTAAAATTACAGGCTACAAAATCAATGCACTAAAATCCATCAAATTCTTATATGCAAGCAACACCCTTGAAGAAAAAGAAATCAAGAAAGCCATACCTTTTAAAAATAGAATAAAAACAATCAAATATCTTTAAATAAACTTAACAAAGGAGGTGAAAGACCTGTAAAATGAAAACTACAAATCTTTCTTAAAACAAATAGAGAATTAAACAAAGAGATGGAAAGCATCCCCTGCTTATAGTTGGGAAGAATCAGCATTATTAAAATGGTCATTCTACCTAAATGAATATACAGATTTAATACAATCCCCATTAAATTCCTGTGGGTTTATTTCTGGGAAATAGAACAAAAAAAAATCTTAAAATTTGTATGGAACAACAAAAGACCCCAGAAACCAAAGCAATCATGAGAAAAATAAACAGATCTGGAAGAATTTTACTCCCAGACATTGAGCTATACTCCAAAAAGACAGTGATCAAAATGTTATGGTATTGGAATAATAACAAAGGCACACATCAGTGGAATAGAATTGAAACTCCAGAAACTTACCCACTCACATAGTCAGTTAATCTGCAATAAATATGCCAAGCATATAATGGAAAAAGGGAAATCTCTTCAATAAATGGTGTTGGGAAAACTGGACAGCCACATGCAAAAGAATGAAGCTAGAAGAATGAAGCTCTAACACCATTCACAAAATTGACTCAGAATGGACTAGAGATCTGGACATAAGACCAGCAACCATAACATTCTTGGAAGACAACATAGGAAAGACATGCCATGACAAAAACCTTAGAGAGGCCTTTGGGAACTCAACTCTAGCATTAAGCAAACCAAAAACAAAAATAAACAATTAGGACTACATCAAACTAAAAAAGCCTTCTTTACAACAAAAGAAAATATCGCCAAAATAAATCAATAAACAAAAATAAAAAGACAACCTACTAGTTAGGAGAAGAGACTAGCATTCCCTTTTTCTGACAAGGGCTTAATATCCATAATGTACAAAGAATTCATAAAACTCAATATCAAAAAACCAGGCAATCCAATGCAAAAAGAGAAGAATTAGAGAAACGTTTTTCTGAAGAGGAAGTACAAATGGCCAACAAGCAGATGAAAAGAAGTTCCTACTCCCTGACTATTAGGAAAACAAATTTAAAACAACAATAAGATACCACCTTACACCCGGCCATTGTTTATGGCAAGTCTTGGCCATTATTCAAAGTGCTGGAAGCAACAAATGTTGGCGAGGATGTAGAGTAGATAAAAGAGAACACTTTAACCTGCTGATGGGAGTGCAAATTGGTGCAAGCCCTATGGAAAACAGTATGGAGATTCCTCAAAAGGTTTGAGATGGAAATACCATATGATCCTGCCAAGCCACTTCTGGATATTTACCCAAAAGATTTAAAAAAAGACACGGATCTGCAGATATTTATGAACTTCTCTGTTTACGGTAACCCAATTCACAAAAACTAAGAACTAGAACTAGAAACTAAGTGCCCAAAGTTAGAAGAATGGATAAAGAAGATGTGGTACACAATGGAATAATCCACAGAACTTAAAGAAGATGAAACCCTGCTAGAGGATCTAGAGGAAATTCTGTTAAGGGCAATCAGTCAGAAAAGAAAGATACCAGATGATCTCACTCCTAAGTGGAATGTGAATAGACAAAATGAAGGAGTGAATGAAACAAAACCAATCCTTGGACACTTGCAATAGAACTGAAGTTACCAGTAGTGAATGGAATTGGGGGTGTCGGGGTCAAGTGGTGGTCGAGCCCAGTGGACCATGGTGAAGAACACTTGGTGATTTGGTGGAGGGCAGGGTATATTAAAATATCTGAGTAATGGGGAGACTGCACCTATGGGATCCTACACATGTGTATATTTTGATTCAGAGAACAAGGTTACTGCAAAAACAATAATAAAAAACTAAACAAAGAAAAAAAAAAAAAAAAGCAGAACAGCTAGGCTGTTAGGTCTTGGATTAGAGGGAGGCATCTATTGTAGAGGAGACTTAGAAGCACTAACACAAGACCAGAAACAAAGCTGACCTTGATGCTCAGAGGGTGTTAGACTAAAACTTGTGTGTACCTTGGCAGGATATGAGTCTTTTATTAAGATTCAGGCCCAGGAAGGAGGCTGGAGGGTTTGGATATCACCCCCTGCAACTGGTCACTGACACAATCCTGAAAATAATAACTTTCAAAACCCAGTCATCCACCTGTATGCTGCCTATGAGATAAATTCAAAACAAAATGAACAAAGAATAATATATCCTTTGAAAGGGAAAAAATAAGAAAAATGGACAGATGTTTATCCAGAAAACTCTAAAGAAAAACCACACACACACACACACACACAAAAAACCCAAAATGCTTTTTTCAGTATTAGTGAGTTTATGGATAGACATTTTTTAAAAAATAAAAGCTAGATTACTCATTAGCTCCATATGAAATAATTAACTCAAAATAGATCAAAGACATAAGACCTGAAACCTTACATAGAAGAAATACATAGAGGAAGCAACTTAAATGCCCATCAACAGATGACCAGATGAAGAAGCATCAATCTACTTCATGGATTTCTATGCTAAAGAAAAACAATGCTGTGCCCTTTGCAACAATCTGGATGGAACTGGAGGTGACTATCCTATGCGAACTAATCATAAAGAAAAAGAGAAATACAGGATAGTTTCACTCATAAGGAACATAATGAAACAAAACAAATGAACAAACCCTGACAAAATTCACAGGACATAAGACAGTGGTTACTAGTGGAGTGGGAATGAGGAGGAAAGGGAGGAGGGAACAAGGTGGTGGTAAAGGACATAGAAAGCTAATGGTCGGTGTGCTGTGAAATAAACACAGACTGAGGTGCAATTTGAATATTATGAAATATATAAAGCAATGCAAACAAAAGCAAGAATGCAATTATTATATTAAAAATGTAACAGGGTTAGTAATTTAAATATTTCAGAAATCAGGGAGACAAATCAGTTTAATAATATAGTACAATGAGGTAAATAATAGTATAATGACATCACAAATCATTCACCTTTGAGCTGTATGTGGAAATGCCCCAAAACTATTGGGAAGTTGCTGACAATGTGCCTGCAGGGTTAATATTTATAGGAAAATGTACTCGTTTATGAAAATGTACTTCTTATTACATAAAATTTGAAAGAATGTGCTGTTATCTGACTTTCTTCAGTAGTTTTTGTGCAGCACAGCACAGCCAATAGGTAAGAAATTAAATGAATTATACAATTCTTTTTCTTAGTTTCTTGTCTAAGTGGCAATTTTCAAATTACAATTTTATGTACTTTGATAACAGAATATTAATTTGAATGTCATAAAACTTTGACATATGTAGGGAAATTAAAATGGCACAACACTGAAGTAAAAATGACTGAAGTTGACTAATTAATAAAAGCATATTTATATTCACACACACACACAGCAACTATAGATAGTAAACAAAAAAAAACAAAGATATAAATAAAGAATCTCAAAAGAGAAAAAAATCTAATAAAGGACTTTAATCATTCTCTCAATATATTAGTAGGAAGATAATTCCATCTGTAGTACTATATCTGAACCACTTTAGATTTTCTTTCCCTTTTAAAATAATACATGCTATTAAAATATAACAATCATGAAAAAGGGTCATTGGGATTTCTATTCTTTGGGAGGCTTTGGAAAAGATTTTTTATAAAGAAAAGGTATATAGAATATTCTAAATTTGGAGACAACTCACTGTAATTTAATACATGATTGGTATGGCAATAAGTAATGTAGGAGAGAAAGGTTTAGGAATAATAAGAAACAGTAGCTAAAAAAAGAAAGCTCTTTTTTTTTCTTTGCAGCAATTCAAACAGTTTGAGTTACTTAAAGGAGTTGTACATGGTTATTACAAAAGTGAAAGGTCAGGTACGAAGTGATAAAAGCTTTTTGAAATACATACATGAAAATATTCATTTATTATACTACAAACAAAAATGCCATATATTAACCAACATGAATAATGTGAGTAGCTTAATGGAATTTTGGTCAAAAACCTTGTTTTCCATCCCAAAGGGTGGAAAAAAAATGAAGACTATGTAGTTCAGTTATAAAATGATGAAAAGCACTAATCAATAGGTGAAACGTGGAAGGTGGTCTTCTTTAAATAGGGAGAAAGAGAACTTAGACATATGCAAAAAATGATGCAATATTGTCAATTACCAATACAATGGTAAATTTTCTTCTTGAGAAGAAAAGAAATAAATTATACTTATAGGAATTGACATACACCATTCAAAATAAACAGCAGTTAGTTCAGTTATAGGTGAAAGAAAATTAAATCATAAATATTTTGGAAGTATAGATATTTTCTGAGAAATGAAATACATTTTATTTTTCATTGTTTCTTTTGTTTATATTACTGAATGTTTTTTGTGGATATTGAATTCACACCTCAATCTGTGTGCAGTTCACACTGTACCAACCACCAGAGTTCTAGGGCTCTAGATCATCACCTTGTTAATACCGTCCTTTTTCACTCCCCCTCCCCACCACCAAGAACCATTGTCTTGTATCCTGTGAAATTCATCTACCTATTCATATGTATGATTTCTTTATATTCCACATATGAGTGAAACCATCCTATACTTCTCAATTTCTTCCTGACTTATTTCGCTTAACATACTCCATTCCAGTTCCATGTGGTTGTTGCAAAATGCACAATTTCATCTTTTTTTTTTTTTAACAGCTACATAGAATTCCATTGAGTATATATCCAAGACAGTTTCTTCTATAGATCTTCTTTATCTTGTCTTCTGTTGATGGGCATTTAGGTTGTTTCCAAGTGAAAAATATTTTAAAAGATATAAGATAACTATGAAGATAAAAAGGATAGGCCAACCTAATCAAAATATTAAACACGCAAATAAAAATTAGAGTGGGAAAATAATTTGCGTCGTACTCACTAAAGTAGCTCTGCCTATACATAGAGCAGTTACGATCACTAACACACACATGCTCATACATACTGACAGAGAAGTATAAACACGCATGTAAAAATGCTATATTTTTCTAAAGAAATTAGTCAAAGGCAAAACAGACAAATTAGTTCACATTACTTATAAAGAAATGAAAAGCAAAGATGACATTATTTTTCTGTGTACAAATATGGTTAATCAAAATAATTCTCAGCTTATGTAGGTCAAAATGTGGAGTAACAAACATCATCCTACCTACCTGACACAACCTTTCAATCGAAACATTTGAATGTCTATATCAAAAGTAATGCAGTAGCAGGAATATATAACAATGAAATCATAAAGCCCATATAAAAATACTGCCTAAAATATCATTTGCGAGTCTTACAACTAATAAAAAAGAAAATAATCTAAGTCTCCATCAATTAAGTATCATTTGGATTAATGATAGTATATATAACAGAGCATTCTATATCCATAAATATGATATTTGGAAAAATAATTCACTACATGAATGAATATGACATAGCCTTAAGCAAAAACTAAATTATTAAATATTTTGCATAATAAATTGATATTAAATGTGTTTCATGTGCATGTGAATAGCAAAATATTAGCATGTCAGTAATAGCAATTGTTCAGAGATAGAATTTTAAGGATTTACTAAACTTTAACAAATAATGGTAATTAGATAAGTTTTATATGGAATTTTAAAAATTGAAATATAATAGGGTGAATTAATAGAGAGATAGATGAATAAAGACATAGTTACACAGCAAATACATTAAAATACTAGTGTTCAAATCTAGCTGATAACTGTATAGCTACTCACCAATAAGATTTCAAATTTGTGGTATATTTCAATTTTTCATAACAAAATGTCATAACATAATTTCAAAAGATTATAGCACCAAAATTGTGATACGGCTGCAATAAGATATTAAAATATATTTTTATCTTTAATATCAAGTTAACTTACTAGTGTGAATACTCTGCTGTTTAGATAATCAGTGGGCTGGGGAGGGAAGTGAGACCTCACAGCAGCAAATTCATAGCAAGATTGTTTAACTACAATGTTAACCAGATAAAAATTAAAATTAAGGTCATACTTCCTTTGGAAAAATACAAAATTATCTAAGACCCGCTTTTTGAACCCAGATCTATCCCAGAACACCAGACTTAGCTGTTTCTTTTTTTTTCCTTTTTCAAATCCGTTAATGCACATGGAATCCAATAACATCAGCTCTGTAGCTCTTACCTACTCAGATAAGCATCATAGTCCCCTACGGTGGTATTTTCCTCCCTAATTACGGGGAGCGTTCAGCCAAAGTCCAATACATGTGTCCATTTGCTGATCTGGCTCATTTAATTCCACTTCAGTCTGCCAGGCCAGCACTACTCACTCCCTACAACTGGGAACATCAACTTGCATTGAGAATCAACTGCTACCACTTTCTCTCTCCTGTGGAGACAATGAGGTGGAACTTCTGTCTTTGCTATCACATTTCCAGTGAGAAAAATGTGAAGTAAAAACAAAACTTCTCTCAGATGTATTTAATTCTGTTGGCATGCATAGTAAAAATGCCTTGGACTCCAATTGAAGTTCAAAAACATGGCACACTCTTGTGACAGAAGATAAGTCCACTGCAGCATAGTTCACATACATCCTAAGGACTCAGGTTCATGACTCAGATCCAGAGGAACAATCAAGATGAACTACTAAATAAAATGAAGTGCTTTTTCCTCTTCTCCTTCCTGCCTGCCTGCCTACCTATCTCCATTCCTGCCTGCACCTTTCCTTAAAAAGGTTTTTTTTTTTTAATGCTACTTCCACTAAGTTAACAGACATTATTCCTTCTGTAGCTACTTTGGTTCAGGTTGAAAGTCTGTCATTTTATTAGTAGGTGCTGGCGTAGCTAGAACTTCACTGAACTCAAGCTCAGAAAGCTGAATTTCTAATCCACTACTCCTGTCATGGCTTCAGCATCAATTTGGTTGCAAATACTTCATCACTGCAATGTACATCCTGACGACTCAGCCCGACCAGCCATGAATTTGCATAGACAATTCTTCCTTCTGTTTTATGTCTAGGTGGCAACGTGAGGTCTTTGGGAGAATGTTCTTTGGGCTCAGATTGAAGCAGTTACTTTCCTCACTAGTAAACACCCACCTTCCCAGAACCCCAAATCAGCAGTTTGATAATACTGAACCTGTTGAAGCACTTGAGAGCAGGTGAGTGGAAGGTATTCATATGAAAGGCTTGCTGGAACATGAAGACCCAAGGCATCCATTCAGAGAAGCAGAAATGAATTGTTCAAGTGTGCTCTATATAAATGCACCCTGATGGGTTGAGTATATTAAGTACAGATGTGTTCTTTTAAATTGGAAAAACATACTTACTCTGGGTTATAAACTAAGGAAGGGAATATAAGGCAAATAAGGAATAGTTGGGCAGACTTTCAAATTTTACAGAGTCTATGTATTTGATGAAATCTACTTCAGCAAACCACTGATAAATTATGTCTTATGAAATCTAGATGGTAAATTGATCTGCTGAACATCTTTTATGGGCTGTCTTGATCTTGTCTATATAAATTAAGTACATTTTGGAACTATTATAAATGTGACAATCTTCTCCCTAGCATGTGACTTGATGAAAAGTCTCTTACATGTTCATTTCATGATCTGAAGCCCCTACACACACTGATGGCTCCTCTGTCGCCCCAAAAATGAGATAATTCAACTCCCCACAGTAGTTTTACTCAAATGTTAATTCCAGTCTAGACTTCAATTCATGGTCTGATAAATCATGCATCAACAGATATAAGCCAGGGCTAAGTACTTTTTTTGTGAAGACTTCTCTGCTTTGTTAATTTTGTTTCAGCAAATCCACATACCAATGAAAAGGGCTTAGGAAATTTTATGTAAGTGATTCAAATTTAGAATGATGTGTATATTAACGGCCTACAAATTTCGAAATCTTTATCCTCCTACTCTGGAGGGACAAGCTTCCCTTTGTAAACCACTATAACCATTATATCTCCCCCTCTATGCCTTATACAGGCTTGACTTTCTTCTTTGGTTAGTAAGATTGCTACCTAGTATATTAAGCATTTAGATATGAATCTCTACCTTCTTAGAGTGCACTCACTAGAGCCCTTCATTTTCCAAATGGAGTAACTTCACCTTGAAGACTTATAAATAGAAATAATAAAGTCTAGTACACATACTTATGGCTAGATTTGATATTTCTAATGGCATAGAAATTTATTATAAAGGTAACATAGGCCAGAGCACTCTTCCTTCCAATCTGTGCTGAGTTCAGAAGACCCTCTTTATTTTGCACCTAGAAAATGCTTTTGATATTGTCCTAAAATATAATCCTAAGCAAGATGTAGGCTCTGAAGACCGAAGAGTCTGATTTCTACTAGGTTTTAATGGTGAAAGTTCTATAACTCTAGATGCACCATTTTGCTAACACCTGGGTATGTACAAGAGGCAGCAATATACTCATCAGCAATACAATCAGAATATAAAATATATAACTTAAGTCTATGATGATAGAGTTAAAAATAATTCAAGAAAGTATTTTAAAAGTAACTTTACTCTTGATATTGAAGAAATTGCTGAGCATTTGGAGTAAAAGTAATTTTGAAGCCAATGTGTGAATTAAGGCAGTATCTAAATGTCTGAAAGTTGTAGGAATAAGATTGGTGATTCATCATAGCTAGCAAAAAACTGAAGCTTTGAGGTGAAATTAAATACAATAAGGTATACTGACATCAGTCTCTAAAGCCTTTCAAAGTTTGCTGAAGACCATAAAGAAATTCAAAAGTTTTTAAGGGTTGCTATCAAACAATAGTTCTAACTACTTTCTCCTAATCTAATAACAGTTTTTTCTCCTTCAAACGCCAGTATCAAAGATAGATTAAAAACAAATGTCCGTTGTCTTGATCACTTGATAGTTTCACTACTATGTGTCTTGGTATAGATATCTTTGCATTTAGATAACCAGGTGTTAAGTTTCATTAACTCGTATATTCACTTTCTTCCCAAAGTTTGGGAAGTTTTCAACTTTACTAAAATGCAAAAATAATCACAATAGTATAATATTGGGATAAAAATTGCTAGAGATTAATAGAGCAGCATCTGGAGTCTAGAAGTAAGCCCACCCATATATGGAAAACTCATTTGTGAGAAAGAAGAAAATAGCATACAGGGGAACAAGGAAAGTCTCTTCAATAAACAGTGTTGAGAAAACTGTCAATCACAGCAAAGCAATGAAACTAGATCACTACCTAATACAACACGCAGATACTGATTCAAAATATGTTTAAGACTTGGATGTAAAATTTAAAACCAGAAAACATAAGCAATATGCTCTTAACATTGGCCTTCGATGTCTTTGGGAACTGAAATTCAATGGCAAGGGAAATAAAACAAAAATAAGCAAATGGGGCTATATCAAACTAAAAATATACTGCACAGCAAAAGACACTATTGTGAAAACAAAGACACAAAATCCTAATGAATAGAAGAAGATATTTGCCTATCGTATGTCTGACAAAGGGTTAATATCCTTTATATACATATGAAGAGTTCATAAAACTCAACAACAAAATAACAAACCACCTAATTACAAACTAGGCAGTGTTATCTGAATAGATACTTCTCCAAAGAAGATAAATAGATGGCCAATAGGCAGCTACATATTGATAAAACTTATTATTAGGGAAACATAAATCAAAACCACAATGAGATATCATATATACCTGGGAGAATGACTATAATCCAAAAGTCAAGAAGCAAAACTTGAATACTCTTATATTCAAACATGTTCAACGTTTTTTTAAAAAAGTGCTCAGTGTTGATGAAACAGAATTTGGTAATATAAATTCAGGATCTCAACAACATTCATATCCTTGATTCTGTAAGAAATTCTGAATTCTAATCAAATGGTATATTCTATTTATATCAGAATAGAATTTACAAAGCAAATATGTATTTATTTAACACTCATGCACACAATCTGAAATTTGGGAATTATCTTCATTTTGCAAGGAATGAGCTAAGAATCAAAGACACTGACTCATCCAAAACCATATATGTGCTATGTAACCAATTAGATTGACCTGAGTTTTCCTTCTTCTGATATGGGACTTTCTTCCTTTATGCTAGAGATGCCCTGTTGTCATGTAACTGGTTCAAGGTGAGTATTGTCTGTTAGGTGAAAGAAAAATTAAAATAAAGAGCATGGTTAATATACTTTTTCTTCATTCAGAGTGCAAGAGTACATACTAAGATTTTACACACCCTAGAACAGAGATTCTCAAAGTGTGATATCTGTAGTGTTGTCAAAAACCAAGAATTTATTAAAAATGAAAACTTGGATCCCATGCCAGATCTACTAAATCAAAATATGAGAACTGAAACTCGGAAATCTGATTTTTGGTAAAGTCTTCAGATAACTCTGATACTCGCTAAAGTTTTAGTTCTTTAGTTAAATAGGTAACTCTCAAAATAACCTGGTAAGACTATCCATCCGTCTCTGTACCTAACACTTTTGAATTACTTACATTTTATATTAAGCATTTATATTAAAAAGGAATTTCTCTTACAATTCTTGAAGTTTTTATGATAACTAATAACCATTAGCACTTATTTTATGTAAGCAATAATAACATTTTCAGAGAATTTTTAGCTGCTGATAGGTGTTTTTAAATGGTAGATCAGCCAAATTTAACTTATACTTGACAAACAAATTGGAATTACTGAGCTAATATCTTGTTCATTATTTTTAATGTAACCAGAATATTTTATGTCACAAGATTTCTGAATCAGATAAATATTGTCATAGCAAGAAAACACTTAGGATATTTAAAAATTATTCATAGTCATTTGGACATACTTCTGTGTAATTTATAATTTGTGATATTTGTGAGACTTTAAAATAACTCTTTTGATTTTTTATTCTTTCCATTAAGACAAGTCTTAATGATGTCAAGAATATTGAATTAAGTATTATTTACCAAATAAATATTTTACTATTTTAAGATAGCCAAATGAAAACTGAATTAACAAGCTGGTTGAGGCATACCAGAGTGGAAGCTATTAGCAACCACAGTGAAATAACCAATTGCTATGATTTTCACTGTACTCAATCAAACTGAAATTTCCACTGTCTAATTCTGATTCATTATAAAAGCCCATTTGACCAAATTAATTTTTCCTTGACCATGTGCATGCTGTTCAGTTTGGCCAGTGGCTCTTGCTAATTTACATTGACAGTGTTGTATGATGTCATCTTTTAAAAAAATCATTTCTGGATTCATTGCATTTAAAGTTAAAAACTATTGTGAAAATATAAAAATCATGATCTCAGGAGAGACATCAAGAAGCATTTCTAAGTTGCTTCTGCCGAAAAAGTATTTTTCCTTTTTTCTTCTCTATATATTTATATTTAAATCAAAAACAAATAGTGTTGCCAGTCCAAGGCCATGACTCATTGCAGATCTTCTCTTTGATGTTTGTTTCTCAATGCATCAATTGTTTATGAAGAAGAAAGAATACAAAAGGAAACATCATTATATGGAATTTAAAAATATCTATGATATGACCCAGTTTTCTCTAAAATATAGCTCAGTAACTCTTATTTTGAAAACTTAACTTTCTTGCTCAGAATTTTCTCCTTTGTTACTAACAATGCTATTAACCCCTATCAAGTCCTTTCCATCTTTCAAGGTCCAATTTAAGTCACTTAAAGAATATCTTTCCTTTTTCACTTTTACTTACATAGATTAGCTTTTACTCAGACCCCCTCTGTACAGATCATAAACATCAGTCTTTTATGATATCACTTTTAATGATTTCCTAATTCAGATGTATTAATGTCCTAATTCTACAATAAAATTTTAAGGAAACCAGTAAGGTGTGAAGTCAAGGTCACAGGCTCTGGCAAGGCAATATCTGATCTTAAACTACTCTTTGATAAAACTCTTTAGAATTAATCGTCCTCTTTAGAATAAATCTAATGCACTATATGATTTTGATGGAATAAATATAGAGAGAGAAGACAAAGCAAAATTTTACAGTTGTTCATCTGAATATTTCTAGAAATGCTATTTATTAATGCCTTTCTTGGGATCATGTTGTATGATTTTAGGTAACTTAAATTATGTGTGTATCAGTGTCCTCAAATATAAAATAATGATAATGAATACATCATTCTTCTAAGAGTTAATAATACATGTAAAGAGTTGACCCTGGGGGTAATAATTATTATTAAGGTATATAGGAAAGAACAATGACAAGGGAATTTCAAACAGGAAAAATGCTCAGCTTTTTGTTCATTAACTAGCCTAGAAAGTTTGCAATATCCCTGTCCTTGATTGTTTTCTTCATCTGTAAAATGAAATATTGTCTTTGGTAATCTAAAAGCTTATCCTAAATCTGAAATTGCATTGCCTTCAATGAGGATGTTGTCAAATTCAGTCCTTTCTTTCTTCATTCTTTCCTTCTTTCCTAACTTCCTGCATTCTTGCCTTCTTTCCTGCCTTCCTGCCTTCCTTCCTGCTTAACTTCCTCCTCCCCATTCCCTCTCTCCTTTCTCCCTTCTGTCTTTCTCCTTGGAATTATAATTCTGAAATCACCACAGATAATGCCTACACTATATGATGGGTTTTTGGAAAACAGTGTGGTGTCGATTTGTTTTTATTTTTATTTTTTGCTTAGGTCCACAAATAATTCTGCTTTGTCTATCCTCAGCACTTGTTGTATAAGAGCTAATCAACTGAAAATCCTTTCAACTTAAATTATTTTCAACTAGATTAGGCTATCATTTATGAATCCTTTTACTCCTGCTTTCAATGTAGTAATCTCTTCTCTTCTCAAATAAAACAAGAGTAAAATCCTTCATAAATGATACAGCATAGTCTAGTCAGTAGAATGCCAGTGTCCATTGGCAAGAGTTTTGAGAGTACAGTGCTAGCTGTCCACTCTGACCCTATAAAAGCTATCTTCTTGCTACCCTTGCATATTTCTTTCCCTTCCATGTAGAAAACTTGATCTAAACCATACATATTTATTTCATTTCTATTTCCAAATATTGTTTTTTAAAGAATAATAATAAATTTAGAAGATAATTTGGTTAGAAATCAATAAACATTTCTTGATGATCTGAATGAAATATTGAATCAATTCCCTGGGAAATGTTTAATAAAAAAACTATTAATTAATCAAAATATTTTAGCCAAAGTCTAGGTGTTAAATAATTTACTAGAACCTTCTTTTCTATGATTCTGTCACCTAAATACTTCACTCTATAACATAAGCTAAGAAACGAGGGAGATTTAATTCGGTTTTTAATGTATCTGAACTATATTTAGGGAATGAACTGGGTAAATGAAAGGGGAATGTTTAAAAAAAATGTACTCCCTGTTCTTTCACATTTCTAGTGTAATAGTAACATTTTATTCGCATATTGCAGATCTTTGTATTGAGTTTACTCAATTTTATTATGATATAAAAATGGTTTTTCAGAGCTTTACACTTTACATTATTCTTATAAGAAATTTCAAAGAGGGAAATATGCAGAAACAACTACTCAAGATTGGATAAGTATATACTGGATGATTTTCTGATTATATTTTTAAAATATTATTCCCAGATTCATGTACATATTGGTATACATATCTGCACATATTTAAATAACTGTACATATTTATTAAGTATATTTTAAACCAGAGAAATATCATAAAGTCCATGGAGTAAATATATAGTCAATTTAAAATTATTTATCTGAAAATCTCAAGAGCATTTTGCTACTGCTTCATCTGTCAGTTAAATTTATTTTAGTGGTATAAGCAATAGTTACATGATATTATTATATAAAGTAACCATGTAAATATGTATAATTTACTTGCAGGAATGATCAAATAAATACATAGTATTGATCTTGATCAATGCATGTAACTCTCCAAGTGTCAATCAGCCTTAACTTATTCTTAACTTATTCTTTTATACAAAAGGTACGCACTAATTTAACATGTTTTTTTATTTGTTTAAAAAATAGATTACACATCACATTTTTAACATTGCAGATATGCACAATCTCATACATTCTTATCAGTGTTGAGTTTAAGGGGCCAGGGGGAACAACCAAGATGAACAATGGAAAAAATTTAAAAGTTTCTTCCTCCTCTCTCTTCCTGCCTGCCTGACTATTCACCTTTATTCCTACCTGCACCTTTACTTAAAAAAAAAAAAAAAAAGTAATTTTGTGAACACCTAAAACAATTATTGAAACATCATGAACAATAATGGTACAACCTAAAAATAATTCATCATTTGTTTGTACTAACCAAAATACCTAGGGATAACACACTATTATCTTTTTTGTTATAAAATTGGCAATTTTATGTTCTGTTTTCCCCTCAAAGATAGAAAATTAGATATAGCAAAGTAACACTTCACAAACTATTCTATGGAAAGTTTGTATAAATGTATTCTAAAACAATTACGTGTATGATCCAGAACTTGGGCATACCTATAGAAAATTTTCTTGGAGTCTTATTTCTTATTATTCCTTTGTTAACAAATAACATGAGTTCCAGTTCTGGAAGACAGACTGAACATACCCTAAAACAAACTCATTCCAAACACATAAACAGAATAAAATTGCAGCTTCTAAAACAAATCTTTCAATACATTATATAACTGATGATATTATGTTTTCTATGTGAGTCTGTAGTTGTAGGAAAAGGTTAGAATTGAAGGTATAAAAAGTTTGAAAATCATAACAAATAGCCATGACCTTTATCTATGCAATAAGATTGGATTCCATAGAGAGAAAATAAAAATAGAGTAGATAACAAAAGCCAAGACTGAGACCTGAACTGAACCCAAATTTTTAAAATATAATGCTTAGAGGAGGAAAAGTAGGAGCTAACAATAACAAGAAAAGGAGTAACCATTGGAATACAGAAAAAAACTAAGACTGAAGCATCAAAAAAAAAAAAAAAAAAAAAGCCCACAAATATGGTTAAGTGTTATAGTAAAGAGGGTGCTTCTTTTGTCAAACATTCCTAAGAGTTTATGAAGGATTACAGGGAGAGAGAATTGACCAACAAATTTAGCAAAATAAAGTCAGTGGTGAAATTGATGAGACCAGTTTCCTCAGGTGCAGGAGGCAGAAATACATGCTGTTTGACTCTAATTGTGAAGACACATGAGAAATCATAAATTTGAGTGAGACCAGCTGACATAATTATGTAATGTTTTATATAGATAGCATGTAATTAATTTTCTATAGCTATTTTCACCTACTTGAGTGAAACCATGTGCATTAGTTTACTATGACATCTATAGCAAAATACCACAGGATGGATGACTTAAACAGGCAACATTTATTTCCCACAATTCTGGAAGTTGAAAGTCCAAGATCAAGCTATCAAAGACTTGATTCTCCTAAAGCATCTCTTTTTTTTGCTTGCAGAAGGTGCCTTCTCACTGTGTCTTCTCACAGCCTTTTCTGAATGCATGAAAATCTATGGTGTCTTTCTTCATTCAAAAATGTCAGCCATGTTGGATTAGGGTTCCACCTTTATGACCTCATTTGAACTTAATAGTTTCCTTAAAAGTAGTCTTTCCAAATACACCTCACAATGTGGGATAAGACTTCAATACATGACTATTGAGGAGACAGAAATTTAGTTCATAATACTTAAGTTGAGCACATTTCCTTGAGACAAAAACCAGACCCTGGGATGACAAAAACAAGGCAGGATTATGCACTGGGAGACTAAGGAGAGGAGAGGAGTCAGAACAAAACAATCAAGCCAGCAACAAGTAAATACTCTGATGCAGATCAGCAATGGCATAGTAACCACGTGTGGTCTGGTAAGACTTCATAGGAATGACCAGGGCCTATGAAAGGAATTTTAGCACCTTAGTGGAAAACCAAATTTGGCACCCTTATAAACCTGGCACTAAATGTCCTGCTTAAAAAGCACACCACTTTAACTATCCCAGTGCCAGAACTGCCCAGTCCCCTCCATAGTGCCAGAGATAACTTACCTTCATAGTACTTACCTGCATCCAGATCGTACTAGCACCTACAATGACCATCATGCTGGATACAAGGGACAAATGTTTTGGAACCCATAATAGTGGGACTGGGGAATCTCAACTGCCCCATTGCCCTGCTTTAAAGATGGCCCTGGTGGCATGCACTGGTGGAGCAGTGGTTGGGTCAATGACCTCCAAAGGGAGCAGGCCACAGGCCCCTGGATTTGAGTCCTGGGTCTGGGGATGGGGAAGCAACCAGAGTGAACAGCTAAATAAAAATAAAATAAAAGATGCTTCCCCTTCCTTTTCTGCCCGCTTGCCTATTTGCCTTCATTTCTGCCTATACCTTTCCTTTAAGAAAAAAATAAATTTAAAGACAGCCCTCATTTATTAAAAACAGCACCCAATTGATATATTAAAATGACAGGATGGTCCGGAAACATGAAAAAAATGTGAGTCCCGTTTAATATGGTGTGTATGGTTGACCTAATGATGCTAAGTCATTGGTAGGTAGTTTAATTTAGTTAGAGATGGGTAGAGCCTGACAGCAGAGGGGGTAAAAACATAGAAGAGCTCAAAAAGTAAGGCTATTTGTAATGAAGTTGGACTACGGAATAAAAGTTTAGGATAGGGAAAGAAAGTTTTTGAGAACATGTAAGAAACAGGCTAACTGGTTTGAAGTTTTTAATGAAGAAAAAAAATAGTTACAATGGTAGTATTATTGTGATAGAAATAGTTACCATTTACTGAACACTCCCTATGTGTTGACTGGGCCCTTATTAGTCTATAAGAAATGGATATTATTATTCCAATTTTCACAGATGAGGACATTGAGGTACAATGTGGTTGAGTAGTTTCAAGTCACTTATTTAGAAAGGCATGGGTCAGGATATGAAGAAATCAATCTGATACCAGAGATAACTCTTCAACATGGTGCTCTAAGTAAACAGAAAAAGAGAAAGAAGTGATGCACACAGAGCAGAAATGTCAAAATCAGTGTTTCTGAGGTAGCTTTGTAGGACACAGCAAATTCCGGAATCGATCATAAAAATGACCGAATTTGGACTGAAGGGAAAATAAGGGATTTGAGGAGAACAAATTGTTGAGGGATTAGGGCTGATGAATGGAGATAGATTGTCTACATGAATGAGCAAGTCTCAAGAATGTTGATAGAGTGTTTATGCTTTATAAGTCAATAAGCAAAACACTTGGAAAGAGTGTGTAAAGGACATGGCAAATGACCCATAGAAGACACACATATAACTATTAAATTTGAAAATGTCCCATATCTATTGTCATCAAAAGGTCCAGATAAAAATAGATGATTTTCATAACTCATAAAAAGGACTTTATCAAGCATTGTGGGAGCATGTCTTGGTATGTATACCTATTACCTCAGTATATCCATCCACTTCTGGGAGCCCACTCAAAATAAAACACCAGATATTCAGAAAAACACTGATGTACAGGATATTCATGATTATATGACATTTAATAATAGGAAACACCCAGACAACTAAACATTCAAAAATAGAAGAAAAATTAAATAGTATCCCAATTAAAAATACTTGGATGAATTTTAATATGAATAAATGAAGTATTTTAAAAACTGCAATGTCAAGCTATATATATACCTTTATATAATACTGAATTCTGAGGGAAACATCTGTAGATGAGCTAATAGGAAATAAAAAAATAAGTTACTCCACTTAGCTGGAGCTCTTCCATGTATGGAGAGGTTGCATATGCTATTATTAAACTGCTTTGGTTTTTGTTTTATTTTTAGCAATCTGTTTAAGATTGGTTTCATTGTTTGCCATCCTAGAAGAACCCAAAGAGGCACGGGAAGACGTTCCACGGTGCCCCAACTATTTGGTGAGCCAGCCCGGAGCTACTAAAAGGCTAGAGGGGGCTTCTTTCCCAGGAAGACTGCGGAGAAGGAATCCAGAGTTTGTGATAAAGTCAGTTAACTAGGTACAGATTTTCACTATATCAGATACCTGTGTTTTCTCCCTCTACAGAAATCCAAATGGGAACAATGGTGAAGAATCTCTTATTTGTTTCTGTAAATCGTGGATTGGTAGGAGAAAAATTGGGGGGAAGCCAGCTTTTTCAGTTTTGTGAGACTCTCAGTGTCAGGGCTTTGCCATGAATTTCGTCTGGTCGATCCTTTTCTTCCAGAGCTGAGTTTTATCTGTTCATGTTTGGTGTAAGATTACTGTCTATTCTCCACTACCGGGTAGACATTTGGAGTATGCAGCCTCTCCCATTCTTGTATTTCAAGGTTTGTTTTGAATGTCTTTTCCACTCAGAGATTCTGTTGTCTGTTTGGTTATAAGGAAGAAAATTCTTCATTAAGGTATAAAGCCTATTGCTAAAAAATCTTGGAAGCCAAAGTCCACATAGTTAGCGATCATGGGTCAAGTATTTAAAAGCCCTTAACGTACTTGTCATCTCAAAAGAGTTTCACCATGATAAGCATGATAGTGACAGAATAGGGTTAATTAGCACCCACCAACCTCAAAGAATGGCCTCTGGATGAGGGTGCATTGTAGAACAAAACTCAACTCCCAGATTCCTCAAACTAACTCCATTTATTTTATAGTCTTATCTTCGAGAAAACTAGATAAAGCTGCACATATGCAGTCTTTCCTTCTGTCTTGTTTTAAGCTGGGAGTAAACTTATTTTGCGTATGAATAAGCTATGAAAATACTAATTGGTTTGGTGAGTGGCTGTAAGATGAAAAACTTCTAAATTAAAAATTTAGGGAGCTCTTTTTGGCACTTCAATAAAATATTGAATTTTTAAGAAAGGTAAAAATGTATTTTGGCTTGCCTCAGGGAATCAGATATTAAGCCCCTGCTTTTAGAAATCCCTGTTTTGGGGAGCCCTAGATCCACCACCTACAGCTGAATACAGTCTACACACATCCCAAGGACCTGGGTTTGTGTCCCGGGGCTGAGGGAACAATCAAGAAGAACAACTAAAATACAAATAAAATGAAACGCTTCTTCCTTCTCTCTCTTCCTACCTGTTGCCTACTCACCTTGACTCCTGCCAGCACTTTTCATTTAAAAAGAAAAAAAAATCCGTTTTGCTCAGTCAATACTGAAACAGACAGAATGGAGACTAAAGTTGAAAAATAGGATCAATATTAAATTAAAAAAATGCCTGCATAGGGCCAGACTGCAGGGAAAAAAAAGGTTAATTCACAAAAGGGATGGGTCTGATAAGAGGGAGACCCAAATAACTCCCCACTATCTGGCCTATATAAGGTGGGAGATCATTTCCCATCCTGCCCGCCTCGTCTCTTTCTTACATTCAGGAGGAAAGCCCACTCTCACTCTTAAGAGTGCTTTTTCTTTTTCTTTTTCTTTTTTTTTCTTCAGTAAAACTTTTCTTATTCATTAACGCTTAAGTGTTTCTGAAATTTGTTTGGAGACAACTCAAGAATCCAACATGTGGGATGAGGAAGAACCAGGAGGATAAGAGAAGAGCACTGGCTGGGACTGGGGAGGTGACCAGACCCTCTCGGGACTGGGATGCTATGGCAGCTGAGCTGGTGATCCGTTAAAACTGACACATTAGTCTTTCTTCCTCCACCAGCCTCCTCCAGCGCTTCTGAAACACGGCCCCCGCTACCGTCCTATCAATACCAAAGATGTTTTGCAATTACAACTAAGGGGCTCTTTGAACCTCCAAAATTTGTCTCCTTTTGGCTACATCAACCAACTTCAAAACCAACAGAGAAGGGATTGAATGAGATACTGATTCAACTGCTACTTAAAGCATCCAGGAAATAATCAGGACTCCAAATACAGAGTGCAGCAATATCCAGGACACTAAAGGTGAAAATGAGGTAGACTACTATTTCAAAATTGGTTTCTATCTTACAATGTAAATCTTGATACGAAAGTATATTAAAGAAAAATATAGTCAGGTGGGCAGATCAATATTTTTTATATTATTCAGATTGCAAACCCAGTTTTTTCAGGAACCAGACTATTACTGTCTTACAAATAGCATCTTTATAAAACTAGAGGTGGGGTTACAGAACTACTCAAAGTCCACTCACCCCGAATTCCTTCAGGCATCCTGGTTTTAAGAAGCAAGTCTGTCTCTGAGATGCAAATTTTCTGGCCTGCAGCCCCTGGTCTAGGTCTAGAACCTGGGTCCTTGGGATGTATGTGGACTACTTCCAGTTGCCTTAACCACTAGGCCACCAGGACTCACCTATAAACCATTATACAGTTTGAAAAAGCCATTGCCACTGCTACTACTATTACTACCACTATTATGACTGCAACTACTAACATCAGTACTGCGATGTCAAGTGCAGAATTGATTGAAGCAACTGTACTGAGTATCTTTTCAGGTCTACCACGTAGTTACATTGTACCTGAGCTTTTCTGTCACCTGGAACTCTACCAGATAAACAGGGCACAGGTCTCTGTTCTTACCTAAAACTCCCATTTGGTCTTTTGCCCCTAATCAGGGCCTCAGTAAGATCCCTCTATGTGGAAATCCCTGATACCATTGCACAATTTTTTTATCTTCCCACAATGCAGTGTCCCGTTTTCTGGTTCCGAGGTGTGTAGGGTGGTCTTTGTCATGATACTCTCTCTGTAATTTTAACTTATATTTGTGGATTTAAAAGGCAGGAAGAGATGCTTTCTTATATCACACCATTTCCCCGAAGAACATGCCATACCTACCAGCCTGAATGGAAATGGAAAAAATCATAGAAGAAAAGAAAATATTGGAGAAAATAACCCAAGTTAGTATTCCCTAAATAGTAGCTGTCACTATTTTAAAAAAAGAAAGAAACCAACTCCAGAACATAAAAAAATTGACTTTGCCTATTGCCCTGCAGTTACCTGTATCTTCAGGGATTCGAAATTGGGTAATATCTACATGAAAAGCTACTCTGATCCCACGGAAACTTCTAATTTTAGGTGATCTTGAGCTTGTGTCAGTTAATTAGTTGTGTCAGTACTGGCTTTTATTCAGAGTTTCTGATCCATTCCAGGGGGCTTCTAGAGGGTTCAGATTCAGGGGGTTTTCTAGAGGGTTCAATCTTCTAGAGGGTTCAGATTCCAGAATTTCTTAGAAATATTGTCAATAATAGCTCCAGTTTAAACAGAAATCAACTAGACACTTAAGTAAAACCAGAACTCTTTTTACATCTCTAGTTAGCTCATGAGCAAGAGACTGTTATCCAGCAAAAAAAAACTGTTAAAAAATGGAATTGTCTTAATAACTGATTTTCTACCCTCCCTGCACACCAAACTTCCTTCCATGTTATGATAGCCTCAGCATGGAGAGAAACTCCTGAAATATTTTAGACTCTCGAGATATAATGCCTATCAGATTGTTTTGGAAATAAATTTCATTTGTCATGTCTCCCCTAAATCAAATCTCCACCCTCAGTGCTGCTGTGCAGTAGTTTTTAGAAAAGCTCTTTCCACAATAATTTGACTTTGAAACCTTTGTGCCATTGGATTTTATTGGCACAGTAAACCCCATGCAAGTTTGCTAGTTCATATGCTAGGATGTTTTTTTGATTCCTGTAGGGGAAAAAAGTGATTCCCAGAACATAGAATTGTGTAATTATTCTAACTCCCTTTAGTTATTCTGAGAGCAGCTCAGAATCTCAACGCAAAAGGAAAGTCCCAAATTTCAAACACAAAACTGACAAAAACTTCCATTTTCTTGACACTCCTGGGGGAATAGTGACTGTTATTAGGTTGGATTTGACAGCATTGATTGATTTTCAATTTGATGTAGGAGCACAACGCCCTTCCCCCCTTCATTTTATTCTTGCCAAGGACACTTTAAGATTTGACTCATTTTTTTTAGGCAGTCTTAATTTCACCACCCCCATGTATTCCTCCTTCTTACTTATAGATTTGGAAAGGGGATACTTTAAAAATATGCCAGTTTGAGCAGAAGGCACATTTATTTCTTTATCCTATGCTTTGGTATTGTCCAACTTAAAAAATCTTTTTTTTTCCTATCAAATAGAAGCTACTTCCAGTTCCTTGCCACTTAAATTATTCTTTGTAATTTGCCTATCCTAGTACCTAGCAACAATGAAACCCTTAGTTCATGTTTAACTTGAGACCTTAAGATTCCATTTAAAGGAGAATATTCTAGAACCAAGGGGACTCTCCAGAAGCCATCAAATTCAATCCAGGTCAAGCAGTAAAGCTCAAATTTAAATATATGGTGTCTTCTAGTTCTTTCAAACTTCAAAATCTTCCAATTTCTTCAAAGTTATCCTTTTATTTACATGGAGTACTTACTATATTTGATTCATTTTTTTATTTCTAAATTTTCAGTCCAACAGGAGAAATAAAAGAGAACAGTGAATACTATGTATCTTTCACCTAGAGTCACTTTTAATTAACATCCCACCATATTTGTTTTCTCTCTCCAGTTCAGTCTTTCTCATACTATCTAAAGTATCTCTTCCTCTCCTTCCCTCCCCTCCCCTCTCCTCTCCTCGCCAATTCTCTCCTCTTTTCTTCTCTCCTTTCCTTCCTTCCCTCTCTTATCCTCTCTCCCTCCCCCTTATCATAATCCATCTATTTATCAATCTTAGTGAGCAATTGAAAAAAACATGACAAATATAATACTTTACCTCAGAAGGATTCCTACAAAACACTGTAGACATATGAGCTGATTGTCCAATGTATATATGACTTACTGAAAAGGAATCAGGAAAATATCATTGGGTTTACGTAGCAGAAAATGCTGTTTTCAGCGAATTACTCCTATTTGTGTTTCTGTATGTGCTTGTAATTAACAGAACAATAATCTCTGTCAATTAATTTGGGAACATATGAAAATAACACTTGCATGAGATATATACCACATATAAAAATAATTATTTGACATGTAAATAAAGCACACATAAAAGTTAAAATAGCAAAGGCATAAGAGAAATGAATTCCTAAATTTTGAAATGCCTCTAAATGCCTGCCTGCTCATCTTCTTTCCTGCCTGCAACTTTCCTTCAAATAAAAAGAAGAAAAAAAAAAGGATATCCAATCTTTGAGCAAGTCTGTTGGTGGCACATTTCTGGTTCCAATAACTAATGCAATTATATTTAACTTCCATAGAAGCCTGTGTCTCCCCACCATTTCATATCTGGACAGTCACCCCAAGAATAACTGAGAGGCCTGTGAAATGAAAGTATAAGAAATGGAGGGCAGATCGGTAGTGGGAACATGACACAGAGATCAAGTGAGTGTCTGACCTGACAGAGCTGAGGAACACCATCTATCTCTGTGACAGCCTTGCATGAGATACTTAACAGCTGGGCCTCATGGTCCCTTCCTAGGGGAATCCTTAGCACCTCAGGCAGACTTCGAAAATGAGACTTAGAAATGTATCTGGTAGAGAGAGAGGTAGATGCAGGAGCAGCCTGTCTCAAAAGCGAAAGTCCAGTGTCCTGTTGGTCTCTTACTATATCTCATACAAGTCTCCTAATGCAGACCTTCATAAATGATATTCATTTTTAATTAATCCAGAGCATCACTATCAACATCTTCATCATCATATCACTATCATCATCCACCACAACAAAAGCTCTTTTGTTGAGCTCCTGACCTGACTGGATCTAAAGCATATTTTGATACACATTTATATAGATACAAATGTAGGTATAAATGCATGAAAAAAAAAAATTCAATTTTGATGACTAAATTATTTGCCTATTCCAATCCTCTTTGCACTCCAAAAGTGATTTTCTAAAAGGGTAAGTCTGGTATCTTTTTTTTTTTTTTTTTTTTTTTTTTAAGGAATGGTGATGACGGGAATGAAGGCTGAAAGCAATCAGGAAAGAAGGTAGGAAGAGAAAGGATGAAAAAGCATCTTTAGTTTTTAAATTTTTTTTATATAGTTGTTCACGCCAGCTGTTCCCCTGGACCCAGGACTCAAGCCTAGGGTTATGTGACTTGTTCCTTTGGAGATGCACCAGGTGTGTTATCTTATTAGCATTTGTTCATTGCATAATGTTACAGTTGACCCTTATTGAAGAGGTGTTTTTGTTTTTAGTTTTTTGAGTAGTCTTTTAACAGCTGTTAAATGAGCAGCATTAAAAAAAACATTCTATTGAAATTTAAAAAAGGAAGATGCTATGTGGATGCCAATGTTTGGGTTAGTCCTTTACAAAGAAATTTTTGGTCTTAAACAAGAAAAGAAAACCTGAAAGATGTTGCACACAATGGTTCTTTCCTATATGGAAGTCCAAAGAAATTGGAGCAAGAAGGGTTGCAAATTTCAAAAGACTGATCTTTTGAGAACAAGTGAACTGTTTTTGGTTTTTAATGTAGCCTAAGAGAAGTTCTTGAGAGAGAGAGAAACAAATTAGAACAATGTTTTAGGAATTCAAATAGAGTGTCACTATGTAAAAAGATTAAGTAGAGGAGATAAAGGAGGCAAGGAGCTTGCAGATAGAAGCTAAGAAATAAGTAATTAAGTGCTATGGGAAAGGAAAGGAAGAAAAAGAAAAAGGACATCATCATAGCAGATAAAGTAATAGCATTTAGTGGAAGAGAGCACAGTGGGGGACGGGCGGGGCGGGGAACCCGCGGAGAGGGTAGTGGAAGATTACTCAGAGCCCTGTCTTTGGTGACTGGAAGTATGGTGACAGCATTGAACCCTACAGGAAAATATAGTTAGAATAAGAAGACTTCGGGGTAAAGAACATCAATTTGAGTTGCTTCGTGCTGAAAAATCCACTGGAAAATACAGGGTTTGGGATTATTTGGTACGATAGTTAGGGCTGGGATGCAGCTCTTAGAATGGATGCAGTTTGCTTGTGATCCACATACCACACACTGAGTCTCTTTCTAGGTTGTTCTCTCCCTCTTCTCCTTCACTCTGCTGCGCGGAAGGCATTTGATTGCACCCTGCTGGCAGTAGACAGCAATAATGACAAGGCAAGTGGTTCCTTCTTTTTTTTTTTTTTAATAATCTTACTTTTCATTTATGCTTTTATATTCATTTTAGGAATCAAAATTGTACCTCAATCTATTTCTCACCACACCCACTACCACCACCAATATTCTAGTGTCCTTTGTCATCACCTTGTTCCCTCCTTTCTTCCCACCCCCCCAACCCCCACCCACAGTCCCGCGGTAGCCACAGTCTTATGTCCTATGAATTTTATTGAGATTCGCCTGTTTGTTTGGTTTGGTTTTTGATAATTCACATGAGCGAAATCATCCTGTACTTGTCTTTTTCTTCCTCTCTTATTTCACTCAGCATAATCACTTTCAATTCCATGTAGGTTGCTGCAAAGGGCACAATTAGGTCTTTTTTAAACAACTGCAAAGGATTCCACTGGTTATGTATATAAAGTAGTTTCAAAGTAGACAAGTATACAGACATCAAGCTGCCTGTTCTGAAACGTGCAGCTGGATCTTTAAATGGACATGAAGACCTTCTCATTATTTTAATCAAATTACCTTGGTAGTTTAATAAAAATATTACTGGATACCCTTTTCAGAGCTTCCGTCTGATTAAGGATCTGCTTGTATTTCCTTGTCACCTAAATTTACTCAAGTTGGCATTTCACACTTGGGGCCAGTCTCCTTCTTGTCGGGTATTTGGGTTATGCGTATTTTCCTTGTTTAACTAAAAATGTAAGTTTTTTTTTTTCTTTTCCTACATACCACTTGTCGCTTTTACTGTTACTTATGTGATTCAGGAGCAAGAAATTAATGCTTATGTAGCATTGTTTGGGCAGATTTTTGTCTTTTAAAGTTGCCTGTGGATATTAAGTTTTGGCATACGACTGAGATGTGAGAAAATCTAAATTCTATTACATAGATTTCACTAAGAAATTTGTCTCCTTGGAGAATTGTAAAAAGAGAATCCAAAGCTTTGTTACATGTCCAATTACATGAGACATTCCTTGTTGATAGTAAATGAACAGATGTGTAATAGAAGACAGCTGAATATCACTGGGACTTTTGCCATGTAGAAAACAGCTATTGTCATGGTAGCAGGATTTTTCTTCTGTATTCTGTAGCCTTTCAAATATCTTTATTGAGGAGGAAACACAACTATTTCAGCATTCTTAAAAAAAAAAAAAAAAGCAGTATGCCAATATCTATAGCCTCATATCTGGATAATTAAGTGCACAAATTCAGTATCTACAAAGCCAAAATTAAAGTATATTTTGGGTAAATTATAAGCTTTCATGCATGTATGACTGTTTTGAGAGGTTGGATACAATTTGTAATGATGAATATGTTCTTTAAAACCTGGAACTTTTATCCTCTCATTCAGTCAAATTGAAACTTCAGAATCCAAAGCAGAAAGTTTTTATAGTAAAAGTGTGATATACAAGAAATGAGAGAATCAACTGCAAGAAGCCAATAATAACCAGGACCTTAATTAATTTTTTCACAGAGTGAGGTTATTATTTTCCCTGAGGATTTGCCTTTTCCACCATTTCATTTTACCTCCATGGTTCCTTATTCATGTTAAATGGAAGAACACTCTAGCTCATATTTTTCTTTTGCAAAAACTACTTATTCTTTAATAAGGACAGGTAGTGGTTTCTTTGTGGGCTAATTGACTTTCTTGCTGTGCACACAGAACCTTAGAGCTAAAGTAATGAGCTTTAGATAAATAATGGAAGTTTCTTAACTTTACAAAAGTTACTTTCGAAAAGATGCTGCTATTTAATCTGAAATAGATTTAGTTGAGAAAGTATTTTACTTATTATTATATTATAAAATCATTTATTTTTGAGTCCATTTAAAACTCAAATGCACTTTCTGCAAGAAACATAAATATGTAATTCGTAGGTACAAGAGGGCATATGAATGGACTCTATAACAAAAATGAAAAAAATATATTGAAACTATTCATCTTAGTTTTGGAAACTGGGAAAACCCATAGTCCAAAAGATAAAAACCATTGAATTAATTAATCAATTAATAATTGTGATAAATTCAGTATCTTGTTGAATGAACTTGATGCATACATAATTTTCTTCACTGCAAGTTTACACAAGTATATTGTTGAATTGCAATATTTATAAAAGCTTTCTAGGCATCTTAGATAATTATTTGAAGAAGACTTTTGACTGGCTAGGTCTTAACCTCTTTATTGTGAATTCCCTGTTTTATGTTTGTAGACTCTACTGTTTAGTAGTATTGTATAAGTCAATGCTAATTAAAGTTTTTAGAATGCTGTTAAAATAATTTTCTATTTCCCAATCACAATATAGTTAAATGTTTAAGAAGGAAAAGTCTTAGAAATTTCAAGACATCTTCCACCTTACAAAGAAGTAGGTGACACAAGTGTGAAAATAATCATCATGGAGAGTACTTAAAATTGAAAATAGCTAATATAGAGTTCATTTTATTTCCTGCGTGATGTCACCCACATGCTCGAGGTAAGACAAGTTTCATTACTCCTATGTGAAATCAGAAGTTATCTAATTTTTTTGAGATTTTTGTTTTCTTTTGATGCTGTTCTGCTGATATAAAGATTTTACCTTACAAAAAATGCTTGGGCATCATTATTTTTTTTTCTTATATATAAATTCCAGGTGTTTGACTAGTCTGACAATTCAGTCCACATATTTCTTAAACATTGTATTTTCAATTTCAAAGTTTTAAAGAGAGAATGCTTTTTTTATTGTAACCATTAGATGTCAAATACCATTTATCTATGGCCTACATGTTCGGAGACTCTTACCTGTACCGTGGTTGTAGTCTGTGAATACAATGTCTAGCCTTTGTAACCTTACAGTTGCCAATAAGTCTCCCTACCTCTTATTCTAAGCCCTGACTGCACAGGAGGAAACATCTAAGTATCCTTAAGTGTCACATTTATCTCCTACTGAGAAAATACTATATTCCACTACTTGTGATGAGAGTAGTTAATCATGAAATAAAGTGAGGTTTCTATATAAATAGAATGACAGACAGTTCAGTGTAGAGAATAGAAGCAAATCAAGACATTGGTTCTTGGTATACTTTTTTGGAAAAGAATTATGTCTACATTTACTGCAAAATCATACCCCAGTATAGTTATTTGCATTCAAATATTACCTTCTTCATCAATTTTTTTTTGTTACTTTTCTTAGATATACTTGTGGTAATCTGAATTTTTTAAATCCTTTGCCCCAGAGATGTGCAACCTGAATCCTTGGAACATGTTCATATGATGAGATATCACTTCTATGATTATGTGATGTTTTATGACCCAATAAACTTTAAAATACAGAAATTCTCTGTGTCCCTAACTTAATTATATACATCCTTAAAAGTAGAAGAGGAGATCGGAAAGGAAAGGCTGTAAGATTTGAAGTGTGAAGACTCCACAAACTCTTGCTGACTTTGAAGAGGGAGAGAGCAAACAAGAAATATGGATAATATCCTAGGGAAGAGAGTGGCCTCCCCTGCCAGCCAGAAAGGAGCCAGGAACCGGAAACCTACAGTCACAGAGACCTGGATTCTTCCAACAAATGTATTGAGCCTGGAAGTGGATATTCACTTAAAGTCTCCAAATAAGATCCGGGCTGACACCTCAGTTTCTGACCTCTATGCTCTGCATGTAAACTCAGCTCAGTTCACCCAGATCTCAGACTTGAGTTAATATAAATGGTTTTGTCATAAATTGATAAGTTTGTGGTAAAACTGATGCAGCTATTGAAAATAGATACAGTATCCTTGTGTTTCTCATTTTTTGGAGAATGGAAAGAGTTCAAATTTTCAGACCCTCAAGTCTTTATTTAAACATAATGGATAGTCACATGAAAAAAATGTCATTGATTTTTAAATAGGATTTCAAGGATGGAATACAAGGGATGAATATATCTTCAGATGTCCTCTGAAATGTCACAGTAATGATGGGCATAAAAAATTGCTTTGATGGAGTGGAGCTAACAATATTGACAAACTAAATGAATTCTTGTTTTAACAACTGAAACTCATAGTTCTGTCTCTACAGATCTCATTTTCCATCTACAGATACTTGTTATTCAGGTTTATATACAGAAAAAGAAATAGAGACTCACAAACGTAATTCCTGGGCACACAGAAAGGTTATATTTTTCTTCTTCACCTGCAACTAGATTGGGGCCATATATTGAATTGTTGGCAATGGAGTATGTTTAAAAATGTAAATACCTTCCTCACTTGTGGACATTTAAATACATATAGATCAAACATTTGTTTGTTTCTGCTTGTTTGTTTTTGTTTTGTTTTGTTTTGCTTTGTTTTTTCCTTTCCTGTGGTAACATCAGTGACTGTGTAGGATGACAGCATTAAAAGAAAAAAATAATGATTACATACAGACACCCCAAGGAAACCTCTAAAACCCACAGCAGAATATAAGAAATAAACTTTTGTAATTTTAATGTACTGAATTGGTAGTTAGAGGTGATTGTTACAGAAATTAGCGTTAATATATTTCTCTTATATTTTCTCTTAAAATTATGATTCAACTACAAGATGGCCTCACAGAGTCTTAATAAATCAGTGTTAAATTTATCTTATAAGTTTGGAACCCCATTTTCTCACCCTCCAAATCCTAACACCATTCCAGAAGCTGTTTCAAAATATGGTCAGTTAACCATTTTGATCAAATAGATGACTATAAAAATGACTTCCTCCTCTAGCTATAATCTGCTCTTACATCAAGGAAGATGATCTGGCCTACTTAACATTTCAATTACATGACCTCTCATTACCAAGATGGAGAAAAAGTAAAATAATACCCGAAAGCTTGCTATCTATATTCTCTAATCTCTTTTTTCCAAAAGATGATCACAATTCTATATCTACCAAAATTTTTCAAATCCTCCAGGCTATATTGAAGCTAATAGTCATATATCCCCCCCACCAAAAAAAAAAGGTAAATATTTTTCAAAAGTTCAGTTTGGTGGGTTATAAAGTAGCACGGACTTTTCTACAAAAATGGTGTTGTCTGTTCATTTTAGACTATTTATCAAGTAAATGCTAAATGACAAAATCAAAAATCAAAAGCATATATGTTCTGAGGACATAATAAATATTAGCATGGGCAAAAAAAAACAACAACAACTGAATTTCTATCCATGCTATGTAGAAATTGAAGTGAGAGGAAATTATTTCCTATGAGAAATCAAAAGTCCTTTCAAATTTGTAAGAACAAGCCAGGTTTAATGTCCCAAACTAAGAATTAGAAAGATTCTCCAATAACCGCCAACAAAAATAGTCTATGTTCACAATCTAGTCAAGAACTGGCTACTTGGTTTAGCAGACAAAAAGGAACAAAAATAGTCTAATAGCTTCAAACTCTGTCAGACTGAAAAATCAACCTCAAGATTCACAAAATCTGTTAGGAAGCAGAGACCTAAATTATTTGAGACTTGTTCTGTACCAAATGCCTGAAGAGGAATTTCTATGAACAAAAGCACAAGTTTGAGGAAAGAAGAAAAATTATCAACAAGCATAACCAAAGCAATATTGAAAGCTACAAGAAAATAAATATATGTCAGTCAACAATCTAGCAAATGGAACAATTCACTCTCAGGAAAAATTATTTTAAAAATGTCACTTTTGATCTTCATATCAGATAAGAATCAATGAAAATGATCAGGAACTTATAAAATGAAACCTAGCAGATTTTCAAGCTGTAAAAAATCATAAATCTAAAAAATGGAAAATTATGATGACATAATACCTTTAAGATATTCATGCAAGTATCTGATAAAATTTCAAGCTTAAAAATGGAAGAATTCTTGAGAGACATACTAAAATGCTCTATAGGTGGAAAACACACTAGAATAGAAACAGTACAAAAGAGCATTAGTGAAGTGGAAAACAAAAATTAGAAAAACAACCAGAAAGCAGCATGAATAGATATGGAATAGACAAAGAAAGAGAAATTAAGAGCATAGAAAATAATTAGAAAACTCTAAAATATGTGTAATAGGAAATTTAGGAAATAGTAGTACAGATGATAAGGTTTTCATACAGGTTTTCAAGAGGCAATAATTGAGAATATTCTAGAAATCAATAAAATCTTATAAACTAAAACATAAAAAAAATTTGGAATATACTAACCTGATGATATAAAGGAGAAAAACATATTATTTCAACTGATGCAGAATAGCATTCAGTTAAATTTAACAAGTATTTATTAAAAATCTAAGCAAACTCATAATAGAAGTCAACTTTATCTGGTAAAAATATATACCCAAAATATACCAATTCTCATCAGATAGCTAACTTAATCCACATATACTGAAGGCCTAAATAACAAACAAAACTCAAACTCTTAGGAGAATGGTTTATTTTATTATTTAAATGGGATAAATTTTCCAAATTAATAAAATACGAAGAAAAAATAAATTGACTACATTGTTATTTTAAAGTGTTCAATAATAAAATAAGGTTGAAGTCAAGGTTATTAAACACATATATAGAGAGATATTAATTTAAATATATAAATAAAATTTAAAATATTGTGAACTGTTTCCAATTAACAGAAAGTTGCTCAAAGAAAAAACAATGAGTAAAAAGAGAAGAAAGAACTACGAGCCAAAAAATACAAATAATAATAATTATGTAGTACCTTGACTTCACTTGCAATCACAACAAAACAAGTTAAAATAACTAATCATATAATGGTTTCAACCAAAAGATTCACTGTCTAAAATTAATACAAACTGATAAATATGCAATATATAATGTGTTAATGGGATAAGAGGGTAAAATTAGATTTCTTATTCGCTGGAGATGTAAATCGGTACTATCATTGTAAGCTTAATTTGACAACATTTAAGAGGGTTAGATTTTTTTTAAGCCCAACAATTCTACTTCTCGATGTATTTCCAGTTAACCAATAAACAGGCCACAAATTGACATCTATAGAGCTGTTGTTCTATGAAGCATTTTTGTGTAAGGAAAAAACTGAAAATTATCTAAAGATTTATTAATAAAATAAGGGATAACTAAACTATTATGTTCAGAATATTATTAGAATGTCGTGTTGGAATGTCCTAATAATATTTTGTTTTTTAAACATTTGAAAATTTTAAAAGAATAAAACACAGACTGACATCAAACCTATCATATGAAACAGTCTTTATGTCATTTATGAGTAATTTCCCTTGGAATCTGTGGGGCATCTTTGTATATAATTCCCTTCTAAAATCCACAGATGCTAAAACCCCTTATCTAAAATAACATAGAATTTGCTTATAACCTACCACATTCTCCTTTATTTTTTAGATCATCTCTAGGTTACTTATGATACTAAAACAATGTAACTGCTATATGAATATTTATTATACTGTATTATTTGGGGAATAAAGACAAAGGAAAATAATGATGTCTTTGTATAGATACAACTATTATAGACTTACCTACATAGTATGTCTTTTCCATCCTCAGTGGGTTGAATCTGCAGATGTGGATTCGTGGATGCAGAACCATAGATACAGTCATGGAATACACTTTACACAGGAACCAAAGTCAGGATCACAGTGGCCTCTTAGGATGAAAGGAATCTTTAACCCTTGGGAAGATAAAAGGAACTAACTATAATATAGAGGATTTATTTCTTTCCTGTATAAAAAGAAAAACATAGTAAATATGGCAAAAGCTAACTTTTAAATTTTGCTATCAGACAGAAATAATGGGTATTTAAAGAGAAATACACTTGCAAGAATCTGTGCTGATGTTTTTATTCAATAATATGGGCTTAATGTGAAATTTGTCAGATAATTTAATTCCCTCAGAACTTTGAAAGATTCTCAGTTTATAATATCTGAATGATTAGGTAATATATGTTGATTATAAAATAGGCGAATCAAGTGTTTAAAATCTGAATAAATATGGTGGCAGGAAGAAACTATGGACCTCTTGATAAGAGCAACTGTGCATGTAATAACCTCTGCGTGTCCCAAGACAAGATTCCAGAGGGAAAAAGCATTGTTTTCCATAAGAAAAGAAATCTATCATTGGAGCATAAATCTCTAATCCATATTCTCTGACACAGCAAACACATAAGCCACCTTGAGGTAATTGGCAGGAAGTCAACTGCATTTTCGTAATTAGCTAAGGTTGGACAAACACAATGGGAGGGAAAGAGAGAAAGATTTTTTTTATTTCTCACCAATCAGCGAACAGCCAGGGTCCTCTGTATAGGAAGAATCGCATTCATCAGATTTGTAGGTTCCTGAGCACAGGGCAAACACCTTATGTCCTTGGACAATACCAAGCTCTTTATCTTATCTTTCCTTTCACTGACACTGGAATGTTGTCTTTGTACCAATTGCTATCGCAATAATTATGAATGAAATTTGGTACAAAATGGTTGTGGAATCTCTGAGTTATTAGATTTTAAAAGAATCCAGTACTCTGTCATAGTAGTGAATAGGAGGGAAATTAATTCTTTGCTGAATAGAATTGCTATTTAACTGCTTTGTTTCTCTTTAAAGTATAACCCAAATTGGAGTAATTATCATTGGAAGTCAGGAACCTAAAGTGGCCCAAATTATTTTTCTTGTTCAATTCAGTAATTGTACTTGCATTAATAACAGTATTTGTCTATAGAGCGCCAGACATTTCAGTTTGTTAGGAGTTGTTTAAGCCAAATCAAATATTATTAATGCATGCACCAAAACAAAGGGGTAAAAGAGGTTTCAAACAAGACAATTAGAGAAAAAAAAAAGGAGAAAAAGCTTTATACAGATTATATCTTGGGGAGAAAATGTTACCAGCATAAGGAATTTAATATTTTTGTTTTTAACCCTGTCTTGACTTCATCTTCACTCTGAAAAATAATGTACATGAATTTTTCACTAGCCCTTAATATCAGATGGTTTCAAATATAACTTCTTTCAAACCATGAAAGCAGACTATTTTCTTATATCAGCTAATGCATGTGAGTGTGACCCATAATAATGTTTGGCAGCTTCTTGGTTGATCTGCATCAGGAAAAAAAATAGTAATATAATAATAAAATGTCGAGTTCAGAATTGTGTCCTTCCTCATGTTCTGGGAAATTCTTTGCATCGCCCTTTTATTATTTAACTTATCATACAAATTTCAAGGTGTATGTTTGCAAACATTTTGTTGTGTTTCTCATGTTATCAGCATTCTGAAGCTTTCTCTTTCCAGGTTTCCATGGTAACAAGGGTACAGCACATTCATTAAAAAGAAGTTCTGTTTAATTGATCTACTAATGTATTGCCTAATAGTAACTGTTAAGCAGTCTTTTGTTTCCAGGTCATATTCAGGGTTCACCTATTTGCATAAAAACATTTCATTAGCTGAAACCAACTATTAATAGCAATTTTCCTCCTTTAGTTTTAAATAATTGAACCATCATTGAGGTTGTCTGAATAGCAAATATTTATAGCCTCAGAATACACTTGCTGTATGAGCTTGGCTTGCTTTGTTTTCTATGAGCAGCAAGAAAATTATAGAGCTGAAAATTTTTTATCAAAGAAGGCAAAAATAAGGTGTCTGTATTCTGCAACTGAACGTTAGATATTAACAGAAGCTAACTCCAGGCCACATCACGTATTTGATAACAATGATAGTTATTTATTATGTTCAATGTTAAAATATACAAGAGAGAAATGTAAAATTTGTATTAAAGCTTTTTATAGGACTCAAGGGAAATCCTGTCACTGCATGCATATTTAAAAATCTGTGAACATATTTAGAATTAATGCCAGCAAGTGCAAAGATTTTTAAGTAAAAGGGAAGTATTGCTTCCTTTAGGTGGAAATAATAAACAAAACTTTAACAATGAAATCCAAGACATTTGTAATGGAGACTTGAGTAAAGTGAGGTTAATATGTGTTTGTATGTAACCGTTTGTGAATGAGAGTTCGTGTAAGTGTTCCATTTTTGAGAGATAGAGTAATTTAGATGCATAGTTATTTGTAAATATACATTATATGCCTACACAAATGTCAGTTCTAATTACTTTGTTAGATTCATTCTCAATTGCATGTATTACTGTTATAATATTAAAGAATTTAGTTCCAAAATGAAACAAAGCTGGGAAATGTAATTTGGATGTCAAACATTGATATTACTGATAAATTCTTTTTCAATATATCGTTTCAATTTCTTCACATACACTTCTATAAATTTTTTTAAATATTCATCTAAATGTTTCATAATTGACCCTTGTCCAATGCTTTTGTCCAGTCTCTTGAATTACACATATTAAATGAATTATTTTAAAATTAGATCACATGTCTATAAATATAGTATTAATATAATGTACTAAAATTAGTCATATCATCTTTCCAAATGCTCAGAAAATTTAATTAACTCCCACATTCTCATTCTGTTTCCATCCCTCCCTCTATCCTTGACCTCTATGTGTCTTTGCAGATACATTAATAGCAATAGCAAAGTGTTACAATTAGAAACTAGACAGCACAGCAATGCTGTTTGACAAGATATTTTTACAATTACTTTTTATGTTAATCAGTTAAGAATGGATATCTTTTAAACTTTTATTTTGTTTTAAATGACATCATGGGTGTAACTTGATCTAATAAAATGAGGACAGTATATCGGTATTACTTTGGAATTTTCTTATTTATGGCAGATTAATAATACCCTTGAGAAGAACCAAACTTAGAATCTGGACAATTATATTTTTCTAGTTTATCATAAGATGAGAAGCCAGGTTTCAACTACAGAATTTTCTAAAGAATATCATCATTTAACTTTATGTTAAAACCTCAAATGATTTCTGATCTTATAATTTTAGTATTTTCTTTCCTTTTTTAAAAAGAAAATTACTCTTAGCACATATTTACTTAAAAAGAAGTATGTTCTTGCTATGGCAAATGAGTAATGCAAAATTTATTAACTAAACTTAACAGAAATATGTATCAGGTTGATTTGAAGAGGAGCTGACTTTCAAATATACTTTCCCATTTAATATTCTTTCTATAGTCCTCATTCATGCTTTAAAAATATCTATGAATTTTTTTTTAGTGTGCCAGATATAGGTAATTGGACTATAATGAATATAGATCTAGAGGTAGATGTAGATATACAAATACATACCTCTTCCTTAACTGATGCTACATTTGAGCAAGAGAGACTGAAAATGAACAATAGATGTAATAAGGTGATTAAGTGCTATGAATTAGAGGAGGGAAAAGTCTCAGGCTAAATCAAAATGAAAAGCGAAATTTTAGTGATAGCACATAGGATTTGAAAGAATTAACCAAGAGGAGTCTAAGTGTAGTTGATTATAGGCAGAGGGAGCAGCCAGAGCAAAGTTTCTAAAGTGGGGATGTTGGGGGACCAGGTATGGGCATAGTAAGGAGGTAGTGCAGCTATAGTTGAGTGAGCCTGGTGAGAAGCTACTGAGGTCAGAGAATGGGGCCCCCTTAAGTACAGCCTTAGAGAGTCTTGCAAGGGTCTTTGACATTTACTCTGATGAAATGGGGAACAACTTCATCGCAGGATCTTCTAGTGCAGATGCACCATGCTCTCAATTTGTAAAAAGATCATTCCAGCTGCTCTTTTGAGAATAAACTATAGGCAGATTTTCTGTAATCAATTGATCCCAAACTTAGTGGCCAAAAGTAGCCATTTTCTGTTGCCATAATTTTGTGAATCAGAAATTCAGAAAGGTCTTTGTTGGACAGTTTTAATTTGGGGTTTTTCATGCAATTATTTGCACTTGGGTGCACTCATCTGAAGGCTCAGCTGGGCAGCATACCAAGGATGGCTCATTCTCATAGCTAGATGATGCTGACTGTTGGACAGAGTTCAGCTGGAGTTGACAACCAAAGTATCTTGTCACCTGTCCAGGATAATAGTCTAAACTTTGTATATAACCATTGAATTTTCTCATAATAAATGTCCTAGGAATGAGGAAGAGGTAGGAGCTACGCAGTTTTAGAATGTAACCTGAAGAGTCTTATAGCATCATTTCCTCTAAATTGTGGTTGTCAAAGTCAGAAAACATGCATCCAGATTCAAGGGAAGAATCACAAAAATATTGTAACAGTTATGTGCCTACAAAATATTTACATTGCTACCACATCCCTCTGAATTTGCGTCACATTGTATCACCAGGCTTGGGACTGAGGTCCAGGCTCTCATCATCTTTATCTGCTCTAGATGCATATGGGACTCCTCAGGTATAAGTCCAGGATATAACTCCCTTGAGTATCATTCATTTTGCTAAGAAGACTTATGAAGATATGTTATCTAACCTCCTTTCATATACAGCAAGATTGGGACATGTGTAGGATTTATGTAATAGACATTACCATTCAGCAGTAGAAAATGAGAGATAATTGCTGAGTGATGTTCACTCCCTTTTCTACCAGGGCACAAAACCAAAAAAATTCCTTCCAATAGTAGCATCAAGCATGAACTGAAGAATCTTGCAACAATAGACGTGTAGTATATATCTGAATTTGCTTAGTCAAGAAGCTTGTGAACAAAAACAAAAAGACTATCAGTTATGGAAAAGGAATAAAAGAACTTTCAAAAGGAAGAAGATTATAGTAGTCACTTATCTGAAAGAATTCAGGCAGAAGTTGTGAGAATAGGGCTTGGAAGTCTCCTTGATTGGTCCTCATCCATTCTTCATAACCTCACGTTTAGCTTGGAAAAGTACTTTATTTTCTATTATCTTCCTAAGCTATATAGAGAATGGATACTAGGAATATATCCTTCTTATAAAATTGCATCTTTCTTAGCCTCTTCCTCTGGCATATGTTTTTCTTTTGGCAATACATCCTAAAAACATACTAAACTATTTATATATTTTATTCCATCCAATTCATGAACAACTCTCTCTCCACACACACACATACACACACCTCCTGTTTAATTCTGCTTACCATGACTAAATCAGTTGTTCGGAGAGAATTCTTTAGTCTTGCTTGCTATGACTAAATCAATTGTTAGGAGAGAATTCTTTAGTCTTTCTTCCATGAGAGATTTTATCCAATCAAAAAGATTCTTTGGGAAGCATCTGAATTTATTCAGAGCTTGTAACAAAATAAATGACAACTGTACCATTGATTGTATCACTACCACAAAAGTAAATTTTATGGAAATCAAACACCTTTTTATTTTTATCAGTTGAGGATGAGAATATGTTTCTACCCACAAGCCTGCAGTTCTGGTTTCTTCTATACATGTTGGAAAGCTGCCAATTCTTTTTGACCTCCACTCTTATCATAGAGCAGTTTTTCAAATGCTGGCAATAATAATAAACACAAGCAATCAGTATTTTATTTTCTCACATCTTTGCCTAAAGATCTTATTTGTCTTTTAAATTTTTGTATGTAAGAATCTAACCAAATATTTCAGCTCAGCATAATGGTTACTTATAAATCTTATATTCCTCTCCATTCCTTTTCCTTTCCTAATCTTATGCCACATAGCTTAATTTTTTAATGCTAGAACTCTATTTCTGAACACATTTCTGTATGAATCAGAAGAGATTCAGCAATAGCAAATAATTTACAAAACTGTAAAGCTTGCATTGTTTCTCACTTTTTCTACGTGTCTTTTGAAGGGTGGCTGAGGACTGTGTTCCATTCCATTGTCATTGCTTTCATTAGGGGACATGAGTTAATGACCTAGAGGAATTGTTGGTCATACTACCAGCTATTGTTTGATGGGACAAATAAAAGGAAGATTCTGGGTCCTGTTAATCCATCCATGGCATGTATTGCTTGCCTCTGCTTAAATCTCCAACCATTTCCAATTCTCTCTGTCCTTGATTTGTTCATTTAAATATGTTATTTTTGCTTTTTTAAAAATATTCTGACTGGCATTTTAGTGGTATTATGGGAAAGAATAAGAACATTATGTAGTATCTAATAAAATTACCTATTTCCACCATTTTTATCTAGACAAGGACAATTTAATATTGAATCCTATAACGATGATATCTCCTATCCCTCTCTTTACAAAATGTTTACATTTAAAAATTTTCTAAGTTCAGAAAAATATCAACGATGAAAATACGTTTTACATATTAGGAAAAATCATTTCAATTAACTATGATATTGTAACAGCTCTCCTTGGGACAAACCAAGCAGCGGGAAGTATTTCAGGATGATTTATTACATGTGGGTTCAGCAGGGATCCTTCCCCAAAGGCTGACTGTAGATGGCAGTTGGAGTACACTTACATAGATTAGAAGAAGCACGAGAGAAGAGAGGTGTAAATTAGAATGGGGATCACAAGCAGAACCCAAGTTGGTCCTTTGTAAATTCTTTACATGGACAATACATACAGGATTCAATTTGCAAGACACATATTTGCAACACACACAAGCTTCCACTTGTAGGCAATTAAAGAAGTTCTTTATCTCATCAGTTGTTTCTGGCATCCTAGTGAGCTCAGCCCACAGGATATTTTATAGCTCTGCTAGCTTGTTGGTTTCACTGCTGTCTTCATGGTTGCTGGAAGCAACCGGCAGGCCTTTTGCCTCACAATATACATTACAGATTACATAATTAAAAACACAAATCAGTCATGAATCTTCCTCTTCTGGCTCCATTTTTGTACCTTTTTGAGATTTTTTATTTACCTTAGCTATTTAATTTTAGTAATTTATCTCTTAAATATTTAAATAAGTATAAATGTTAGCAGATTTAGACTAGCCCAATCACAACCACAATTGAATCAAACAGGATTAAAATCAGGTTTGCTTTGATTTGCCACCTTTTCTAAAATGTGCAGTAATGAGATATCAAGCAGATAAGCCAAGTTTGATAAGTGTAAAAAGCAACCTTCAATTCATTCAAAATATATTTTCTTATTTTAATGGTATTCACTGAGTAGTGTACCACGTGTAGATCAAAACATTAAGTATAAAGGACACACAGCAAACAGGAAAGAATTGAGTCCATACCTTTAGAGAACTAAAATGTAATTAACCAATGACAAATAATTTCACAAACTCTATTCTACCTTTTTTATTACTAAAGGAAGGAGTCAGACATTTCAAGACTGTAACATTGCTTAACAAGCAGAAGCAGGAAATCCATTTGATGCAGTATCCAAACAGTTTTTTTCTTATGGATATGTGTCTTCCATCTAATCTATAATCAGACATGGGTGGAGGTTTAAAATTTGACTTTGTTTCATCTGTACCTTTTGCCTTAGGCGCCTTCAATGAGATCTTAACTAGTGACACTGGAGATACTCTCAGGTAACCAACTCTTCACTGTTGCTAGGAAAAAAGTTCTCTGCCTTGGCCTCTATCTATATATTGTCTTTCTTCCTTGGCACTTATTCCTTCTTAACTTCACTTCCTTTTAAGCTCAATTTCTTATTTGAATTATCAGTTTCTTGTCATCTCCATGAATACAGAGTACCCCTAGGTTGAAGATAACAGAAAGAAGAGCACATCCTGTAATGTAGCCTCAGGGTGAGGTTTTCACCAAGCCAAACTAATGTTACAGTAAAGAAATGCATATGTTTTAATTAATTTGCTTTACATTCTAAATTCCCTTCTCTTATCAATGTTAATGCTAGGATTCTGGAAGGTGTACAGGATATTCAGAAGAAAAACAAAAATTCATGCAGCTTATACTTGTGAAAAGCATTCCAGAAGTAAAAAAGGTGGTTTTGAGCATCCTTTGTTATAACAAATCTATTACAGTTTGTCGGGGAAGATCCCTGTGGAAGTAGTTCTTTTTCTTATCTTAAAGAATGAGTAGCAATTGATGTGCATAGCAAATAAAATTCAGGAAAGAAGTTTGGAAGCAGAAACAACAGCATATTTCTATCTACACTGGGGTGGGGAGCAGTTTGGCTAGAAGATGGCAAATTAGAAAGATAATATGATAGAACAAAAAGCAAAAGAGAGCAATAAAATGAGTCACAAGGGTGATTCCACTGATAATCTCACCTTATCACTTTGCCAAGGATGAAATTAACAGCATAAATCCACATGAGGGATAGGAATTACATTAGAGTATGGTGCTCCTGGTAAAGGAACAAGGTCAGTGGAGCTTGAACAGAATCAATCTGAAGTCCTCCAATCAGTAAATCATAAAACAATGCCAATCTGAAATCCTCCTAACAATCTAAAAGAAAATTCTAAGAGACCAATCAAAAACCTTATTTCCACTCCAGAGTGTCCCTGGGTAGGAATATCAGCAGAAAAACAGGCTGATAAACTCCTTAAAATCAGGTCTCAATAATTCCCTTTGATGCTTTCCCTCCAGGAGCCACTGCCTGCTCTCTGTTCTTTGGGAGCATATTCTCACTTTGCCCACTTTTCCACTCTTAATCTCACCTTACCACTTTGCCAATAAATGTCATGTGCTTTCTACTGGCTGTGCTACTTTCTTTGTTCTGAGCAGCTGGGGCCAATGAAATCTCTCAGACTCATGAGGACCCTGAAGTGAGACCTCAATACTCTAGATAGCACATAGAATGTATTAAAAGTTTTGATCTTTTTATAAGCATGACTATAAATCATCCATAGGGATTTGCATTATATTTTCTTTTTATATTGATTGAGTTACTATGGTGGAAGGCCTTTTCCCTGACCCCAATGCAAAAGTTAGTCTTCCAGGAATTTTCCACAGTATGGAGACTGCAGCTATGTCCTGTTATCATGACCAAGGACAAGCAAAGCATCACCTCCCTGCTCTGCAGCTGTACATAACTGATAAGAATTGCCAGTAGAAACCACACCTAGCAAAGGAGATGAATCTTTACCTCAGGGTATAAAAGAAGCTCCCCCAAAATCCCATTACTCAGCTTTGGGTGACAATACACCTGAGTCAGCACTGATGCTTGCAATAAAGTGCTTTCTCTATCTTTGAGTATTCAGCTGTCAGTCTTCTTGCCGTCTGGAGGCTCTGCCATAACATTACAATTTGCTATAAATTCACCAATTTTAAGTATACAATTTAATGAGCTTTGATAAATAGTCATGGAATTATCACTTTTGATAATTTCCTTCTCATCCAGATACCATGTTATACTTACTCACTTTTTAAAATCTCTCATAAATGAAATCATATGGTATGTTATAGTCTGTCAATTAACTTTTTTAAACATTTTTTAAATTCTTGATGCTATTTGTTGTTATAAATATTTGATGTTATAATAATGCATTATAACATTTCAATTATATTAATATCCAGATTATAGCAGTTTGCATTCATCGCTTTCTGTTATTTTTTGAGTCCTTGATTCAGAATTCAGTCTGAAATTACAAAATTGCTTCTAAAGAAAAATAATATACTTTATTCCTAACAATTTTATGATGTAATTTCCAGTACAAATAAAATACAACGTATGAGAAGGCAGCCCCTCAAAACAAACATTTTGCTGCAATATTGAAAGATATCATTGCAACTGTTCAACAAGTGTTGCTTTTTTGCTTTTTAATAAAATATAACTCATTTTTTGTGTGTTTCAATTTATTTAGCTATAACTCATCTCTTAAATATATTCCAAAAGATTTTCCACATATTATTATATAAAATATTTCAAATAACATGTAAATTGATAAACTGGCTGGTCCACTGATAAAATGACTGGTCCAAGGAGAAACTTGATTTATTCCTACCTAGTGTGTTTATGAGATACTTTGCAAAAAATATCATTCATATTAAATCTGTCTTTTTAATTCAAGGTCATTTAAGCTGGGCTTTTTATAAAAAGATTTTAGTTAATATATAAATGAAGATATAAATGATTGTTGAACTATGCTTTGAAAATATGACAATCATTAAGAATGAAATGTTATCTGTTTGTACTCATGGATGGTGATTCTGCTGGTGATGATGACCTTCTGTGTAAGAAGAATTAAGAGGTTTAAATATTTTATTAGTTTACTTAGCTGAAATCAATATTAAATACAATAGGCAGAAAAAGCACATTTTCATTTAGGTTGTAAAAAGTTCTTCAAGAATATACATCTTTATTATTGGATACTTGTTTAAAAAATTTTTGCCCTTGCAGTAAATCTTGAATCTGAATTTATTGCCTTATCATGCTTATTGAGCTCCATTATTCAGCCCCTCTCCTCTCTTAAATTCTGTTTAGATGACAGGATAGACATAAACAATGACAAGAAAACCATATATTTCTGGAAAGTCAAAATCAGTACCGATGGCAAATCCAAAATTAAGGGATTTCTGGAAGATATAATGTAAATGGATCTGACTTGTAGTGAAACTCCACAGAGCTAAGGAACTTGAAACCTTGCACAGGGAAGAGACGGAACTTCCAAATAATTGGATTTTCACTGGAAACAAAAACGTGATCATATGCTAAGAAATGAAGAGCAAGACAAGAGATACTGATGAATGAGACTAATTTAAGGGACAGTGGACCAACTGTGCTACGATACACTTTCACAGCAGTTTCTATGGCATTTGCCCTAGGACTAAATCCAGAAAATACAGGATTCTTCAAATGAAGTGGGTCATATACTAAATGAAGGAGTCTCACAGTTTGAAGACAGCAAAAAGAAGAGCATATAAAGAGTACACAATTTAATTCAAGTTATTCATTTACCTTATATGTCTGCACAATCCCTAAAATCAGGGTGCTCATAATAAAAATCAACATTTACTAAATATGCTTAGCATGTGCTTAGAAAATATTTTCCATCAATTAAAATTTCTAATAATAGAAATCATCAATAATCAATAAATATTAGAAATTTTCAATATCACTCTATAGTCTGAGTAGACTGTATTAGCCTCTACAGAAAGAAACATCTTCAAGCAAACAGTTAATAAAAGCACCAAAATAATTGCTAACTTCAGAAATAATCGTTAAACTCTAACATCTTTAATAGGAGAACAATGGTTAAAGAGAATGCCCAAGGAAATAGAGATAATAAAAAGAAATCAAGATAAGGTTTAGAATAGAAATAACTAGTAAAGTAACAATGGTGCATAAGAAAAAGAAAAAACAGTTTCAAAAAAAATGATGGCTGAATTATAACTTTCAATAGGCAAGCTGAAATAGCAGAATGCATGTGATTGAAGATCATATTATTGAGTTGATGGACAGAGTTACAAAATACTTTTTCCAGAATTAATGGAAAATTAATAAAACTGAAAAATATGAAAGAAGTTTAGAATACACAAAGGCTAGATACAGAAAATCCAATAGCAGCATCAAATTTTCCAGGAAGAGATGATTAAAGGAAGATGTAGTCAAATAAATAATAATCAAAAATTTTCCTGACTCTATTAGGTATGTTAAGGTGAGAAAGAAAGATCTCACCTTCTTACAGAAATTGTATTAAAGCAAATAATTAGTGATTTTGTGTTTTTAGGGTAAATGCACAGCAGAGGTAACTGGATCATAAGGGACTGATGTCTCAGATTTTTTTGAAACATCTCCATCCTTCTTTCTATAATGGTTGCACCATTTTGCACTCCCACCAACAGTTTACAAGTAAAAGAGTTTCTTCCCCAGGCCTCACCCTGCCACCACCTCCCACATCCTAGCCAACACTTGCTTCCAGTCTTTCAAATAATAGCTCTTTTCACAGGTGTGAGGTATTGTTTTGATTTCCATTTCCTTTTTAACAAGAGATAGAACATCTTTTCAGGTTCCTGTTGACCATTTGTGATCTTCTTTGGAAAAATGTCTGTGAAGATCATCAGACCTTTTTAAATTAGATTATTTGTTTTGCTGTTGTTGAATTTGATAAGTTCTTTTGTATATTTGAATATTAATTCCTTTCCACATGGATGATATACAAATATCTTCTCCCATTCACTAAGGTGTCTTTTTGTGTTGATGAGAATTTCTTTGCAATGTGAAAGCCGTTTTTTTCTGATGTAATCCCATTTTTTATTTTGGATTTTATTTGCCTTTATACTGTGATGTTTTATTTATTTATTTTTTTTTTGCTGTTGTTAATTTTTTCTTCTTGTTTTTGCCGCCCTTGATATGAGGTCTCAACCCAGGTCACTGGCTTTCATAATCTGTGTCTTAGCTGGCTAAATCATGTAGGCTACCCTACTTCCTTTCACCTTGCATTTGAGTTGCCATATCTTAGATTAATGTCAGGGATTGTTTTGCCTGTATTGTTTTCTATGTGTTTTATGGTTTCAGGCCTGAGATCTAAACATATGATTCATTTTGCAAAAGCCGTTAGGTAGAGATCTGGTTTCAACTTTCGCATGTGACTGTCCAGTTTTCCCTACACCATTTGTTGAAGAGACTGTCCTTGTCCCATCATATGCCCTAAAAATACAGCACTAACGTACGGAGGTACATGTGCCTCTATGTTTATTGCAATGTTATTTACAAACAACATAGGTGCCCATCAAGAGATGAGTGGATAAAGAAGATGTAGTATATATACACAGTAGAACACTACTCAGTTATCAAAAAAATTGAAATCCCACCATTTGCAACAACATTGATGTACCTAAATGTAATTATGCTTAGTGAGATAAGTCAGGAGAAAGGCAGGCATCAGCACACACCCAGATGGAGTAGCAATTAGGTTTGAGTCCCAGGACCAGGGGGAAATAAGCTGTGTGAGCAACTAAATAAAAATAAAATGCTTCTTCCTCTTTTCTCAAAAAAAAAAAAAAGAAAGGCAAACCTTATATGAAATCATTCATATGTGGTATATAGAGAAACCAAGCAAACAAGTAAACTAAACAAGCAAACAAAAAAATAATATATATATAAAAGTAATAAATCAATAAGCACATCATGATTTTTAAAAATACAGAAAAGCAAACAAAATCCTTCTCTCACTTTAGTTCTCATTTAATATTCCCCCATCCCTACTCCATCCTTTCCTCACTGGATAGATTTTTCTCCCCTCACACCTCTGCTTTACTCTTTATCAGTCTTCATTTTTCAAAGCTCAAAATTCAGTCTCAAAGTTCTAGAATAAAGTAAGAAATGTGGCACAATTGCTAAAATAATCAGTCTTTTTAAAAAGATGGACAAAGTAGAAGGAGAAAACTACTTAGAAATAATCTATTCCTTTCCGTCCACCCATAAACAAACAAATATTCTTGAGAAAATAAGTTACCATTAGAGTAATTTTAATTTTAACGTAATTTCATATATATTCATGTTTGCAAACACTTCTGAGAATTTTTCCAGAACTATTGCATTCCATCAAATTTACCAGTGAAATTAGTGCAAAAACTCTGAATTACATAGGTTCTTATTGAATCAGCATGTAGCAAGAGCACTAATTGATTTGACTGCAGATTAGGGTGAGAACATTTTTCAGAAATGTGTTGCTATCCATATAGACATAACATTAGTATCAACTGACACTATCTGTCAAGGTCCACCCATCTTATAGAATACAGTCTGATCATGAAATAGCAAGAGAAGTTTTTGATAGATGAAATGCTTAAATATATTCATGTTCTTTAAAAAATAAATCTCTAGATAGGTCATTAAAAACAATACTTCAAAATGGAGACTGACAAGTCAAGAGAGGGTAAGTGTGACTTTATTGTTAGAACTTGCTTTAGCCCCCACAGCATTAAAAGTAGGATTTTGATCTGCTAATGAAAGTGACGTTTTGATTTTACTGTCTCTCCTTGCTAATCTTCTTACATTGACAAATTGTTATCAAAAAGAACAAATCACACAGATAATTTGAATATTGGCTTTGTCTTCCCTTCTGTCTACCTTTTCTAAATAGAAGAACTGACAAGTGATGTCTTGGTTTATCTAATCTCAACACGTCCCTTTTAGCTCTGCTCAGTAATATCATTTAACACCTTTCAAAAGCCTGTTTACCTTAGCATGAAGATTTTTTCTACACAGATTTTATATAATATGAATAGGTTATTTAGTATGGAATTCAAAACTATAATAAAATTAAGCAATGTATTTGCTTCCACAAAATTTTAATAAGTTCCAATAAAACAAGTGAGCCTTGTTGGAATACAATCATTTCTTTCCACAACTTTTATTAATTAGCATAAAAGTTTGAATACAATTCTATGTAGTACAATATCCTCATGCAGGAACATAAAAATTAAATAAATATTATCCTTGCACATGTGTTAGCATATATATATATATTTTTTTATGAAACAGATCTCTTTATATGATATTAACAAAGGAAAGTAAAGGATTAGAATCACTTTTGGAAGAGGCAACAAATAGAGTTTATCAGACAGTCTGGAGATGATATGCTGGAGGATTTTTCCAGGAGCACACTCCACTTCCAAATGCACCAGCAATTTCCCAAGCCAGGGCTAAGTCACAGCCTTAGTTACCCTTTACAATACTAGTCAAGATGGGTGATATATGCAGGAGAAATAATCTCACAGAGAAAGTAGCCAGACATAGAAGAACACAACATAATATGGCAACACCATAACAAAACATTATCCTATATATTGTACTAGATAAATAGAATTAGTTAAGTCAAGAATTTTTAAAAGACTCCATAGAGTATTGATAAGCTGAAGAAAGAATAGTCATCAAAAGGCACAGTGGTAATAGAAATTATAACAGGCAAAATAAAGAGTATATATATGAACTAAATGGAAACGGGTAGATACCAGAGTGAATTTTGGAAATGGAAGATCAGTGTAGAAGTCATTCCAGAAAGACAAGAAAAAATATCTAAACAAAAAGTCAACAAATGTGGGAAATTAGAATAAGAGTTTAAAAGTTTTAATAGACCCAGAAAATATAGATAAAAATAATCAGAATATTTGAAGAATTAATTATTTTGAATTATAAAGAAACAAGTGTATATTAATAACAAATAATTTAAAATAATAATCTGAAATGCAAAGAATAGAGGATGAATGTCTCATACTGATATGATGTAGACTAAATAGAAAAGTCCATATCTCAGCAGACTAGTACGTAATATAACAACTAAAAACAAGAGAAATTGTAATATTTTCTAATAAGAGATCACCTACAAAAGAATCACAATTAGAGAAATGACACATTTCTCAACAGTGATGCTAGAAGCAAAAATCATTTGGAGATTACTTATACAGTTTCTAAAGAAAAGGCTTTCACAGCTAGAATTTTATAAATCCAAATTCTTCTAAATGTGAGCATTCAACAATGGGAAAGCATGAAAGGCTAAAAGGTTTACTTGAAAAAAATCTTTGAAAATATCTTTACAGGAAGAACTGTCATGCTATATGAAAAACATCTAAGAGGATGTTATGATACATAATGGAAAATTCATAAGGTGTCACTTGTTCCAAATCAGATGGTACCTCAAATACATGCAATCTAACTTAAATGCTTAGGAGTTCTAGCCCTAAGTACATAAAGCTGAACCTAGAGGTAGAGATTACATCATTATGGTCTGATGACATCATCTTCAGTTGAACAAACTCCTTACAAGAATTTGGGTTCCAGAAACTTGAACTATGTTCTCTGCTGGAAAATATTGCTTCCTCAAACTCTATTTTGACTGGCTGATTTCTTGTGCTGAATTTACTTCTTTTCATCTAATCTGGTACTCCTTACTTTTCAATAGTTCATTTTAAGCCATTTATATTTATAGTGATGACTGAACATTTGAGTTGATTTCTGCCATATGATTTTCGCTTTTTATTTAACCAGTCTTTCTTCTTGACTTTTTTTTAAAAATCGCTTCCTGCTTTCTCTGTGAGGTTTTTGAATTTCTAGAGTTCTCCCATCATTTCAAATAAAATTATCTTTTTGAAAATTAATGATTTTATTTTTATTTCAAGATCTCAGTTTTATTCCCTATCTTTCTCTTTCTCTTAGAAAATGCAAAATAGTCATTCTGGAAGTAGCTTTGATCTTATTCCTTCCAGGGGCACTTTTTAACCTTCTGCTCCTTCAAAAGGTAGAAACCTTACTTTCTTTTCACCAGGTGGTCTGGCTTCCTATGAGACTTCTTATTTAGATTTCTTCTCTGAGTGTACAGAGATTTTTTTCCTTTAAGTTTTGGAAAATGGCAATATAATTTTTAATGTTTTCAATTGTTCTTTTATTATTTTTTGTTTCCAGTGAATGTGGACAATTTTAGTATATGCAAACTCTATCACTTTCATGTTTGAGGAATTAATTTTTATATTTTTCAACTTTCCTACCCAAGAAAATGGTAAGACATCTGTATATTAAAGTATATGTTTCTGTAATATATTTTATATCTTTATTAAAGACAAGTCTGATCATGTTTTTATTAAAATATTATGAAAAGTTAAGAAATAAAACAAGAATTTTTGCACTATAGTTCATATTTTTTTAAAACCACATATGAATATAAGACAATATATCTATACATTATAAATAAATATATGTGCATTTTACTAAACCCATTAGATTAGTTGCCTATGAATAGGAATGAAAGAGATATATGACTTAGGATTGCAAATAAAGGAATAATAAAACACGTAAAGGACCTTAAGTAATGATGAAAATAAAGTCAGAACTACAGAGAAAGTGTTGTCTCAATTCTTTGTACCTGATGATAGATAGATTCACTTGATACATTTATATATTCATGTTTATATTTGAGTATGTATATATGTATTAAAAGTTAACAAATGCATAAGTTTTTTGTATTCAATTATATAATTCATATATAATATTGGTATACAAACAAAATTGTATTTAAAAGACTCATTTAACAAGGAATGTTCTTAGGTGTCATTTATATTATTTTTGTGTTCACAATGATTTATGATTATAGTCATCCATTTTAAATAACAAAATTCAAGAAAACTAAACTGGGTGTGGAATCTTGAGTTATCAACTAATCCTCATTTCAATAAATAATGTTTAAACAACAGCTTGTCAAGCAACTTACCCAATGTTAGTAATTAAATCACTGGTAATTAAATAAGAATACAGAAAGAAAACGCTTAATTGTCTTTTGGGTCTCTACTAATTATGAGAATACCATTTGACAAATAATTATAAAAATATGTATATTCTCAATCCTAGAATAAAAATCTCAGAAATTTTAACTGGGTCCCATAAGTTTGTTTGTCTAGATGACAGAGTTTTCTTTTAGTTTGACTAGAGTTCCAAAACATCAGAAATGTTTGCTCTTGACTTTTAACCTATTTAGAGAAGAAAACTGATAGCCATATTTACTTTTTCCTCAGCTTAAGATTTCCAAAACAACTTGTTCTTGCTGTATGAGTCATAGAAATATGAAATTTAATAAGCATATAGCAAAACAACTTGCTTTTCCAGTAAGTATAAATTGGTGGCTTCAGCATATGCATACTAAATTTATCAGCAAACAAGAGCAAGACTCAAATCGCATTTTAGTTTTCTATTTATGAAACTTGGATCATATGGAAGAAGGCCATTTATGAAAAGAGAGATACTTGTTTACAGAAAAGTCATGTATTGGGAGATCTCTATACTTACTTTTTTAAATCAATGTTAGAAATCAATTTGCTAACCAAAATTAAATTTGTTTATTTAAAACTTTGAAACTTAAATAAAGAAACTTCATTATTCTCATTTGTAAAGTAAAGGGACAGAGCTTGATTATCTCTAAGGGATAATCTGCAGTTCTGTCACTTAATAATGTATAATTTCATGTTATTTTCTAGTAGTTTCATGGTTTCAGGTCTTACATTCAAGTCTTAATCAATTTTGAATCTGTTTATTGCTTAATTCTACATCAAGGATTATCAAGAGTGGCAGTCTGATGGAATTAGAAGGAATCATGTGTATCAGTAATTCATAAAATACATGCTACTTTAATGGGCATTCTAGACTAGAAAGTCATTGAGAAAACAAGACAAATTGTCTTTCTCAGAGACACCCAATGGCATTTTAGAAGTCTTCACTGTTGAGAAAAAGTATTTGTTGCCAGATTTTTAACCTACAAAATTAGCTTTTATTTGAAGGAGTATATTGCCATAATCTTTTCTTGAATGTTCATGAATATACAGTCATGAACTACAGAAAGATAAGATCAGGAGTATCCTGGTGGCTCAGGAATTAAGCCTGTGCCTAGGGAGCTATGGACATATAACCCAAGGACTCAGGTTTGCTGCCAGAGACAGGGGTGAGTGAGGAGGGGAAGCAACTAGAAAATGAACAACTAAATAAAATGATTCTTCCTCTCTTCTTTTCCTTGCTCCCTTCTACCTGTCTATCATCATTCCTGCTTACCTTTCTTTCTCATAAAAAAGAGATTAACTCTTCAAGATTAATATAAAAGCTAATTCATTAAAAAATGTGCATTTAGACTATATTTCAATATATTCAGTTTGTAGTCATGCAGGCTGAAAATCAACAGTGGCATTTTTCTATAAACTGAATATATTTATATAAGTTAAGGACTATTTGGTCTCTAGTTTATGTATTAATGGTACACTAGTGTAAATCTCACATTGTAGATTATCATTTTAATCGTTAGTGACCATATCATTAATGAGTGAACCAATATGAGACATGTTAAATAATATTGAATAAAAGGAGAGTCAATAAAACCATAGTGATAAAAACATTAACTACAATTGTAATTAATTGTATTTAATTGCATAAACTAATTCAAAACATGAATTGTTTCAAAGAAAAAGTCTGTATATAAATATAAGATTTTTTATTGATTATGAGAATTTGAAATAAATATTATTACCTTAAATTATGGGAGCGGGAGAAGAAAAATATCCTCCAAATTTTGCCAACACCTGGATCAAGGCACAGCAATGTCATCGTAAAACAAGGTTTAATATAATTCAGGGAGTGGGAAACTTTTTCGAGAGAGGACCAGATAGCAAATATTTTTGACTTTGAGAGTCATAAGGTCACTAAACAATTATCTGATTCTGCCATTGAAAAGAAGTCATGACATTGTGAATGGGCATGACTGTGTTTGAATTAAATTTTCTCTGCAAGAACAGGGGGAGGCTGAATTTGATCCCAGTACTGTAGTTTGGACCTGTAGTATAGCTGATTCTTCTTGGAATATAGTAAATGAATACAATGATAATTGGAACCCTTTAATGTCAATTTATTGTTCTCTTGATGTGAAAAAAGAAAGAACTAGCAGATTTTCTGGAATTTCTTTTCACCAATTAATTATATTATATTATATCATATTATTCACTGGGTATTTACATTATTCATATAATATATTTATCGATATGCTTCCTCAGTTTTTTAGGGACTCTTTTTAGTCATTCCTTTCTTTCAAATACCCAGGATTTCTGAACCCAAAAAGAATGGACAATGAAGAAATGGCTAATTCTGAAGCTTCAAAAACCATGGAAAAAAGAATTCTGAAAGTGTAAAGGAATAGTTAATATGTGTTAATTTACAAACAAGAGTGTACACGTTAGTGAGTGAAATAGAAAATTACCAGAGTACAAGCTGATTTTGTTTTATTCTTTTCTCTTTGAATATCTAAAGTAGTCATACAAAGCTGGAAATATCCACAAGAAATCACATTCTCTAGTCTTTGGCCTTCAGACGAATGTCTAACCAATTCAAGACAGAGAACTAATGATTCCACAAGTATGGAGATTTAACAAGTTTTGAGAGAAAACTGAAGAAGAAATGACTTGAACAAAATTCTCATTCTTTCAAAGAGTTCATACTTGTCATAAGCTAGCAATATGTGATCAGGAACGACAAATATATTTGATAAGTATACTTGGGAGAGTTGAATTCCCTGGTTGTCAGCTATTCTTAGACTTGTATTAGGTTTCTTTTTGTATCATTTTTCCCCTTGAAAATAATTCTCTGTCCTTCATTATAATGGAAGTTTAAAATGCAACATAATTGCTCCTACATAATACATTTCAATTATAATATTTGCAAGGAAACTGTATTATAATCATCTTTTCTTTACTAACTTACACTGACACATTTCAAAGAAAATTAGTTTGAAGTGTCTAAGATGGATATTTTAAAACATTAAAACAAAGGTAAGCTATAATGATCACTTCAGTACTTACTTTTGATTAGGATATTGAAAAATTAGATATAGAGTATAAGTGACTATAGTAGTCAAAGAAATAAAAATTATGCTTGTTTGAATTTAGTTGACTATAGCATTTATTTTCCAAACTGAGACAACAAATAATTATATCAGTAAAAGAGATTTGACCAGCATATGTAGAAAAATCTATGGCCTCTATCCAGGAATGACAAAGACAGTGATGGCATACACATGGAGTATGACTATTCATTTAAGAGTCTGCCATTAAAATATAAAATTTCATCTTCTTCTAGATCATACATACATCTATTTAACTCTATCTCTCTATCTCCCTCCCTCTCTATCTTTCTAAACACTTGTTTGGAGAATATATTACTTACCTATTTAAATTATCAGTTGACTAGGTACATAATAAAGCAATTTGAAAGGTTTATCTTATTAAGGTTTAACATATAAGAATAAAATATTTCTTTATGTTAGTTAATTTGAAGTTTATAGTCTGATAAGAATGTCATTGGAAAATTTCTTTACTGGAAAGGGGAATGAACTCAAAGAATAGAAATTTCTAAAATATTAAAATGTAATAAACCATTGTATCTGTGGTTATAAGAAGAGTCACAATGTCTGGTCACAATGTCAGAGTTTTAATCCCCATGGGTGGAGATGAGTTTCTGAAAGTAGAATTCAGGACAGCACTGTGTCTCAGCCATATGTACACCTTATGGCCTGACCACCTGGTGTTCGTTCAGAACAGGAGCTTTGTTCTAACATTCAGTTTGATCTTTGCATTTTTTCACATTCACCCAACTCTTCTGGAAAGACATATTGTCTATAAACAAAATCCTCTCAAGAGCACCAGCTTTAGGGAGTGCAATATAATTTTTCAATTTCTGAAACTTTGAGTTGGTAGATTAATCTTACACTCAATTCCTAATTATAGGGTTTTTAAAGTGAAAAAGCAAACAGATACACAGACTTTATGGGCTCTTTGCTGAACACCCAAACAGGCTTATTGTACTTGATATATGTCTGATGGATAAAGATCACATGTGGGGAATATAATGCCAAGAAGAAGACATTATAAAACAAACAAACAAAAAACCTGGACGACTCTGTGAAACTTGAATTAGACATTTTGGGACTGGCGAAACTGAAAGTTTGCCAAGTGTTAGTCCACATATATATTGCAATGAGACTTTAAATGATTCTAATCATTTTATATTTATTTAAATTATCAAAATATTTCCCAAGAGCGTTAGGATAGTCTTTAAAAACTTAAGATCATTTTTATTAGCTCTTTTTTCTTAAATGAATCAAAAGTAGTGTTTGACCTAGGGTACAATTTCTAAGCGGGGTTTGAGTTGCTTTGAGTTAAACTGAGATTTTAAATGTTCTTAACCTGAGAAAATATTCCTAATAGAACATAGTATCAAAAGAGTAGTATTTATGATTTAACACTGTATTGGGAATTATAGGGGCTGCATATGTGCTCTGAATAATGCAGACGAAGTTATAAGATAGATGAAGCTTAGCTTATGAAGCACATACTGAACATTAGGGGTCCACTAGAGTCATTTTTGAACCCGGTAAATTGGCATTGCTCATATGCTCAGCAGGCTTCTTGGCAACCTCCTCTGGGCTGTTTACTCATTAAGACTGCATTATTTCTCATGTATATTTACATTAGCTAGCACGTATGCTAATTCAAACAAATCTAGAAAATCAGAAGCAGAATAAATGCTTAAGGATGAGAATAACTGAGGGTTTTTTGAGAAATCAAAAATGGTGCCACTCCCTCTGAAGATGGTTATGGATAAGTAGAAAAAAAAGGAGGATCACATTTTCCATTTCAAATAGAAGTATGAACGAAGCTAGAATTCATCAAAGAGATTGTATGACTATGGTTGTGGGGTCATGTTAGAAAATTCAAGAAATCGTGTAGAAAAAAAAATCAAGTTTTGCAAGAAGGGCTGCACCAGAAAAAAGAGCAAGCAAAGGCATTACAAAACAGAAGACATAATGATAAAATTGTTATCTTGAAAATGCAGCCCCATAGCTTTGTGTAAGATAGCTTGGTTTAGAACATCATGGTGGGGACACATGCTGAGGTGAACTTCAATAACTCAGGTGAAGGGTAGTAACGACTTTGAGCAGGCAGAGACAGCTGCTTAGTTTCTGATCCTGTTGTATAATGAAAGTGTGGAGGTCCTTGCTCAGAACTCAAAAATAATTTCAAAACAGTTACAGTGGGTTTTCTAAACGTGAATGCTTTCTTAACAAGGGTACCTGTGTGCCCTCCTGGGAGGCATGGTGATAAAGAAGGCCGTGTTAGCGGGTGTCGTACAGCATCGCCTCAAAATGGAGACTGAGAGCCACCTTCAACTTTCATAGAAGCTCCATTTGTAATAACATTAAAAGTTTTCATGTGAAGAAAATGTTATTTTTTTCTTTCACATGGTCTGAAATATACAATTTTTCTATTGACTAGTGGAGGTATTTGTATGTGCAAATTTAGAACAGTGGCAATTAATTGGAACTGGTGAAGAAAATAAATCGAGCTGTTTTGATGGAAGACATAACACTAGCATAGGGTTTTAAAAAAAAGGAATCAGTAAACCTATATGTGCTGTTTTCTAGTCTGAGTAGTTTGACAAAACAATTTTTTAGAGAGAAAAATAATACATTTACTCTGCTCATTTTGAATTTGAAGACAGAGACATATGTTTATTTTAACAATTCCTTCAGTTACTTGGAGTCATAAGATCAAGAACTGGATTTGAAACAGAGTAGGTATGCACATTTTAAGGCCACATCTACAAAATTAGACTTGAAGTAAGAAGGGTGAATGATATCTTTTGCATCAAAATAAAAAAATTAGATTTTTCAGTTCAAAAGGTAATTCCTCATACAAATTCACATGCTAAAGGCACTTACTGACAAGGTCAAGCTTGATCTAACTTGTGGAGGCAATGACAATTGGCTTGATATCCTCCTGAATGCTCTGTCTAGGTACTTGTGCTGTCTCTGGTATTCTGTGGTAGGTAATGCCCTCTACTCTTCACAGCACCTACCAACCTAAAATACACATGCAAACACACGCACACACACACACACACCATATCACATGCACACATATACCACACACACATAAACTCACACCACACACACCACACACATATACCACACAACACAACATATACCATACCACACACACACTCACACCATGCACACCACACTCTCATGTCTGCAAGTCCTTACTGAGGCATTCGTTAACTGACAAAACTAAAGACTGAAGCGTTAGCTGAAAACAGATAAGTGTGTGAATTTTATCACCTTACATTTTGACAAAATTCTTCTAAAATTCCAATATCAACTATTTGAACCCAAGGAATAAAGATTTAAAGCTGATGTTGCTCACAGACCTCCTTCAGAGGTCTTAACCATTTCAGAGTGACTTAACCACTACCCCACCAGGGTGATCCAAGAAAAGCAATATATTAAAGAAGTGTATTGTGAATAAACTAAAGAAATTAGGCTCTTTTGGTTTCAGAATTAATTAAATGCTATCATTTTAAATATGATATTTATATCATATTCTTAACCATTTCTAAATGTGAATATTGCATGCAATTAAGTATGTAATATTTTTTAAATATGTGAACGAAAAGGAAGGACAAATTGTCAAAAATATTTTAGTAATCTTTCTGAGATAAAACTTCACAAACAAATTTAATGGCATTATTTTTTAATGGGAACAGAAGCAACATAAAGCTATGGTTCAAATCCAAGGATCGACAAAAGGTCAAGTGCCCTAAGAATAGAATTATGGCTCACATATCTGCTTAAGAATCTCTCTCTAATGTATCTTCTCATACAAAGCTATTTTATAGGGTGTAGTTTTTAAAGGACTAGACCCACATTCACCCAGGTAACCTCCAAATATAGAAACTTTTATTACAAATACTAAGTCTATAAAATGAAAATAAAGCCAGTTCCTCTAAAGAAGTAGTGGCATTTAAATATGACCGTATCACACCTGTCATGTTATACTCAGAGAGTATATTATATCTTTATTATATCATGTTATACTCTACAGAGATGTGAAAGTGAGGGCCTTGAATAGTATTTAGTTGGGGTTTCCAGAAGCAACACTAGGACTGCTAAGGGAGGCCACTTAGAATGAGCACAAAAATTTGGAGATAAGTGATGAGATTTTTGTCATGAAATTTTCTCTAATGTACATATAACAGAGATACATATGATCTTCTATGGAGTCATTATATCAACAGAATGGTTTTTCCCTTAAAATTCACATTGACACTCTAATGCAATAGCTTTTGGAAAATGGAACTTTAGGAAGTATTTAGGTTTAGATGAGGTTATGAGGGTAAGATTTCATAATAAGATGAGTGTCCTATAAGAGGAAGTGACCAGAATTCCCTCTCTCCCACTTGCCATGTGCTAACACGGAGAGAAGGCAGCCAGCCCTCAGCAAGTTCAGAAGGGAGACTTCACCACCCCAGCCATGCTGGGACCTTGATCTCTGGCCTCCAGACTCCAGTATGTGAGAAATAAATGTCTGTTGTTTAAGCCAACCAGTTTATCTAAGGTGCTTTGCTATGACAGCCTGAGCCAACTAAGAGAGGTCACACATTTTAAGACTTATCTCAATATTCCTCTACTGAAAATAATACCGTTACATTTTTTTCTCTATTTCTCATTTTTGTACCTTTGAAAGGAAACAAAAATCTCCCTGTGAGGATTTGGTATGAGAATTAAATAAATAAGTGTCTATAAACTGTTTAGAACTGTTCTTGGCACAAAATAAGTAATAGATTTGGCTGTATTACAAGAAAAATACAGGAAACTTGAATAGTTTATAAATGTTAGGTAATTTTGGGGGCCCGAAATCAACTATAAATAGTCAGAGGGAGTGTTTCAATTTCCTACTTTTCATAGCTAGGGAAGTCCCAGAAATTAAAACCAGAATGATTTTGTTAAGCTGTGGGTTTTTTGATATCATTTTCAATTTTATAATTCACACCTTCAATTTACAAGTGGTACTGAACACGAATTATTTATTTTAGATTATGAACCCATCAAGGTCAGAGATTTTACCTAGGCAGCTCCACATAGAATTCTGAATAGACTCATGAATATGTAGTGTTTAAATCCTACTTGAAATCAATCACATCTATGCTATGTATCACAAGAAATAAAGATACAATCTATAATACTTTCACAGTATTAAATTATGTTGACCTGGTAAAACAAACAGCAGGAAGAATGACTTAATGAGAGTGCCTATAAACCAGAAAGATTCCTTTTATTCAGAAAGCAAACTTTCCATAAAAAGGCATTCTAGAGATTCAAGATCTTTTTACATAGGTATGGCAAGTTTTATAACACCTTAATACACTTGGAGAGCACATTTTAGAAAGCATTTTATTTCACTGCTAGCATATGATCCTTATCAATTTGACCAGAGAAAAGACCCACAGAGAAAGAAGCCATCTGTATGCTTTATAATTTGATTCTTTAAACTGTTTATAAAGTCTTTTAAAACCAAACCTGCCTGTTTGTAAGTGTGGGTAAATAAAGTGAAAACTTTAAATGCTTTAAATCTTTCTGTTTTATTTTACTCCTAATATTTTTTTATACTGAAGTATGATTTTACATACAATCAAAAGAACAGATTTTAAGTGCACATCCAATAAAAATGTAAGAAATTTATATGCCCAGGTAGCTATCAACCCAAGAACTCCAGATTTTTATCCATCTTGTTCTTTGTCACAAATATCAATGCATCAATCTCCCATTCCACCTGCCCCCTATAGCTACTTTTTGATGTCTATTATCAGAGATTAGTTTTACATATTCTAGAATTCACATAAATAGAATCCAAAAATTGAAATTTTTGTGTCAAGATTCTTTCCACTTAGCACATTATTTTTGAGATTCATCATTAATGTTAAGTGTATGGATAATTCATCTTCTTAATTGCTGAGTAGTATTCCATTGTACAAACACACCATGATTTACTGATTTTTTTTTTTTTCTGGGCATCTGAAGGCATTTTTTTCCCAGTATTAGGCTACTATGATAAAGTGACTATGACTCCATTACTATATGTGGAAGAATGTCTTCATATATTAGTAATTAAATGTCAGTGGAATTAATTGCCACAAGTAACTATAGGTTTTACTTTATAAGAAGCAAGCAGGTTTCCAGACTAATTGTTGAATCACACATTTCCACTAAGAACGTAAGAGTTTTTTGTTAGTCTCCAGCCACCCCCAACATTTAGTAACTTTAATTTTTTAATTATAGCCATTTTAGTGGGTTCGAAGTCATATCTTAAAGCTTCTAATAGATTAAAACATGAAGCCTTCCCTTGAAGTGTTGGTCTTTTTTCCATTTAATTTCTCATGATAAATTCAAGAATAACATAATGTATTTTAAGGTTCTCTGGTTGCTCTAACATACAAATTTCCTTTTCTTGTATCACCCCATTTATTTTTTGAGTTGAAGCTTTCCATTCAGGAATTATGTTTCAAGATTTTTTTTATTGTGTTAGGAAAATTTATGGAGAAATACCTATCTACTTTGAAACTACATTATTAACCCAATGTGTTAATTTTTAACCTTTCAGATTTTAAAATGGACTTTAAAAAATTACAAAAATCATTAGATATAGCGAATTTAATTCTCTAAATAGGTAATTGAATATGATATAATAAAGAGCAAAGGTACTACAACTGGTTTGAGACTCATTTGTTACAGAAAGATGGAATAAAAAAACTTGTATTTCAAAATATCAGTAAGTTACTAAAAATAATTAATAACTAAATATAAATTAAAACCAGAAAGAATTTGTGAATTCAATATTTAACAAACACCTTTAGCAGTAAATTTGGTTGTCACATTTATTAAATAAAAATATAGGATGTCAAGTTAAAATTGATTTTCTGATAAATAAAAAATTGGTATAAGCATGTTCCACTAGTATTTGGAATATACTTAAAGTATATATTTACTATTGTCTTTACAATTTATTCACATTAATAGGGCATCATATCTGATGACAGAAATTTATTACCTCACAGTTTTGGACACTAGAAATCTGAGACTGAGTTATCTCAGGATTTCTTCCCTATGGTAACACTGAGGGATGGATCTCTTCCAGGCTTCTAGCCTTAGCTTGTAGAGAGTTATCCCCTCCCTATGTCTTCATCTCTATATGTCTGTATCCACATTTTCTTTTCCTATATAGACACCAGTCACTTTGGATTAGGACCCACCTGAATGACTTCATTTTAGCTTAATTCCTTCTGTAAAGACTCTGAGCACAGTTCTGTGCTTAGACATTCAAGGGTTAAGATTACAAAACATGAAATTTTACGGTACCCAATCTAATGTGTAACCATTGGGAAAGGGAGTTGAAAAATACTGAGAACTGAATGCATGAGTATTAGCAATAGAGTATGAAGTAAAGTATAGGTTTTATTATTATGTATAGAAAATATTCTAACTTAAATATGCTTCTTACATGATAAGTTTTAAGAGTTCTTCAGAACATTTAGCAACAACTCTTAGATTTAGGTATTGGAAATCTCAGTAGGGTCAAGATTCTCACTCATGTTAATGTAACAACTAGAAGAAAGCAGGTGCGAAAGAGGAATAGATATCAAAAAGTCATTTCAGCTTCTTTTTAATATTCAGTGATGGTTCCAGATATATAACAAATGAGAGAAAAAAAGAGAATAAAATAGAGATCACATTTAGAAATGTTTTTCAATTCAAAATATTTCATGGATGTGTTGAAATTCACTTTAAATAATAAGTGATTTCTTTTTCTAAAATGTTTGTTTTTAAAAGCCAGGATTTATTGCACAAAGCTCTTTTCAGGAGACTGGTGTCTACTCTTTCAAAAGCATCATCCTTGGGTAACACAGAATCCTAGTCTGACTCATTAGGCCATATGAAGAAACAAATTGCTATTTACTTTCTCATACTCTGTGACAGAAAAAACACATTAAAACAATTTAGCAAAGACTTAATAATATTTCAACATTAAATGCCTTGGCCCTAAACCATGTTTTTATACATTTAAAATATTAAAATATCCGTTATATATTTTTCTGGTCAAATGGTGTGACTAATTCTCTAATTTCTTTAATTTCATATGCAAATTACCTATAGTAATGTTCATATAAATAGAAAATGCTTCACAAGATGCAACATAGTTTATATTACAAACAAAAGAAAATATTATGAGAACGAGGCTATTGTTCAAATATCACACACGTTCTCTTGTTTTAAGTACAGAGCGTTGTAGATTGATTTCTGTAGAATCTTTAGCAGACTGCATTCTTCTAAATCATCCAGGCGATAGTTCAAAATTTAGCTACTGAGTTTACTTTTGTTCTATTATTCAGCTTTAGAAAATGAACAAGATGGTAAGCCATATGAACGTGTTTCATACCATATCAATGAATCCTTCCTTGATGCTACTAGATATTTTCCCTTCTCTGCTATACCTGAAAATATCTATGAAAGCTCTTACTCTAATTGCACTTGGTTTATGTATCTGTTGATTTCTCACTAAACTATGAGCCTAAGAGCTCTTATTTACCAAATCTTAGCATGCATAATTAGTATTAGCTAAATAAAAAATCTGACACTTATATGTATATATGCAAACATAATATTTTATATATGAGATATATGTGTGTATACATATATATATATGTATATGCTTTTTAAGATTTTAGCTTTTATTGTTGGATTGGTGATTAACCAGAGAAGAATTAAAGAACTCGGGGAAGATGGATAAGGTGATATTAAGTCTGTTTCACTTAAACTTCTTGTGCTTTATGCCACGCTTAGGGGAATACAGATCAAAAACAGAGTAATTCAGGAAAGAATGTATGAGAACTTGGAGACAAGCAAGGCAGCTTAGGTCCCGGTAATGCAGTGTGACACTCGCTGAGAAGTTGACCACTTCCTGATTCACTTCTCTTTAAGACTTGCCACTTTGAGCATCAGGAAGGACAGGACTGCTCCCAGGTGACTCTAACGAGTATGATCCGTGGTGTTCAGTTTCAGTAGTATTACATTAAAGAAGCACAATTCAGAGAGGGAGAAAAACAACTCAGTAGCAATTCAGTTTTTCCCACATATCTCCTGATTGAAATGAAAGAAAATGCCATTCATTATTTCTCCCTTTGCTTTCATTTCATTTCTCTAGCATACCCACAGACTCTAAACCATTTTTCAAAAAGCTGATTAAACTTTTTATCACTCCTCTCTGCCTATCCCTAAACACCCATATCCTAATTTTTTATGCAAATTGACTTTTACACTTTTATAGAAGTAAAATTGATAGGGTAAATTTGTGCATATTTAATGTAATCAATATGATGAGCTTGGACAAACTTATGATCTGTTAACAACAATCAAAATAATAAAGCTATCCATCACCTCTAAAAATTTCCTTGCAACTCATTTTTGTTGTTGTGTTGTTGTCATAAAAAGAACCGTTAACACGTGATGTATCCTCTTAACGAATTTAGACAGTAAAATAATATTTGTTAATTATAGATGCTAGGTTGTACAAACAAACTCTTCAGAATTTATGAATGTTGAATAACTTCACATTTATACCCTTTGAATAACAATTCTGCATTTCAACCCCCACCTTGTCATAGCCCCTGGCAACAAACATTCTATTTTCTGTTTCTATAGGCGTGACTATTTTATGGAATAATGCTAAACCTGTATCTTAATATTCCTGTGCCTTAGTTTTCCATCTGTGCATTAGAGATAGTAAAAATTACTTGTTCGTGTGATTGTGTTACTGTAAATGATTTCTTGTATCCAAAGCACATAGAACCAAGTCTGTTTCCTGGTATATGTGGATTAATATTTTTATTCCATAGATTTGCATTGATGTTTTACTATACTTTTAGCATTTAAATTTTTATTACCTGATTTCCACCCTGCTTTCAGTTTTTGAAAACACTGTAGATGTGTTATATGTTCTTTCTTTGCAGTTACGCTGGCAGAATGTTTACACGGACTGTGATTGCTTTCTTGAGAGGATCAAATCCCTGTAACACAAAGCTCAGGTTAAAACTGAGCAAGCCCCTGCAGGTGTAACTCTGTGCTACCTAAACAGAAGGGATGAATAAATGAGGTGGCTAAGTATTTCTAGACGGAAACAGAATCAAAGAAGTTAATGGTTGGTCCCAAACATCATATGTCATACTCTTACAAGGCCAATTTGTTCGTCTTCTGTATTTGGTAGAATATTGTGTTTTGGGCAAAGAAAGGAAATGGCAAAGTAACACTAGCTAATTAGCTGCAAGCATTAGATGTATTAGGTTTAGCACAGATTTAAATAATAATAGGATACAGGGGGCAAAGGAAATAGAGCTACATTTCAGTAGCGTTGAATGGTAGCTCTGTTTTGGGACGGACATTTTATCTTTCACTGGTGCCAGGTGTAAGACACAAGGAAGGCAAAACTGAAGGGTGTTGCAAAAAACAACAGAAATTCTTAAACTAAGGGACTCCGTGAACATTGGAATTAACCAGGATGATTTGCTGCCTTTCAATATACAATATCCATTTGTTAACTATGAGCCAGAATGAGTTCCACAAGTAATTAGTGCTATAACTCCCACTAATCTTGAACTGTTACGCCCTACAATTTGCTCTTAATATTAAATAAAATGTTAAAACGTGTGACTGTTTTTATTTCATCAGCCTTAAAAATCTCACTAAGTTATTTTAATCAATATACTTGTTTTAAGTAAAAGCCATTTAATCTCCTGACTTATACATTAACCTTCCATTAAGTATTAGTGACGAAGTTAAATGTACCTTAGTCAATAATGCTAATGCAGGAACTGTTGTATTACCTATGGAGAAATGCGTATTCATATTATGTTAAAGTGGCTATCCTTAACGATTAGCTATTATGTGTCAGGAAAGTGATAATAAATTTGAAATATTCCAGGAGAAAATGAATTATAATGTTGAAACTGAGTTCTCTGTAGTGTAATAATTTTGAAATGAGGTCATCTGCTTCTTCTGGTCAGTGCCTTTTAAGGCAATGATATTGAAGTGATGAAGACACCCTCAGCGACACTTTAACCTCACCTTGCAGTTTCACATCTTGGTGGGTAATAAATGAGCCTGCTAATTGAAGCTGAGACATGAATCTATTGTATGGTAGTGTTTTAACAAGTACTCATTTTGCGTAAATAATGTGCCAATATTCGTCAGGTGCTTACAGTAATACTGAATTTCATCTGCCTCGGAACCATGGCACAGATTTTTGTTGATCCATTGATCATGAAATAATATCTATCTTCAACTCTCCTTCCTGCACATTCTGATATTTCTCTAGCATTTTTTTTTTTTTGCAAATTTCCTCCCCATCAAAATCTTATTTTATAGTAGCATAATCGACATGAATTCTAAAGGGTTTGCAGAAGCACATAGCTGCACTTTGTTTCTCACTGAAGAAAATCTGTATACCTACATAAGTACTGACTCAGCTAGGTAGTCAAAGAATATGTGCAGACTTAAAATACCATTTTTCCAGATATTAATCCAGACAATACAGGTGCTTATTCATTATCATGTTTCTTAATTCACACATTTTCTTTATGTTTGTTTTATTAGACAATGTGAATATGATTTCATCATTTAAGAATAATAACTTAGAAAGTTGTTACAATTCAGTTCAAATTAAATGGCTAATTGTTCTCAGTTGTGCCTTGAACAATTGGGTGTAATCGAAATACTTTAGGAAAAAGACTACTAGATATATACATATATATGCTATATATACACATATATCTGTATATACCTGTATATGTATGTATATAGAGAGACATTATATAATGTATATTTTATATATATTCAATTTCCTAAGGAAAATGAGTAAATTCTAAGTAGCCATTAAGAACATGCCATAGCATTTTTAAGGCAAGAGTAGTCTTTTGGTTTATTACTAGAAGGGAGCAAAACAAAAATTAATACCTAACTTGATTATTAATGTTTTAAAACCTATGGTACTGTTTTATGCCTAAAAATAATCTAAAATCATTCTAAGACTATATTAATTCAATAGTGGTCTTATTTTCCATTTTAATTGTTTTAAATTTCAAATCCATACTCTGGTAAATTCATTTCCATGCTTTACATGTCATCAGTTAAATAAAATAATTAGTCTGAAGCCACTTTATGAATTTGTTTTATGAATGTTTATGTTTTAGCATAACTTCAAATTCACTTTTATTTTGCCAGATTATTTTAATTATTTTATTTTATTGCATTATATTAGATAATAATGTTGATAAGTAATTTATTCTGGTCACTCATAATTCATAATTAATCCCCATGTAACTTTCACTTCATTTCTATGTGAGTTATATAATTTTTTATTTTATTATGCTCACTAATCAAAATGTCTTGGAATATGCTTGGTATTTCAAACTTACAAATATTTATGCCATAAATTTTTTAAAAAGACAGCCAGGTCATTGAAATTGTGTGTGTAGTATTCACAAATGTATTTATTTTGCACAAATGCTCTATATTATTCCACTGAACTAATAAGGACCATGCTTATTAAATACTAGCAGTATTGCAGGTTTAGTTTTAAACATTTTATACATTTTAATTTTTTTAGCTTCACAACATTCCTATTCATATCTATCATTTCCTCTCTTACAAATGGAAAAATGGATTTTCAGAGTTGTTAACTTAGAACCCCACCCTTATCCCAAGGATTCATAGTGGTTCGATCAAGGTTTGGAGCTGGCCAATTTGCTACAGAGTCTACACTTAATCAATATCCTAAATTCCTTTGAGAAACTGTAATGTAAAGCAAAAGCCTTAGAATTATATTAAAGATTCTTGTTTGAATTGTGTTTTTTACTGAGGGATAAAGTTGATAAAGATAAAATTAGAGAAATTGAGACTCTGGGCATGAATTATTACATAGTCACCTTGCCTCATTTAATGAAGGGGGAGAGAAAAACATATTTTATTCTGTAGTATTGACTTTATCTGCGACTTGTGTTCAACATAATTCATTCTTTTTGAAACTTGAGAAAAAGAAAATGGATGGAAACTTTATTAGATTAATTCCTGAGAAGGCTCTGTGAACAAGAAGAAAGCATAATGTAAGATCAAGGTAGGTAAAATTCAGCATATGTATTTAGAGTTATAGAATTCAAGCTTCATTCTAACCTAATAAAATAATGGAAACAGGTCACTCTCAAATATGCCACATAGTTCAGTGAAAGTTTACCCCTTGACTCTAATCAGCATTGAGGCAGTTGATAGAAACAAAAAACAGACATTATTTTCTCATGCTCCATCTATACCTGGAGTAACTGAACACATTTCAAAGAACGACTAATATAATCAATGGATTGAGAGGCATCATACTTACTAGACTTACTTACTTACATCACACTTACTTAGACTTAGTAGGTTTCTTAAGCATAGAGAAGGAAAAGATGGAGATAGTGTATTGCTGGAGCCCCTAACACTATGAAGAGGCATACAAACAACTTATGTATCTTTTCTTAGGGAAAAAGAAAAAAGAAGAGATATTTGTATAGGTTCAAAATACTCAGTTGTAAAATAAAACAAACAATTTAATTTTAAAAAACAAACAAAAGCAGTTTTTCACCCTAAGAAATAGTTAGGAAAATTTATATGAATAGAACAGCTGCTAACAAAAGATAAGGCGATATTAGTGATATAGTCTCATTTTTTTTTTATATCAGGCCATGTTTACTCCACATGAGATTAACTATGCCATTTTTCAGTCTTTTTCAGTCTTACCTTCATCTACCACTATGAGTTCAATACAAGTATTCTTTTAGATTTGACGCAAACAATAGTTGCTCTGATAGATGAACTACACATGTAAAAAAGAAAAGGATGAAATTCTTAAATGATAGTGACCAAAAGATAGATAAAGATAGACAACTGAAAATTGCAGAAGTGATCAATTAATAAATAATCATCTTTTCTATGAGCGACATATTTTATTACATGCATATGAATAAGATGAGAAAATTGAAAAATACATGTTGACTTTCTTGATTGCCAAGTTTTAGAAAATTATGTAATTTTCTTTTCTTCTAATGAATATTTTGTGAAAAGTATATAATAGCAAATTCTTCTTGTTACTTCCTACTTGTAAATTAATTACTTTGCAAGCTATATTGATTTTCTTTCAGGTCACGAGGGTATTATTTAACAAATGGAAATCATTCCATAATATTCTGAATAGAATGAAGTGTTATACATTGGACAATGATTTAAAGATATGAAAATAGTATTATCATGGATTTATGTATATATATTCTCCAATAGTATTCATTTACATAAGCATATCTGTTAATCAAAGCAAGATTCTGCATAAAATTGTATCAGATGGATTTTTTGAATTATCTGTGTAGATCATTAATATTTACACATAATCTTCCTATTAATAACAGAGCAAAGTTACGAAGCTTTACAATATTATTGAAATATGACTATTTGTGAAATAGTATCCTCATTCCTACCATCCTTGATTTCCTTCCCTGATTCTCTCACTATTGACTGTTTTTTCCACTATGTTGAGTCCACATTTAATTTTAAAACTATTTCCTTGACTATCACCCTCTTCTCAGACTAACACCACACTTCCATGCTCACCTGAAGTTTAGCTTGCCCTTCCCCCATCCTAGAATCAGGATCTTATTAGTTTCTCACTCTGGCATCTAAACTTTTACTGTTCTTTCCTTATTTCATACCTGCTTTTCTGCTTTACCATGTAATCTTCTATATTACTCACAGCCATTTAACTTTCATATCAGACTGGAAACACATTTACCATTCTTTCATTTCAAGTCTTAACGTTTCCTGGAAATTACTGATAAAAATGTTATTCAAGATATAGGAGAAATGAGCTTGGAGTTGACTTCTTAAAACAGAAGCTGTTAATTTAGTCAATTCAGGAAACTCGTGTTAGCTAGTTGAATTTTGTGGAAGGACTTAAAATTTCTAGGTATTCTCATCTGTCAGTATTCCCCTGGACTTTATCCAGAGTTAGATTTAGATAATAAATTATATAGCCTTCTACCTGTTGTCTTAATATGTCCACATAGGCATTACCGTTTAAAGATAAACCACAGCTCGCAAAAATGAAAGTGCCCTCATCCTGATGCCAAAAGGTATCGGGCCGTCTTACAGACAACCGATTCCATTACTTCTCATGCCTACCCATCACTAGGGAGGTGTCTTCTCCTATCTTCTATGACTTTCATCTTTCTTGGATATAAGCCCAAGTTCTGTGACTTTCTGCTTATTAGGGTCCTTAATTCCCCTTAGACCTACCATTTCACCATTGCATTGCTTATTGATTTCCTTCTGAAATGTTTTGTTCCAACAATAGTCTTCAATCATTATCTCCTGTCTTTCTTGGTCTCCAACACTCTTACTTCCTGAGTCCTTTTCTCTGTCCATTGCTGCCCTTGGAGTATTTTCCCTTCCTTTTTGATCCTACACTGTCTTCCTTAAAGCATAGGCAACAATATGCTCTATTATCCTGGGTCCTGCATTCTCCATATTGCACCCATCTGACAAAGTCTCAAATCAAAACACAAATAAATCAATGTTTTCTGCCTTTTAATTTTCATACCCCACAGCCCCACAAGTAGAGGAAACAGTATTTCAACTGAGAAAAGATTTGCCAATTATTTATGATATTCCAAATAGCAAACAGAAAGAAAGGGGTACCCTCTCCTAAAGGAATTTGCAATAACCCAGCCATGCAGATCTTAGCTGAACCTAGCATTATGCTTTTATTTATCTTTATTAAGCTATCTCTGCTGTTCCTCAAAGACATCATCTACCTTTAAGTCATCCAAATCAGCAATAATCTTTCACTTTTCTCCACTGAGAAAATAAAGGCCAGTATATATGAACATATGCAACTTCATCCTCTTTTTTTTGATTCAAGGTTAACACTTTCAATTATGTTGCCAGTCTCACTTCGTTCCTTCAGTTTCTTACAATCAACTTTTATTGAATCAATTATATCTGGACTCTGGCTTAAACTTTTTTCTTCTTGCTGACTTTTTCTTATTAGAACACATCATTTTTATAAACTTAACATCTTAAAATAATTCATTTCGTAGCTAATATTAATGGAATATATAAAATATGACAGACCCTATGACAAGACCTTTATATATCTTACTTTATTTCATCCTCATAATAACTCAGAGATGTATATAATACTATCTCCTTATACATACAGAAACTGGAACTTAATGAAGAAAGCTTCCAAAACAGTAAAACTAGAATTCAAGCCAGAGTCCCTTTTTGTTCCAATGCCCAAACTTCTAGCAATTTCGGTATTTACTTATTCTTTTCTCGTTCAATGATTTTATCTGTCATTTACAATAGGGTGGTAGTTAGTTTTATGTGTATGTTAACTTGACTGGTCTATAATACCTAGTAATTTAATCAAATGTTAATCTAGGTGTTACTCTAAATGTATTTTGTAGTATGTTTAGATGCTATAATCAGTTAACTTTAAAAGAGATTATTCTCACTAACGCTTAATCCAAAGAGTTGAAAGATCTTAGAGCAAAAAACTGAGCTTTCCTGGAGAAGAAGAATTTTAGCCTCAAGGCCACAACATTAACTGTTGCCTAAAATTCCAACCTGCTGACTTTCCTAAAGATTTTGGACTTGTTAGTTCTCATAATTATGTGAGCCGATCCTTTAAAATACTTCTCTCCATCTCTGTCTCTCTGTCTCTCTCTCTGTCTCTCTTGTTAAAATTGGTTCTTGTCATCTCTGAAAAATTGTAACTCATCTATACAGCAATGACTTTTTCTCTAACATCAGTTTGTATCTTTCTCCAGACTCCATAACTAGGTGTTCGACTGCCTTTTTCCTCCATACAAATTATCTAAAGGAAGTTAAGGCTCATGTGCAAACTTTCACTCTCTACTCCCATCTCAGTTTGTTTTCCCTCCTCTGTTCCAAACTTGGTGAATAGTAATAACCTCCTCAACTGCCAAACCAGACACCTTGCCTTTCCCTGAATCACTCATGCATTGTTCCACAAATATTTCACCTTTGTCTATTTTTAATCTGTTGTCAGTCCTTCAGTCAATTTGCCAATAACTTCACTTAATCATATCATTTTTATGCTTATTATTGCAATGACTCTTCCTTTCTTAGAATGATTTCTGCTTTTTTCATTGAATGCTAATGAATTCACATCTTAAATCATTCCTAGTTTAAGACAGATGCCCACTCTATGCAATTTCATATCTCTTATGTCTTATATCTATCATCGTCATTTTCACACCAGTTTACAATTGTACCATTAAGGTTTTCTTTTTCCCTAATATACTATAAAATTCACATGTTGTTCTCTTTGTATCGCTAATGCCTAGCAGAATTGACATATGAAAGAAGGAACCAAACTAGAAGGAAGGAAGGAAGGGGAAAGAAAGAAAAATGAACAATTAAAGAGTAATATTTGGTATTTAAATAGAGATTATGCATTTCAGTGAATATCTACATTAGCCACAGCTAGCTGCTCTCAAAATACTTATTCTCTATTTATAAAGTCACAGCTGGGAGTGGCTTTTTTATTCTTTAAAAAAGAAGCATTCAATTTTATTTTTATTTAGTTGTTCACACTGATTGTTTCTCCCAGAATCCAGGACTCAAGCCCATGGGTATGGCTTGGGTTCCTTCAGAATCAGTTGATCTAACCACTGCTCCACCAGGGCCTGTCTAGGAAGTGGTTTTTTTAGACAATCTTCCCAGTTTTCCTTTTATAGATATGTACAAGTACAACTGATTTTTCCAAAGAGCTAAGACTTTTTGAGAAATGGGTAAGACTTCACACTCTTTTAACTCTGTTGGCTATTAAATACAGGTCTTAGGTCACGGCAGAGCATTAGACTTGAAGCAGCCTTCTCTAATAAACACATGAGGGAAAGCACTTGCTAACTTCATTGTATATTTATATGAGCAATAGTGAAGCATATATATTTGTTATAACACTGGCATTATGAAGGACTACTTGTCACAGCAGCTATTCTTTTCTAATTAATATGGTATTCAGCCTAAAATTTAACAATTATAAGTTTAAAATATGTAGTTAATGCCATTCTGGTTATAGAACTGGTTCTGAATTATTAGTCTCTGTAATAAGCATATCATTACCTCGGTGAACTTTAGATTGAGCTTAGAAATTGAAAAGTCACTGATATTGGTGAGAACCTTTGGATATTTTCCCACTCTTTGTCCATACCATGTGATTGTATTAGTTTCTGAATACTAGTACAATTCAGTCTATTTCAGAAAACAAATGAAATTCAAATTTTGTCACTATTAGCACTTAGATTATTTCTGGCACAATAATAGCTATCCTGATTGGTTGCCCCAGAAATGTCATTTTAAAACTTCTATTTTAAATCTATTTTGAAGGAATTTATTTAAATATTTTATTTACTTCAAATGATAAAATTATTGTCACCAAAAAGTGAATTTTATTATATTGATGTAAAAATTATAAGATTATTCAGAATGAACGATTTATTGGAAGGATTATTTAGCTTCCTTAAATATCATATATTTGTCACATATAAGGCATGCAAAATGCAAAGGATGAAAATGCTATTATCAACATAGTTTGCATGTACAAAAATATATAAAAATCTATGTATACATATCATTCAATATTTGTAAGTTATCTTAATAGTTGGTTAAACTAAAGTTTAGTTTCCGCATTAAGTTTCCAATATTCAAGCCAAATAAAAAGATTAAAGGAAAAATGTTAGTGGATCAAGAATGTTCTTAGTGTACAAAGAATTTGCACCAACATCTAATGAGTAACTGGTGAATCATTCCATCTCATCTTTACACACATTTAAAAGGATGTTAAGAAAATAAGAAAGGTTATATAAGTTTGTTTCTTTGAAAAGATAATTTGTTTCCAAATCAAGATTCTTGACTTTTATGGCAAAGCACAAGGTCATGTTTAGTGAAGAGTTACCAGGAAATCTTGTGTACATTTTGGTTTAAACTACCCAAGATACATGTTCAGGAAAAGGTCCAGGAGAGAAAGTGCCAAGAACTTTTCATTCTGCAAGTATCTTACTTTTCTACTAATCACTTAGCCATAGAAGTCAGGGTGGCAGCCCTGAGGGGCTCAAGACAAAGAGAGATAACTAAAGCATTGACGAAGGACAGAGCAGTGATCCTGTGCTTTACCTCCTTAGATTGAATTTAAAAGATATAATGCGTATAAATCCTTTAAAACTGTTCTGGCAGAGAGTAAGCATTCAATACTGGAAGAGACCATATATCATAAAGTTTAAGTGCACATGCCCTGGAGCCAGACGGCCTGGGTGTGAGTCTCAGTTCTACCACATTTCCCCATGTGACTGAGCAAGTACTTAACCTCTTTGTGCCTCAAGCTCCCCGCTGCCCCCACTCTCCAAGCTCTCCTCTGTGAAGTGGGAATAGTAATTAAGCTACTTCATAGGTTGGTTACAAGAATGAAAATAGCAAATACATGTTAAGTATTGAGCATAACCTGTCCCATAATAAGGACTCAATAAATATTGGTCATTATTACTCAGTATATACATGGTGCTCAATGTTAGCCTCTCCTGCCAATCACAAAGAAAAGTCATTTCATTAATTATAAATATAATTTCTCGTTATCTTCTATAGTTTTTAACACACTTAAATGCCATTTTTTTCCTGGATACTTGCCCCTAACCTTTTTCTTACTATAATTAAAAATAAATGACTGTTATTTCATATACATAAAAGATTTTCTCAACTCCCATACATTTAAAAGTATTAATTTCCACATAGAATCTTTTTTTTAATTCAATTTAGATTTACTTTTGAAATTACATTAATATTTTAAAGCAGATTATTTCTCCTTAAGGATGATGATATTGAGAATTCATTTTGAGCCTTCAGGATATAAACAAAGACACTATTCAAGTTTCATAAATTCTTTTAACATGCCAGATGTAAAATCAATTAGCAGAAGTAGAAATATGGCCTCATATTTTAAAGACTGCAACATTCTAATTGCCTGGTCTGCAGAGTTTTTTTTAGAACAATAATATAAAGGGATTTGGACTTAAAACATTTTTCATTTCTAGTATGCTCCTGGTTGAATTTTGGAAAATACCCTGACATAAAGGCACAGAGAATCTTCTTTGGAAATTTAAAGAGAGAAATACACATTATAATTTCAAAATGACATCTCAGAAAGATTCCTCATCCCATAAAAAATAAAAGACCACCAACCATCAACGTCCATCCATGATCCCTAAATATTCTTTATGAGTTCACAATTGGAAATCTCTAAAGACACAAAATTTTTTATTAAAATGAAATTTCAGCATGCTAAGATTGTTTAATTTTATTAGACCTTTCCTAAGAAAAGAGAAGATAACTCCTAAAAACACAGTTACAGGCAATAACGATGAGATAGCAGATAATAGCTCACTAAGTGGCAAATCAAGGACTTCACACTAGAGAAGTCAGCTGGTTTTACAGGAAGCGTTTCCACATACATAACTTATATAACATTCAGTAACAATATCAGAAAAGCGAAGCATGGAAAAATTACGTGACACATGGATAACTCACAATTAACAGTGAATTAGCAAAGACTGTTCTAATAAACAGTATGTTAGCTCTAGCTTTTTGCCAGCTTCTCACTGCCCCTGTACAGATCACTTGCTTTCTGATTTTAGGCAAAATTAGACATTCTTCCTACCAAAGGCACTTTTAAGTATTTATCCAATCTAGTTTAAAAACAGTACATTTCTTTTGCTTCTCAATTTTATATAGTTTTACAACCACTTACCTGAAAACTTTGAGACCAGACATGTTTGGAAATTTGGGGTTTTCTATATTTTAGAAATAGAATGTGAGAGGTTATATATATATATATATATATATATATACATACATATATATACATATATATGCATGTATATATGTATATCTTCATAATACTACTAGGAGGCTAGAGAAAATATATAATCAAAAGCACTAATATTACTTCTGCATAAATATATGCATAGCCACACATTCATACTAACTAGAATAAATAAATAATGTAAAATAAGTAAGTCACCCACTAAGCTAACTAAAAATGTTTGCTTCTGCAGAGCACTGGACATTTCAGAATTGTATATAAGGTATAGTGGATAAATAATTTAAAAATAATGAATGAAAAGTATTTCCTGATAATAGCTATGTTTACTGAAACCACAAATTCAATAAATTGAGAATAGAATAATACTAGTGTCATTTGATTAATGTAACCAGTCCACTGGTAAGAGGTTAAAAAGTTTGGACAAGATAGGTTAAGAAAAAAAAAAAAAACTATTATAGATCAACCACCATTAAACAGAAACTGGAGGAAATATGACAATTGACAGAAGGGACCTAATTAGGTGAAATGTTGAGTTACACAATTTTTGGTCCAATAGCAGCATTTGCTAGATCATATTTGCATTCAGGAAAAAGTCTGAAGAATCAGAAGGTGGAAATTAGAGTAGCTAGATGTCTAGAAAATTAAAGGAGTAGCATTAGAAAAGATATAGGTACAAAGAGCAAAGAGATTTTTTAAAAATCTCTCTTGAAATCCAAAGCTAAAGCCTGAATGACCTAGGTATGGGGTAATACTCCAGGCACTAAAGACAAAAATAGCTTGAAGACTGAAAAAGATGGGAAGAAATTTCAAAAATTTCTTTCTTTTTGGTGACAGAATTTAGATTTAAGGCTTCACTGAGTTAGAGAGTATAATACCTTGGCTTTACATTGATCTCAGGAAGGGTCAAAGATAGGAATACACTCCAAATTTCCAGATTAAGAAAGTTAGCCTAAGAATAAAGCCACAATTGAAATAGAACTTGCCAAATAAAGACTAAAGCCTTCATACTATTAAGGTTATCTACCAGTAATTTAATAGACAAGAACAAAATTCACTATTTTTCAAAGGAAAGAAACAAAACCAAGAACTCTTAGAAAGAAATAGGTTAAGTTTAATTCATAGACTGGAGTGGAGGGAGGTGAGGTGAGGAGATAGGAAGCAGACCAAAATAATGAAAATGTTGAAATTAGCAGAGAAGATCACCAAGGTAGAGATTAAAAAATAGCATTTCATATTAACTTATGTATCTATCTACATATATACATGCGTGTGTGTATATATACACATGCATATATAAATAACTAATATAATAATAAAGGGTAATATATGTAATAAAGAATCTGTAGGAAAAATAGATGTAATGGGAAAAGAATGAACTTCAATGCAGATAAGAACTTCACAAAAAGAATGAAATGGAAATCCTAGAGCTAAAAAATGTAGCATCTCAATTGAAAAATTCATTGGATGGGATATATTATAACCTATTGTATACACATATACACACACACAGTGAGTGACTCTGTAATGCTTGTATATAGAGTATCCGAATAAAAGCACAAAGGTAATAGAGGACTGAAAAGGAAAATAGAACACTGGTGATATATGAGATTGTATCAAGTGATCTAATGCTTGTGGAGATAAAATAACAATTACAACAATGTCATTTGTGATAGACCAAAGAGAAAAGCAAAAGTGCTAATAATGCACCAGCATAGTCAACAAAATTTATTATAAGATGTATTAAAAAATATTTATGAGAACCTACAATAAAACACTATTTCAGACTTTGGTGAGGGAATGATGAACAAGAGAGTCAGAGGTTGTGATTTCTTGAAACGTCCAGGTTATCTATGAAAACAAATAGTGAACTAAGAAATGGATAAGAAAATATCTTGTAGTAATGAGTTCTCTGATGAAAGTAAAATAAGGTGACAACATGGAGAGTAACCAGTTGACATTTAGGAGTCCTCCTTGATGAGTATACACTTCAACTTAGATATGAAAGACAAAACAACTAAATACTAGAGGGGGCGTGTAGAATAATTTAGAAAAAATAAGGCAATTAATATAAAGTTCTAAAAGCAAAAGTAAGTTTTATATATTTGAGAAAAAGAAAGATAGCAAGTGCAGTTGCAGCACATGAGTTCAACGGGCTCTGACATGAAGTGAGGACACAGAGACCTCAGGGGATGAGCTTGAAAGGTGCAAAAGGAAAATAGTGAAGAGTTTTATAAGAGAAAGGTCAATACCTGCCAGGCCAGGCCATCATTTATACTTTCATAACATGAGAGAAAAATGTTATGGGAGAATAGAAACGGGGAACCATATTGACTGAGCAAGGTAAATAGGCATGAGTTTCTAATGGGAAAGGAGGAGTCTATGGTGAGTCTAAATTTGAGGCTTGAGCCATTGGCTATGGTACAAATGAGAGAGAAAAAAATGATGGAATGAGTAGGTTTGGATAGAAATTAAATTCTGTTTTGGATATGTTTAGATTAAAGTGCCTTCCAGATATTCAAAAGGAGATGTCAAGTAGTCAACCTGTTCTGTGAGGGTACATCAGGGGAAATATTAGGACTTTGCTTACAAATTATGGAGTCCATGGAACATCAATGGTCAAATCCATGAATCTAGATAATACTATTTAAGAAGAAACTATGGTTAATGTAGGAAAAGAGCTAAGCCACTATATAATTTGTAAGTGGCTAAGAAGACATGAACAGCAAAGTAGAAGTAAAATCAATAGAATATATTGAATACCAAAAGAAGCAAGAGTTCACAAAGAAGCGAACTTTCATTCCTTCAAATATTTACTGAGCACTTGCTATGTGATAGTGTCTGGCAGTTAGAATCTATCAGTGGATATTAAAGCATAAAAAAAATTTCTGTTGTTATGGAGCTTATAATCTACTAGGAAGATGGGCTATAAAACAATAAATTAAATAAATTTTAAAATCATAATATTGAAGATGATTTTCCCTATGGAAAAGATGTTAGAAATCAAAAGCATGGACCTAGAATGCTAGGAGTAGTGGAGGAAGTAGTAATTTAGAATACTATAGTCAGGATAAGAAATGATTAAATTTATCAAGAGATATTCTCATGAGAAAAGTATCATGAAATATTAAAAGGAAAACAAGGCAAAACAAGGATTTCTGGATTTGAGGTGACTGGTGACTTGGCAGGTGCAGTTTCAGAGTGTGGTGCAGAGGGCACAGGCAGAGAAGAAATTTCAAAATAAGAAAATAGCAGTAGTTCCAATAGAAAGTTCTTTTCAAAGTTAGCTTTGGCAGAGAATAAAAAAATAGAAGACATTCTTGAAGAATATTGTCAAGCCAATGGTTTTTAATTGAAAAGTACTGAAGAAGGTGAGTGTGCTGACAGAAATAACTCAGTGTGATAGAAAGAAATTGATGATGCAGAAAAAGGAACTATGTTGAAGGAGCAGAGCTATTTGGAATGTGAGAACAGATGATAATACAGAACCTGGTCAAGGGGATTGCTTTGGATAGAAATTGGAATTAAGTCATTCACCTAGAACTTCGTAACAAAATGGAAGGCAGAAAATGTGACCAATGTGGGTTATGTTGGTAGGTATTACATGGTTGGAGAAAGTAGGTGGATTTCATTTGGTTATTTTCACTGATGCTGTGAACAATAGTAGTTCAAGCCCTCTTTAATTTCAAGAGAATTTCATCATTCAAACCCAGAAAATGCTGTGCACTCAAACCTAGAAAAAAGGGAATAAGATCCCCCAAAAGAAAAGATCTATTAGCTTTATTCATTCAATCAGTACAATATCAGCAAAGTTATACAATGCATTGCATTTACATGTTTGGATCCAGAGCTCAAAGACCAGCCTGAAATGAAGGTAAAGATTTCATAGTCAGTGGTTAGATCCTTGGCTTTGAATTAAATCCTTTAGGGAGAAGACATGGTGCAAAAAGTATAGAAATTAGACACTAAGAAAAATTTGTATTTTAAGTATAAGAAGAAAATGTGCTTTTAAGGAATAGCTAGAACATACAGTTATTAAGAATTTAGCATATTTGTTTATAGTGTCAAATACCAAAGGAAAATTAACCAAGGCAAGAAAAGAATATGGGAATAGGAATAGAATCAGTAAAGTGAACAGGGCAATTTTAGTGGACTTCTAGTTGGATTTTCATAGATGAAGGACTAAAAGGCAAAGCAAATGATGTTAAGACTGGTCTGTTATTTCAAGACTCTTGATTAAAGAGGAAGAGAGAATGGACTTCTTGCTGCACAGGCTGTTTATACTTTTAATAATAGAGACTGAATCTGGTTTATTCGCTAACAGCAAAGAATCAGGCAAGAAGTAATAGAAATAGGAAAGAGAAAATTATTAATGAAACAAGAACATCAAGGACAAAGAGGACTGGAAGCCATAGCAGAAAATGACACAATGAGTCTCAGTCAAATGCATATAACTTGCTAAGTGAGGTTTGGTAGAGGAAACAGTGAGCTCTCACTTGAAATTCTCAATTTTCTTAGGGAAATTAAAAACAATAAGAAAAAGAACAGATTCATGGAAGGAAAAATAAAATCTAATGAGATTTTTTTCCTCAAGTGGCATAATTAACCTTGGTCAAAACTCAAAGAAAATAGAACAAAGAAATGGACACGTGAATCAGTTAAATGAGTCACTTATAAAGATAGGTATAAAAATTAAGGAGATTTTTGAAGATGAAAATTCTCACTCTACAACTGAAAATTACTCTCCTAACCTCCCCAGTTCCCGTGAAGAGATTATAATGCCAAATAATCTTTGATTTAAATTAAACTTTTAAAAATATACAGACAATGTAAGTCACATTAACTAAAGAGCAGACAGAAACCAGTAAATCCTGGCTATAAATTTTGCCTTGAGCAAGATTTTTTTTTAATGAGATACATAAAAGAGTACTTTCGTTTACTAATCACTGAAACAAAACACATCAAATTAGCCACAATTTCTGGTCTGGTCTGATGGGATAATGCTATATACAAAGTAGATGAAATATAGGTATGTGATAGGGACTTCAATGAAATTTGTTGACAAACTGAGTAAAAGCAAAGTGGATGACTAGATTTATCCAGGAGAATTGGTAACTGACAAAAAGATTTCCAATAATAACCAGTAAGAAAGTCTCTAAAAGAAATATTGAAGAGTGCAGTTTTCAGCTCCCCATTGCAAATATTTTATCAATGACTTGGATACCAGAATACATGATATGTTTATGACAGAAGAGAAAGCAAAACAAAAATCTGAAGTTGAAAGAAGTAAGGAGAGAGGGAGGGAAGGAGTAGGGAAGGAAGGAGGAAAGAAAAAGAAGAGACAGAGAAAAAGTATTAGTGGATGAAGATTATGTACTATCATCCTGATTGCCGCACCACCAGAGCAAACTGTTTTTCTTGCCTCCATTTTTATGGTTTCCCAGTTCAGCAAAATACAAAATCAAAAGATAAACAAAAAGAGACAGTGGCATAAGAAGGACTAAAGACAGTGAGGAATTATGTAAAGATGGTGACTTTTGGAGCCTGACAGAGGTGGGCTTAAAATTTGACTGCATAGTTACCAACTGTGACTTGGTCAATTTATTGAATCTTTCTCTGCCTTATTTTCCTTCTCTGAATAAAGATCTATCATAGATATTTCAGCTGAGGATTCAGTGAGATAACATAGGTAAAATGCCTAGGTGATTTATTCTTATTAAGTTGTTACACTGAATATATATATATATAAAGCTTTTGTAGGAAAGGACAGTGATCAGCTTCAAAAAGGGGAGGTGGAGAAAGCAACAGAATTGTCTTTAAGAAAGTAATTGTCTTAATACGCAAATACTGTTTCTATGATTATGTATTTTAAAATTGAGTGTATATAAGAACAATGTCCTACAGAACAATAAGTAATATAATACTGCATAAAGATTTGAACTCAGAATTACAAAAATATTTCTGACAAAAGTAATTGGGAGAAAATATGTAAGCTTCGGGGGTTTGTGTGCAATTCCAGTTAGTAAGATATCCCAACAGAAGGTTGGAAGACATCAGAGCTGTTACTCAGGCCCTGTCTATAGAGTAAAGAGAGGACAAGATGGTTTTGACGCTCCCACAATTTCATGTTTTTAATTCTGTAACTGCAATGTAATTTCTCTCTCATTTGGGGGCAATTCATATTAGAGATTAAAATTTAGTTAGTTTTAAACAATTTCAATGTTGCCATATTCCTAAGACAAAGGTTTAATTACAGATGCCTTATATATTTGAATTAAGCAATTTTGATGTATTTAAATTTTTATTGTCATTTACTCACCAACTACACACATCCACAGACCCATATATACCAAAGTAATTGTTTCAATCTATTTGACATATGTATCAGTCCTAAAAGGACAGTCAGATTCCTGATAAAAATCACAAATAGTTCTCTGGCCCTGTTTTACTTTTGGAAAAATCTTTAATCTTATCCATACCACCTATCAACTTCATTCACATAGAATGTATGAAGTCAGAGTTCTATTTTTAAGGTTTGTAAATACATATTTCAAAGAGAATAGAAATGAAGAAATTGCTACTTCTTTCTCTTCAATTGTTTTTTTTTTTCTTTTAAATTACTGGTCTGAGAGGGGAAAAAAAAAACAAAAAACCCTCACTGCTATGCTTGGCATTTCTGCTTAGTGATCTATAAAAGAAAATTGTGCTGCATTTCTTTCCAGACTAAAGAAGAGCAAACCTAGAGCTGTTTTTCTTCTGTTTACCTCTTTTTTATGACAAGAATGAAGATAATGACTGAAATATATGCAATACTTAAATGTTGTCAGATATTCGTCATATTTATATTCTTTTCCGACTCCACTGTCCATAGTGATTTAATACTACATGAAAGTCAAACCTGGGAGGACATCATAAACAGCTCTTGTTTAAAGGGCATTGTGAAGGAGAGCCTTTAATCTGATTGATGAAATAAATGGAAAGTAATCTATCCTCTATTCAACAGCTTGTTGATGATATGAAAGAATTCCTACTCAAGCAAGCAAGGCTTTAAAGAGAAAGACCTCTTTCATCCTGTCAGCCTCTCATTTTTAGAAAAAAGTTAAGTTTTTCATCATGGTTCAGGGGAGTCCTTGTAAAACGTTCATTGAAAATTTAAGAGCAATTACAATGTCAGACAGCTAGAAAAATTGCTTTTACTGAGTGAGAGTTCTCTGACAGATGCATTGTGGGAGAATTGATTCTTTCTAAGGGATAAGTGAATTGTCATTGTTAGGCTCTTCTCGTGACATCTAGCTAGATGTCATCTGCTTTGTAACAGAAGATTTGAATCAGACAACTGTACTCAACAGTAGACAGTGTCTAGATTAGTTCTGTAAAGAAATAAGGCTTTGCTCTGCATGGCATCAACTGAGCTTTTAAAGATTACAGATGAGCAAGGGCTTCAAAAAAAAGTTAGAAAAATCAAAAACAAAGCTTTATAGCCACTTCAGAAAGCCTGGATGTTTAACCTGTAAGGAAGTCTGTCAAATCCTTGTGGAAACCATATAGAGAAAAGATCAATAGGATACCTACTGGCTCCATTAGCTTGATGTAAAAGGGGAGTGGGGAGCTGCTCTCCCACAAGAGAGACGACATTATTCCAGGGATTATACGGGATCAGTTCACTTTACAGAGAAGAAGAAGAGAAAATGAATGAAGATTCTTGGTGGGCCAGGACTGGAGAGAAAGGGCTTGTCAGGTAATATAACTGGTGATAAGAAAGTGGCTTATTGACTGGGAGGTGTCTCTAATTAGATGTTCATTTGCATAGAGGAAGGTGCCAGTTCTAATCTGGAGAGAGGCTAAAGGAGAGAGGTTCAGAAAAATGGCTGTCACTCAATCTGCTGCAAGCTAAGTCTAACACAATTAGGGAGTTTAGTGCTTGCTTGTTATTTACACTGATTTATAAAGTGAAGGACTGTACATGCTGTAGAAAAAAATGCATTTTAATCAATAAAATAGCTGTCCACATCTCATAAATTTTCATATCCTCGAGCATGTTAAACCTTGAATTAGGTCTAAAATAGTCATTTATGTACACATGGGTAAAAATATTTTGTGGGACTTGGTATCATGAAAGGAAAAGAAAGTTTCAGTGCTTTTAAACCAGGATTATTTCCAAAATTGATTTTTCATGAAAATTTTTATATTTAGTATAAAAATGAAATTTAAGTAATTTATTTTTAAGCACTTTTTACAAAATTAGTTTTTGAATATTTTCAATTAAATTTAGTCGAACATGCATAATCACATTGGATGGGTAAGGCATGGGCAATTTCAATGTGGATGAGATGGTTGACTTTGGCCATAACATAACTGGCTGTTCACTGAAAGGCTCAAAAAGTCTTAAATTTTTGTAGAATATTAATTGCAATTCTGACATTTTGCATACATTTTATGTTAATAGTTACCATTAACAATTGTGTATTTAAAGTCCAACAACTTTAAGATAATATTTTAAAGTTTACCACAGTTTTAGCAAAATAAGAGATTAGTTCTCTTCTTAACTATCTAATTTCTCATTTTTTAATGCCAATAAAACATTTTTAAAACATTCTATAAAAACAAAAATTGCCAGCATAAGCTTTGCAAGAAAAGCTTTGTTTTCCCTAAGCAGTGGCTGGAGTCTCAATTCCTGTTCTGAGCATTCTTGCCATTTGTGTTTCCCGGGAGCCCTTTATCAATGTTTATATGAGTCCTCAAATGAATAGATAGTGATTTAAAAGGGCAAACTCAAATTCCACTAGTAGAGTGCAAATAAAATTAAACACACAAATCTGACTGCTTTCATTTCTGGTATTTTCCTTTTACTATCCCTACACATTTGTTTCACTCAGGTTGGTAAAGTGCATTTAAGTAGTTTACTAACAACTGAATTATTTCATGTGTCGCCACCCTCAACAGTAATATATTATTCAATGAATTGCTTATAGGAAGGGCAATATGTTATCTAGCCAATGGTGTTACAATTCAAAATGTTTGGCATGATCAGTATCAAAATACACACTATTTTTAAAAGAACTACCCATATTGCATAGAATTTTGTTAAGTATAAATCTGACGGTGAGATAATATGGTTAAACTGAATGCCACAACCACACAAATGTTGCATCTATCAGGTATTTAAGGCTTAATAGGCAAAAGAAAAAAAATTCAGCTTTCAAAGACAGCATGCCTAGAGGTGTTTGTGTAATGAGATCAGTTAAAGTTAACAAATGGAAGGGATGAACTGAATATGCTTCATAATATATGAGAAAAGAGTCAATTCAGAAGTGTATAAATAGCACCAACATGACTTGTACATTAAATGTATTTTTAACCTGTTAGAAAACATGGCAAGATATTCCTCGTCACCAAGTTAAGGCACATGAAAAGGGATGAGAGATGTTTGGTCAGGTGCTCTGAGTGCTTCTTAATTCAATGTTGTGAGATGGGGAAAACACACAATCAATGGGCAGATACTCAGCAACAATCAAGCAATTGAAAACTACTCATAAGAAAGCAAATGACTGAACTTGCAAATTCTATTTTCTCGATGGTCTTAGTAATCCATATAAATTACATCAGGCTATTTTTCCAGTGGAAAACATATTTCACATTCATTGTAGTTTATAGGCTCATTTCCCCCAAAATTATTTATATTAACAAAATTCATGTCATTAAAGAATATTATTTTTCTCCTTTCAAATTCACTGAAACATAGGTAAGTGGGTAGAATTCTTGAGATTTAAACAATTTATGATACAAGAGCGAAATTTTAATTGAGAGAAAATGAAACAGAAAGGAACATTTAACTTTACAGAAAATCTTTAAAAAAATACTATTTGTAATCTAGTACCTTTCATATATAGAAAGAATCAACAAGTATCAGTTGATTATTCATTCCCTTGTGAGTCCAGTGCCCTATATTATAATAATTAACACTGAGATTAGATAAAATACACCTTACCATTGCTATTAAAAAAGTGCTGTGTTATACTGGGGGAAATCCTCTGTAATTTCTGAAAGGTATGTCAGCAAAAATAGAATCCCTAGTATTTGTTGTGAGATTTTTATGGCAACTTCATGTTTCTAAAGAAGTAAAATAAGCACTGTGTAATATTTATGGTGGGAATGAATGACTTTCCTCTTACATTCAACTGCTCTAGTTGATTATGAAATAAGTCATCTGTATCTATGTTTGTATAACTTTGCCATCTGTGGCAAAGTATATTATCTACTGTTGCATTATGAAAGTCTCAGTAGAGCAGATTTTTTCTCATATATATATATATATATAGAATGACTTTAATCTTTTTCTTCCATGAAAAAAGATAAATGTTATCTTCTGTATATACCTGATGAAACACTTATCTATTTCAGTAATTAATGATTCCATTTTAAGCACATGTTAAACTATCCATCTTTTGTGGTTCAAAAAAGGATGACAGTGTGATTATGCTTTGTAAGATAAGTAAATGTGTGTATTCTTAGATCATCTGGCTTTTAAAATACCAGCAAAGTCAAATGTGGAAAATTAGTTGTTTTTCTGAATTTGGACTTCAAATTTAGTAGCTCTATCTATCTTATTAGATGAGGTATATTATATCATAACTGATGACTTAAAAGATATATTGTACTGAAGTTGAACACACCAGTGATTATAAGTGTGTGTGTATGTGTGTGCCTGTGTGTCTCTATGTGTATGTGTGTATGTGTTTATAATAAAAGACATTTCTCTGAGTAGGGTTGATGTGGATAGGAGCAAACAATAGTTATTATTATTTACTCATCTGAAAAGAAAGTGTTGAGAATGGAAGACACGTGGACCTCCTCAGAATGCCACTGCGGCCAGTGTTTTAATGAGCAGTGAATTAGAATAACCAACATGTCTAACAATGTCACCTCCCCCTCTTAAGTACAGCTACAATTCTATTATGTGCCACATTGCTGCGACCTCACTTTTGAAGAGGCATAGGGAACACTAAAGTATGTTTATTAGAAATATTTTATTCTTAAACTAAAACAATTTTAAGCTATTATTTTATATTAATTGCTGTGTTTTAACACACTTAGAAGTATCTAAGAAATGTGTTTGTATGTTTAAGATAAATCTTAAAAAGTGTTTCTTTCTAGTACATTCTCTCCCTAGCCCATACACTTAAACTTTGTCCTATCTAAAGTCTTGAAACCTCTTCCCTAAATCCATAGAGACATTGCCCCATACTTGAAGTTGAAAAAAAAAAAAAAAAAAAAGCATGGAAAAAGCATTATAATAATGTTTCAAAATGCAATAAAAGCAGATAATATGAGGTGAAAGTATGTCAATTTAAAAATTGTACTAAGAATTGGATGTCAAGATATGAATAGGTTTGAATTAAATATTTAAAAAATACTATCATCACCCTCTTTCTCATATTTCTTACTGTGTAATCTGAAAATTTCAAATTAAATGCCACACTCAGGATGTGATACACATGTTCAGATATACTGCTATAACTTCATTCACAGAAATTATTTGACAGAAAAAAACAAAAGGCAAAATATGACGAGGTTGTCAATTTGCCTTTATTAGTTGCAAAATCTTTTCACTGAACTGGATCTTATTTGGAGGCAGAAGAGAAAAAGGCTTAATCTACTCCAAGACTTAGTCAATGTCTCATATTACTTATGTTGAGTTTAAACACTAACTTTGCTTTTGTTGTTGTTGTGTTTTTTTTTTTTAATTTTAACTAGCATAGTCTATCCTGTTCACTTGAATCAACCATTTAGTTATTTTAGCAACATTTTATGATGGAGAAGAAAATGGTTAGAGGAAAAAAAGCTTATATTGTGAGCATTCTCTGCTTGAGCAATTTTGTTATCATCTTTTGTTGTAATGGCATTGGGATTGGCTTTCCCAAAGTGATTAAAGAAATAGAGATAGAGAAGGAAGGGAACTGGTTACAGTAATGATAACCGGGTATCTCTCTGGGTTATATTTAAAGCTGTGATGACACTAAATTTGTCCCTTAAAAGTCCATCGTTTTTTGTGACATGGCTTACAGAATTTAAGACTGACAAGAAGTATGCAACATCAAAATTTCTTTACATAATTGAGAATTAATGTTATTCTTCTTTTTAAATTATCAATATTTAGCAAATCTTTTGTTCACAGCGCTACATTCACTTTTGAATATTGACATTGCATCTCAGTCTATATTTCACAACACAGCCTCCACCAGGATTCCAGCATCCTTTACCACCACCTTTTCCTTCTTTCCTTCCTTTCCCACTCCCACTTAGTCATTGCAAATTAATGTTTTCCAATGAATAGTTGTCTCTATTTAGAGATGTTTGCAATAGTTCTAAATTATGTGATTGCCATTTTAGAAAAAGTCAAATATCTTAAAATACTAATCAAAAAAGACAGATTATAAAGCATTTCTCAAAAAGTACTTGTGTTACACATTTTATACAAAGAATGTCTAGTTTGACAATATATTAATGAAGCATGTTGGAATATGCTATCTTATTATAATAGATGACTTGGTCTATATCTTATAAGAGTAATTTGGGGGAAAAAAACAAAGCATTAGATTCTAGATACAGATGAGTTCTAAACTTCAAAGAAAATGCAAAGCAGATTGTTTTCCCAAGGATTTCAGCTTGCTGTGGAAAACATTCTAGAAGTTAAATCTGAAAACATAATCCCACATGGCTTAAATTTTTATTTAATGAATATCAAGAATTCATATAATTATACTTTTTCTTCCATTTCTCTTTTGTAGACACTTAGCACCATCTGTTTTAAAATAGTCTTTTGCTTCCAATTCTCTCCCATCAAAAGCTATCCTTCTTCACATCACATTAAACTTCAGAATATACCACATACTTTAAGATGATATATAATCAAGGACTAAAACCAGTAGTTGAAATCATAAGGAATAGAGAAACTACTCTGTTCTAGAATGTTTCACGAATGTCCTGAGGAAAAGTGCGACTTGAGTCATGCTATTACACAAAAGTTGAAGTAATATCTTGGGAATACATGAAGAAATGGTCTCTCAAGGACTTTAAGTATATAAATAAAATTATATGATAATGCAATCACAGTATGGATGAAGAGAATATTTTTATACAGTCTGTTTCCCAACCTCTTTAACACTTAACACCAATTTTCCTTCATGTCCTTTATCAAAGATCGTAATCAGTTCCCATTATTCTGATCCTTTAACTTGTGTTAGGAACAAAACACCTAATGGAAAAGATTCTTGTCCCTAAGTCTTCAAAGACCAGTATATGACTTGAACTATATTTCTATAGCCCTGAATATTTCTGTTCCCAGAATTATGTAAAAGAGGAATAATAAAGTATGTCTGATCCTATTTATTAGAAAATATTTATAGAGTGTCTTGACTCTTAAGAAGAAAACACTAATTGGACTGTATCCTGCCCCCAAACATTTTCCTCTAGTAGTTTTTTATTTACTGTGTCACACTTGCAAATGATTCTCTTCCTTCACCTAATCAAGTCATTTATAGCTTGAGATTTTGTTGATACACTAGTCCATATGTATCTATACATTGTTTTATATCACAACATCTGCTTTTGGAACTATTGTTAAACTATATTTAAACAAATCATATCAGTTATGGTGGTAAATATCTTCCTGTGATTTTAATAAATTTAATACTTGAGTAATCATGGTTTAAAATCCTTGTATTTACCCATTCTTCTTTTGCTATACCTTTAATTTACTGTGCACATGCAGACACTACACACACACACACACACACACACACACACACACGTCATTTTCTAGCTTTCAGCCTTCAGAAATCCTCATATTTCAGAATTAGTATGATATAAAAAAATATGAATCTTGATGGGTGAAATATCCCTACTATCTCCAGTTCCAAAATGGTGGGAAAATAAAGGCTACGTTGAGTAACTGATCTTTCTTCTTATGGAATGATGTGGAAACTTGTGTTCAGTAGTGATATCCACAACTCAAGTGTGAACATTATGCAGTAGACAGAAGTTACAAGAAAAGAGAAAAGTTGTCAATTGATAATGTAAGTGATGGAGATGAGAAACGCAATGGTGGCAGCTCTGACCACAATGAGAATGATTTACAATAGGGTTGGTGGCAATAATAGCCAACAACTGTTTTCTATTCCATCCAGTGCCAGGCAGCAAATTGCAGACACCCTGACAATGGAAAGTGTTAAACAGATAAAAGATAGAGCAGCTTGGCACTTGAGTAGATAACTGGATGCTGAAGAGAAGCAGTCTACTGCAACCTGATACGTAGCCCCTGCAGGCTGCACTGCTCCATCCATAGGCACCAGTCATTGGCATTCAGACTTGAAGACACACGACATTGCAATGAAACACAATATAGTATTCAGTAATGCAAATCCTCTTTTGGAACTAGGTTCTGTGACTTTATTAACTTCGAGATTTGGGCCAAATTCTCAAAACTCAGTTTCAATGTTTGCAAATTGGGAATAATGTGATATATGGCTCCTATAGTAAATATTGCATAAAGCCACATAAGTATAGTACAAATCAGAAAGCATATAGCAAGCACCTGGGAAAAAATACTCTTGTATAACTTAGCTCTGTGTTCCCTGCCATTTATTGGAAATACCAATTTTTAATTACAGAAAATACTTTAGAAATGCAACAATAAATTACTATTTAATGACTGTGCTAATTGGAAGTAATATTAATATGAACTACCTGAATTATTATTTAAGCAAAAATTGCAGAAATTTATTTATTTAGAATCTGTGAGTAGGTTCTCAATGTGAGTGATTTAAAGGTAGCCAAAAGTTATCTTTCAATATTTGAAATATATTTTGGTCATAAGTGAAAAATCCTTATAAAATGTTCTCTTCCACATTTTCTTGGGAAGCAGTTAACATTAAATTGAGTATCTGTTTTCACAATAAGCAGTGATGCTATAAATGATTCACAGACTTCTGCCACTTGAAATATCTTTGGCTTGATTTTAGGATTTTTCTCCTGCCTCTAATCCTTGCTTCTCACCTTTTAAGTACTGTTTAGTCTATGTTTCCAAATCACAACACAATAAAACTCCAAAGCACACATACAACCATCCTCCTGACATAAAGATATTCATTTACCATAATTGTTATCTATCAGATATAGATAAGAAAATCTTAGCTACCGAACATGTTTAGTTTCTTAGTAAAATGCAAATCCATAGGAATTGATGAACAGGGATGTGAAGACATCTTTTTGGAAGCATTAGGAGAGGGTTTCCCCCCCCCCCAGGAGAAATTTTTCTTATTTTCTTTGTAGATCCTTTGTTTATTGTACATAGGGAAATATGCCAAATGAATGACACCCCCCGCATCCCCTTAGACAATTGAATGATAATTGCTTGTTCTGGATTAATTTTTTTAATTGCTCGTCTGAAAAATAAAACATTATTTGTTCACTAAAGCAAACTTTTCTGTTATATTTGTGGTAAAGGATAAATAAATTGCAGACAATTTTATACACCAACGTATATATATGTTTATCAAAGTGTTTTTGTTGTTGTTTTTTTTTTCAGAGAGGGAGGAGGCAGTTGGCAAAAATTCTCTGGCATGTGGAGATCACCCCCACAATTTGGGGATTTACGTAATTCTTCACAATAGGTCAGTTGACTATGTCAACATAGAATAAGAAATTAATAAATCTTTAAAAATTCTTTCTGTAAAGCACACATTATTCTATAATATTCTGCTGAGCTTTTAGATTTTGTTTCTGCTGCTCAAGAAATCTCTTGTCCTTGGGTAGCTGGCAGTCATTATGAATAAATTTTTATCATACTCATATTGAGTCATAGAAACTGAACCCACATGGATAAAACAGGTCAGTGTCTTCAACTTTCTCAGATTCCAAAAATCCTGAGTAATGTACAAATCCATTGTTTCTAAAACATTCATCTGATCATGTCATTCCTTTCTTTTGCCTTCTTATAGTTTAGAAATATAGCAGAGACATTCTTTCATAATCAAGTCACAGATTTTATCAAGATCCATCCCTCTCACAACTACCCTCTATACCCAACCTACACGTGTCAGTCAACATTCTTACTGCTCAAAGTACTTAGAATCCCCTAAATACACTGATATCATTATGCCTCAAGCTTTATAAGTGTCTTCTTCCTAGAATTCTTTCTTTCTTAACCTCTTTCATTCCTAACTCTGCTGTGCTCGACTTCCCCTAGCCCCTCCCACAGGTATTGCTTGTTTTCTCTGTTGAGTCTTACCTGAGATGTAACATCCAAGGCTTTCTAACTCATTCAAAATGCCTAGTTAGACTCAGTGATTTCCCTACATTCACCCATAGTTTCTCATGTTACCCTCATCCTGACACTTAGAATAACACAATACAATTTATTGTTTACTGGGCTTCCCTCTGTTTAACTGCTAGTGATCTGCAGACACGGATCACATTTCAATATCTTTATATCCCTAATATAATGCATTCTATGTACTAACTGTTAAATAAATGTATGCTGATTGACTAAATCAAGAAGAAAAGAGACTCTTGCTAGATGCAGTTAAAGATATCTTTCATTTTGTCCTTTTAATTCTAACAACCACATTTTCTAAAACAAATTAACATGCAAATTATTGTCTAGATTTTATTCAGAAAGGCTAATAAGCGTTGTCTAAGCCTTTGTACTCACTTTCCTTTTAACACGTTCTCATTATAGTAAGTATAAAGGAATTTCAGTGTTCCCTTTCTTCTGGAGTGAGTGAGATGTTTACAATTCTGGAAAGACACAAATCATATCTAGAGAAGGAATCACAGCCAAAATGAGAAATGAAGAATTCAAAATATAATCATGTTAACCACACAGTCAAAACTAGGGCCAAATAATGTACCAATTAATTTAAGCAGTTGTAAGTATATATGCTTCCAGCTTTTTCTTTTTCTGCTTAAAGAAATGACCTTTTAATGGGAAAGGGTAAAGCTGTATTGATTAGAGGATGGTAAAACAAAATAAATTTACATTATTTTACATACTAATAATACAGAGAATCTTCTTAAACTATTTTAGTTATAGAAAGAATATTGGTTTTGTGTTTTCTGAGAATAAAAGAGCTTTCATTTTCAAAAATATGGTGCATTTCTTGAACCATAGATATGCAATCTCATAATCAATACTAAGCAAAATTCATTGAGCATAGAGAAGGAGTTGTGACTGCGAGGAGGCAGCAGTAAGAAAATGAAAACATAGAGGTAAATTTTATTTTGTGTAGAATTACTATCCTGGTAGAGACAGAGACTTATATAGATTTAATGTTTAAGAATTCTTGCAATACATTCAAAAGCAGTCCTGATGATATAATTAGGATCAAAAATCATATGTGTGAATTAAGAGAACATTTAATAAGTTCAGAGCAAGACCATACCCAAAGATTACTTACTTACAGTCCTTTTTTTCACTGAGAAAGGTAGGAGTCTACTCAATCTTTTTATCCTACTCAACATCTAAAATATGAGTTGGGTAGGAATGTGTACTAATATTGCTTTTTGATCCAATTTTTAACATTAGCTTAGAAAGGACCACAAAAAAAAAAAAACCTATGCAGGTGAGAAAGTGAAAAGACATGTGCATTGTAGTGTACTGTAAGCCTAAAACGAATCAACAATGGGAAGAATTCCCAAATAGTTAAAGAAACTCATTTGCATTTTTCACCCTGAACTAGTTGTAAAGTCCTAGAACCACTTTCTTTTAAGAAATCTGGAATCGCAGTCGTGTGTCTAGCAGTAACTGTCAGAATGGGAACAGAATCAAATTTGAAAATGTCAGAAAGTTATTTCCTGGCTCTAGAAGCAGAGTGATTACTGTCTTCTCATGCATGAAGGACTATACGAGGAAAAGACCTGCAATTGTCCTGGGACGCCTCTGCTTTCTGAACTGAACTCAGTGGATGAGACCACAAAAGGCACAAATAGCTATGCAGGAGAGAGACAGAGAGAGAGACAGACAGAGAGAGAGAGAGAGACTGAGAGAAAAACACTTTCTAGCAATCTGAACTATGCAAATATAAACTGGAAATGGACTTTCATAAGAATTAGAGTTCCCAACTGGGTAGGTTTCAAGTAAAACTTAACAATTAAAAAAGGCTATACAGGATAATCATATTTCAGGGATATTGTGAAAGATATTTAAATATATGATGGAATAGAAAATGGAAGCATTTAATTATAGGACCTCTAAGAGTTCTTCAACCTAAGAAGATAATGCTTCTCTATAAATAACAATGGTAGAAATACTAGCCGTGATAGTAGCAATTTTGGTTGTAGTAACTCTTTTTAATTTTGTATTTTCTTTTTGTTTAGGCTTTTGTTTAACATTTTCTAGCACAACTAACCTAAGAAGTCAGTGTCGTTGTTATGTTTGATTCATAGACATGAAAGAGGAAGTTTAGAGAATTTTCTCTCTTGTCCTGGACTCAGTGAAAGGGTGAGTTAAGATTTAAATAGGTATGAGTGACTACAAACATTTCCTTCTTACCCACTATGCCGAGCAATGTTGTTGAATAGCAAGCTGAGACTACACAGAACAATTGTACAAAGTCAAAATTATTGCTGGAGAGATTCCTCAATTGGTTACATCTAGAAGTTCATGTCCCTATAGGGACACTTACTAAGAAACAGGGCAAAGAATTGTCACATGAGAGAATGTGAATAAGTTATTCATTTGAATAAGTTACACTCCTCAGCAAATCCATCCATTAGCCCTAAGAGTCTCAGGAAAAATAGTCAATGAATTTTTACTAGGGTACGCTAATAGTGCTAATGTGGACTATAAAAATTAATTTTTCCTCCCAAAAAGCTTCATGTCTATTTCAAAGTAATTGATACAATGGAAAATTATGTGTAATTTCTCTCTCCAACCCCCCAACTTTTCCACACATCCTCAAAGAGCAATCATTATTAATCGACAGTAATTATTAGAATAGTCAAATTTTATCTGAAAGGCAACAGCAAGTATTATTTTATGGATGTAAAACCCAAAACAGAGAAATTGACTATTATTCCTCACTTCAGAAAGCAAATGTCTGGTATGTTTAGGAATAACGTCAAGGTTTATATATGCGTTTAACAAGATTTCATAAAATGCTCTCCATGCTAACGACATTACAACAACGATATAGAATGTATTGCCTACTCTCTGTGAATGAAGAGAAACACACATACACATATTAGCAAAACAAGATAACACACAGATGTTGTGGATGCATTTAGAGTTATTAGCCTAAAGTAAGAAATTGAAGAGACTCTCTGGAAAGGATATCTTTGATCCAAATCTCAAGAAGGAGAAAATAGTTGCAGGTGGGAGAAGGAGCAATGACGCTTTCTGGGCAAAGGAAATTAAGCGAGGATTCTAAAAAGCTAAAGAAAGATGTTACAATAAAATGAAATTAGTTATTTGATGAAGAGGGGCAAACATTTCTGAAGTATTATATTCTATTGCCATTCTTATAAATCTACTATTCCTCAATATATATTTATATTTCATTCAGTGATCCACACTCTTGGTCACTCTGAGTTCTGGAAAGTTTTTGGCAATAATTTTATGCATATTAAGGATGGATGCTCATCCTTAACAACAAAAGCATAAAAAAAGGAAAGCAAATGATGTATTTTAGTATTTTTTTTCTTTTGAGGCAAAATGAGTTTAAGTAACTTTAAGGTCTAGAACTCTGAAGAATGCTGATTAATATACAGAAAAACTTTGATACTGCATTCATAAAATGGGCAAAATCTATCACATACATGTTCCTCACCCTCCTACTCCCAAATCGCAGTCTTTCTGAATTCTTAAGCAATTCACTCTATACTCCTGGAAGTGTGGAAAGTCCCCTCAAAATCATATTGTTAGCTCACTTCATCATGCAATAAGCTATGAGATTTTTTGCCTATGTCTGATCAGACTGGTTTCAAGTGGCCGCTCTCCAGAAATTCCCTGCCAGAACAAGATCACCTCACACTCAAGTCAGGACAGAAAATCACCAGCACCAAAGTTGCGCAAGTGAAATAGTTATTTGGTAGCAGCCTCAAGACAGATGAGACCAAGCAGTCTTTTCGGTTAAGAAAATAACTAAAGCAAGAGAGAGGCCGCCAAATGCTTTCCAACCCAGATGATGCTGAGAGCTGTTCCACATGTGAGGAAGCAGAGCAGATGGCGAGGAAATCTCTCGAAGTGAAAACTTGGAGTAAAATGAGTATCAGTCATGGTCCCAAAGAGCAGGAGTTCCAGGACCGCGGCCCCGCGAAGCGGAGGAAGTCACTCCTTGCCTTTTTAATGAATGGGGGGCCAGCTTTTATTTCTGGAACCAAACTTTGCCAGCCCTGTTTCCTTTCGCTTTTCCTTGAAACTTTATTGAATTCTTTTCCGCTCCCAGCATGTGTCACAGTTAATTATCTCTGTCACACTTGTTTATTTGCTCTTTCCTGAGTCTGGAATACTGGTACCTTCCTCCTTGTCCTTCAACCAGTCAATAACGTCACATGTTTTGGTTCAAGTATCGCTTTCACCAGAGCTTTATGACCCTTGTTCCCATCTTCAAAATCCGAAGTTTGCCGTTCAAGCATCTTTTTAGAGTTATTTAGATATTTATCTGTGTCCTCCAGCAGACTGAGACCTATGAGGGCAGGCAAGGTCCACTTTTGTACTTTTCTCTTACCAGCCTATGGTAATTCTTTAGTAAATGTGAATTCATGTGAATGAAAGTAGCTTAGCTTCGAAATCTCTATTGAGTAGTTATGTGATTAAAATTTTTTAATGAGAAGAAAAATGGTCATCTATATTCACCACGCTTTGTGTGTCTGGTATGATGTTAAGCACATTAATGTACTTTATTATTCACCCTCATAAGTAAAATACTGTTATTGTCTCCAACTATATAAATGTATAGATAAAATAGGTAAAATAATATAGATTAAAATATATAAAAATTGATTAAAATTGAGATTAAGGATAAACTCTTATTCACTAAAATTTAATTCAAGAGTAAACACAGAAATTACCAAGGGGGAGAAAACACCTTCAAGTGTTGAGCTTGCTAGCTCCTAAGCAGCACTTAAGTGATATACATAAAAAAGATGAATTAAAATAGTGGAATGACAGCCAAATCTGAGTCAAAAAGTCAACAGAACAGCTATACTGCAGATGCAACCAGAAGTTCATCCTGGTGTCAGAAAGGTGGTGTAAGAGCAGGGGCCGGTCTTCATAGGAACACCCCCAGCCCAGCTCAAGACTGGTTCTTCCAATGTGGTGACCTGAAGGGCAGTGAAGTTCAGTGGCCTGTCCCACACTTGTTGCCAGGCAAGATACGTGATGGTCAGAGTCTTATAGACTTAATTGCCCACAGAACGTTTCTGTTGCCTTAGAAAGAGATCAGCTCTGTGGATTCTTACTGAAACATACAGAAGAGCCTGGGTTCAGGATTTTGAAGAAATAGAATCTTCAAGACTGGATGTAACAGGTATTGGAATGAAGAAGCAACAAGGGGAGGGGACCTCAGAAAACACATTTCTAATTCAAAGCCTAGAGTTTTAGGTAGCAGAATGCTAATAGTTGTGTTGTCCAATACAGCAGCCTTCAGTCGTAAGTCTTGAAAACTTGAAATGTGGCTGGTCTCAGTCAAAATGCGCTTTCAGTGTAAAATACACACTGAGTTCTGAAGAATTAGCATGAAGAAAATGTAAAGTATTTATGAATTTTCTAAGTTGATTGCAAGTTAAAATAATACTGTAGGTATATGGGGGTTAAATATAATTTAAAATTAATTTCATCTGTTTTTTTACTTTTTAAAAAATATGACTACTATAAATTTTTAATTTACATATATGACTTTCATTTGAGGCTTCCTTTATATATCTATTAGATAGCAGTGGTTTATAGGTGGTTATACATATTAATTCTATTTAATTTTACTTTAGCATGACCCTTAATTCTCTTTAATCTCTGTTTTGACTTAGAGATCTTTCAATCTTTAAATGAATTACAAATAATATTAATATCAGTCCTCAAAATATTTACTTTTTGTGCTCTAAAACACTACATAAGAACATTCCTTTCATACATTAATATTTATTTTACTCAATTTAACTTTTAAAATGCACTCAGTAATTTGTGAAACAAGTGAATACTTGACAACATCCAGTATGAAAAATCTGGAGACATACCAACTGCTATTTGTTTTCTGTGAAAGAATGGTTTGCAATAGAACCAAATGGAGGTGCAAATACAGAAATCCGTGAAACCAATGAAACCAATCACTGATCCCTTACTGCTGCTCTTCTTTTCTCGTAAGCAATACTTTAAGAAGCTCTATATTATCAACATAAATTAATAAGAATGAGAGTTTTGTGAATACATTCAGTTTGAAAATATGCATATAGACTACATAGTTTCAAGATTTTAAAAATTATATTATAACTTTTTGGCTGTATTTTTAAAACTTTTTGTATCAGTCTAGGGCTCTGTTAGACACTGAATGTTGGAAAGGTGATGATTTAAATAAAGATATTTCATGAAAGGCAAGATGAAAATAATACATGAAACAAATACTGACAGCTGTACCATGTCATCACCACACTAAAGGCTGATGGGAAGACTGTCAAATAGTTTTATCAGAGTGCAAAAGATCCAGGTCACAAGTGACAAAGTCTTTTGAGCTACCGTGATCAGAATTGCTTTGCCACATAGGAAAGGAGGAGAAAGGAAGTAGGTGGAGTTCTCCTTCTTGTATTCTTAATTCTACTTTTTGGCTGACTCCCTGCTAGAAACCTTGCAGCTTCATGTGCAAGCACTCCAAGAAGGGTAGAGGGTGCACTGAAGGCAGGCATAGAGTATGGAGTAATTAGCACATTTACAAATCATTTTCATCCAAGATTATTTTGCCTGAGCTCTAGAGCAGTGTGAGGAGGCATAGAAACCAATCAAAAAAATAAAGCGCTATAAATAAGTCTAACACAAATGTGGTTATTTCAATGAGATACTTCATCAGAATGAAGGGTATTAATAAGGAATAAGTTATGTGTTGGCAATGAAAATTCATGAGAGTCAATGTGTTATAGAAGGAGAAAAGATTACATATTAGATGAGAAGACACTGCAATGTTTAAGTTTCTCTTTGGATTAATGAATAAATGTAATTCATTGCAATGAATAATAATTAATTTAAAGGACAATGGGGACTTAATTATGTATCTTGAAAATTAGAAGTGGATGATCAGAGAAGCTGCCAAAGATTAGAACTTAATCATTAGAAAATGCTATTTTTAACTCTAGACAATGGACATTAGTTTTGATCACATTAGTGATTTTTGTTTAGCCAAGATTCTAGACAAAATTTTTAAGTCTCAGTTATAAAATAGCACAGATAATTCTCTCAGTATTTTATTATATGCCAGAGCCCTATATAATCTAATTTTATAGACAATTAAAATGAATTCTAAAAGCAGAAAATGCACATAATTTTGTCTTTATATGAGCCTCTTAACATTTCTCATACTGTGAGTGACCTGACCTTAAGAATGACTGTCTTCTCCTCACAATAAATCAATATCCCTGTGTAGAAAGCCTTCTCTAAATTTTCTCCCCTTCCTAACCCACTTCAACTATCAGGTTGGTGTTAGAATAAGATGTGCCATAGGTAGCTGAAATAAAATGGATAATATTATTTCTGCCAGTGTTTGATTGGGATTTTATTATCAGTTATAGTTCTAGGAATAACAGTGATATGAATTTATATAATTGAGTAAGGGACTGTATATACCATTTTGATATAATACAGGAAGATGAGGGAGCTAAAATTTATTTTGAAAGGTCTAATCTTTGTTCTCACTTAGCTGGAAGAGTCAGTTATACTTGCTGGCAAGCCCACCGTTTTCATCAATGTTTTTTCAACCACTCAGACAAGTACTCTACTGGATCCCACTTAGTCTTCCCACTACTCATGAGGAGGCTATTTTAACTTGCTCAGTTTCAGGACATGTACTGGCAACATCAAAACTCTCAATCATTCTGTAGAGAGTATCTGCCTTAAAACAACATCAATGACCTCTGATGGGCCAACTAGCTTTGAAATGTAACCCTAAATAATGGAATAATTAGTCTACTGCATAAAGTTACTTAGGATAAAATTTCTTGCCATTTCTAATATCTATCAGTCTTTTAAATCATCAGTTTATATCTATAGTCCTATTACTTGTTATGTGTTTTTAAATTCAGTGTTCCTCCAATTAATCTAAAGGCATTCATGAAATATAAAATCCTTTCCAAAAGTAAATTTCTAGCCCTGACCAAGCTTCTCAAATTCTTATTTGGCAAGTCTAGAGTCTAAGACTCTGTCGTCTAAAAAAGTCACCTGTCCTCAACACAGGAGATTCTTAAGGTCAAGAGAGTATGGGGAAAATGACTTCAACCAGTTGACAATGTTGTAATATATTGAAATATATATAGATATGTATTTTTGTTTAAAGGAAAGGTGCAGGCAAGCAAGAATGATGGAGAACAAGCAGGCAAGAAGAAAGAAAGAGAAGAAAGAACATTTTATTTATTTTTATTTAGTTGTTCACACTGGTTGTTTTACCCTTAGACCAGGTACTGAAACCCAAGAGAGTGTGGCCTGTGCTTTTTTGGAGGCGATTGACCTAACCACTGCTCCAACAGGCTGTCTGAATTACATGATTTCAAAGATGTGTTCTGGGTCATTTAATGCTACTATTTCTTAAAATTAATCACTTTCTTAAATAAAGTGTGTGATACATATATTACACATGCCAGGGAATAATTATTTGCCTACCAAATTCCTTCTTCAAAATATACTTACATATATATGCTTTTAGCGAGACAAAATTCCTGATCTAGAAGTTTGTTGTTTAAAAATAGCCATTCTTAGAAAAAATTGGTTTTTTTCCTTTCAGTTTATGGCAACACCTCCAATTACCTACATCATTTAGAGTCATCACTTGTTGAGCATGGACTAAACATGGTGTACATAATAGTATTTATTCCTCATAAAAAGTTGTGTATTGTGTTAATTTTTAAAAACAAGGAAAGAAAAGCTCAGAAATTTAAGTCACATGTCCAAAATCCTATAGTCGATATCAGAACATAATTCCTAGCTAATGCACTATCTTATAGGAAAAATATTGTAACAAACCAATTTACATGTAAAACAAAATCAATAAAGAATTTCTGTGTGCATTTCTCTAGATGTTTATTTTCATTATGCAATTAAAGTGAGTTTGATATTTCATTTAATTATATAAATAAATGGTTCATGTCTAGAATTATTACAGCTTAGATAGCTCTTTAAAAATACTCGTCTTCAGAGTTCATGACCTGGGCTGGAATAAACTAACCAAAACTGAAAAAAGCAAATAAAGTATTTCTTCTTCTTCCTTAAAAATGCTCTTTCCTCCTTTCTCTTCCTGCCTCTCTTTAAAAAGAAAATTAGTCATCAGTAAAGAAAAAATGATGGTATTACTGATTGTGAGTGACTATTAGAATGTACGCACCATAGAGGAAAAAATTTGAATTGATTAGTAGGGGAAATTTTTTACAATATCTTTCTAGATAAAATGAAAATATCCTCAGGGTTCATAACCAAATCAATGAATTTACAATCATCTATGGAGATATTTAGAAACACAAGGAAGGAACCATACTATTTAAACAGTCAATTTTTTAAACTGCCGTGCTTTTCAGATTTTGCTGCTCCTAGTTATATAACGATTCACGCTTCAATGCATAAATAGAGAAATAGTCTTGATGAATGTCTAGGTTGTCAGCAAAAATACCTCCCAAAGCACTGAATAATATATTCAAGTTTACATGCATATACACAGGAGTAATGATATTTCTACAAAATAAGGTGTAACTATCATTAATAATATTTGTAATAGAGCACAGTCCCATTATATCAATGCAGCATGCACTCAAAAAATGTGTAACAATAGTAAAGAGTAGGCACCACAGACCCATAGATGATAGCACATGGAAAACTACTGGATAAATTTCACTAACTTATAAGGAGGAAATCCTCATCTCAGACTAGTGAAAAATTGATCTAAATGTCACAAAGGGATTCTGCAGTATTGAAGTTTATACTGTTATAATGGTAACTAAAAACAATGTATACATGCATTTAATCTAATCACTATAGCTACAGACTCTTTCATTATTATTTGTGCATAATAGACAAGCATATGATTATTTCCCATAAAGTCCATTTTTGTGTAGAGATATTTCCAAAGACCATTTATAAATTTAATGCTATGTGAGAGAACTTATGCATAAGTCTGACTATTGTCCAGACTAGGGCAAGTTTCTAGAAAGAAAGCATATTCATTTGAAGGTTAAGTGAATAATCTTAAAGGGTCCAGAATAGTAGCTTGCATCTCAATTCTCTGCCTGCTAGAATAATTTATATGATACCTGCTACATTAAAAAACAAAAAATGACTAATATGAAGACGTAATAGAACAAAAATATGAAAATGAAACTAAATGGAATTAGAAATATTACAGCTAATTAAAAACTTGTCAAAGGAAATAAATGGTGAGCCCAACAAAATGGAACATCAAATACATGAAGTAAAGGTAGATTCATGGACCTAGTACTGATTCAGAAAATAATGCAATTTTGCTTTTAGGAATAAGTGTATGTGTGTGTGAATGCCTGATATAATTTTTCTAATGACAATTTCCACTTAAAGAAAAACATTGTGTGGAAAAAATATTTGTGATATAACCATCTGACAATTTGTATCCAGCATATATAAAGAACTTCTACAAATAAACAATGAAAGGTAAACAACAATTTTTAAAACTGGGAGATAACTTGAAAAGATAGTGCACAAAAGTAAATAAGTGAATGGCAATAAACACTTGAAAAGATGGTCAATATTACTGGTATCAGGGAAATGCAAATTTAAGCCACAATGAAAGACTATTGAATACCCACAAAATGCATGAAATTTTATATACACATATATAAACCCAGCAACCTGACATTAAATGGTGATGGTGTGGAGCTGCTGGAACTTTTCATACACTTTTGGTGACAGCACAAAGTGTAATGTTTTGGAGACTTGTATAGCAATTTGTTGCAAAGTAAAGAATAATTTACATTATGAGTTAGCAATTCCACTCCTGGAATTCATTTCTTTTAATCAAAGAGAAATGAAAACATAAATCCACAATAAAGACATACAAAAAATGTCTTAGTAGATTTAGTCATTATAGTACATAATTATATATATGCCCATCAAGAGGTGGAAAATGGAACATATTATGATAGATTTCATATGATGGAATATCGCTCACGGAATCACTAATACAGAAATCAGAATGATGAATCTCACAAACATTATTCTGAGTAGAAGAAACTGAACTGAAGAAGAAGAATACATTCTGTTTTATCCCATATGAACTTTATTGGCCAAAGTAATCTACAGTCACAGATGCAAGAAAGTTGTGAAAAGAGTTAAATAGAAGTGTTTATATTTACTCTGGTGGTAGTTAAATTGAATGGGATTCTAGAGAACTATGCATTTTTAAATGTAAAAAAAAATTAGCAAAATATTTTGTTATAGCAATAATTAAAATATTTTAAAATGAAGAGAGTATATAAAATGCACAAGTGTTTTAATATCCCCCTATTTCATCTTCAAAACAAAACCCTGAAATACAGACTTTAAAACTTCATTGCATCGGCATGCCCTGATGGAGCAGTGGTTAAGTCAGTCATCTCTGAAGGACACAGGCCTCATACCCCAGAGTTTGAGTACTGGATCTAGGAGGAAACAAATTGTGAAAAACTAAATGGAAATAAAATAAAAATGCTTCCTCTTCTCCTCTCTCTTCCTTCCTGTGTGCATACTTGCCTTCATTCCTGCCTGCACCTTTCTTTTGAAAACCAAACCAAACAAAAAAATCTTTATTGTAGTAAAACAATATTAAGAAAGAGGGTTTCACTTTGCATTAACTTTATTAAATTCCTAAATTTTACAACTAAAAATCTCTTAAGCACTTAACACCAATTAAATGGTTACTCAAAAAATACTGGAAATGTCAGCTTGACTTCTAATTTCTGGTTCATAAAAATACAATAAGTGCAGTAACATCAGCAAGTCTTTAAGAGTAGTATGTTTTGTACTCTATGCCCAGCCAAGTTATAATTCTGGTACAAAAATGAGACAAATATATTCTCAGATATGCCTGAATTCAGAATGTACTCCATTTAGGAACTTTAAAAGAAAACAAGCAAACAAGAAAAAAACAAAAAAAAAACCCTCGGTAGTATTCTATAAAATTTTATTTTTTCTTTCAAGGAGGCAGCAGTAGCAACAACAAAAATTATTTAGGCTTATCTCCAAGTTGAATTACTGAGGACAGCAGGAAGCAGTTTTTATTCAATAAAAAAGAAAATTTGTAAAGTGCTATTTTTAACTTTGATAAGATCGTTTTAAAAACTTTCTAATTTTAATATGACTGTACATGAACTTTTACTTAAATGACCATAGTCCAAGATATTTAAGAAGGTAAAAATTTAAAAACGATAGCAATGAAACCCAAACACAGAAATTTTATATGCATCTTTATAAATAATAGTTAGTCAAGGAGAAAATTAGGTTAACATTAACCAAATGAGTCGAAAAAAAATACTTCAGGATTATGAGATGTAACTGAAGCTATTTTCAGAGTAACTGCTGATTTAATTTTTTTATTGAATGGTATATCCTATTAAGGACTCAAGAAATAGGAAGAAATATCAGCAAAATTTTATTCAGAACTAAGTAAAGGAGTTTCAAAAAGAGGTAATTATATAGCAAAATAAATGGAAATGATGAATATGAGGTTTTTATGAACACAATTATGTAGAAAAATCCAATCATATTATTTTTAAAATTAGAAATATTTTTTTAATATTGATGTAACTGATTTACTATATATTATATATACATATATATTTATATGTGCAAGTTCACTGTTCATAAGTATGTGATAACACACCACACTAAGCACTAAATTACCAATATTTTTCCACCACTGTCTATTGGACTCGCTACCACTTGCTCCCCACTGTGCCCATCTCCTTCCTTAGTTCTTCTGTTAATGTCCAAGGATTGGTTTTGGCTTTGTCTGTCCCTTGGCTTTGTTACCTATAATGCACATGAGTGAGCTCATCATGCATTTGTCTTTTTCCTTCAGACTCTTTTTCACTTAGCATAATCCCCTGGAGTTGCATCCATGTTGCCACAAATGTCAGGATTTTGTCTTATTTGTATTCCACTGTGTATATACAACCCATCTTATTTATCTATTCATTTGACAACAGACAGTTCCCTATTATTGAATATTGTGAATAACATTGCAATAAATATAGGGGTGAATATATCTCTGCAAATTAATGCTTTTTTGTGTTTTGGGGACAAATATCGAAAAGTGGGATCATGGGATATATGAAATTTCAAGTCTCAGTTTTGAAGGAATATCTATACTCACTTTCCATAATGTCTGCATCAAATTTGCACTTCCACCAACACTGTAAAAGGATTTCTTTTTCTCCACATCCTCACCAAGGGTTGTTGCGTCCAGTCTTTGGCATAATAATCTTTTTCACAAGTCTGAGGGGATATCTCCTTACTGTTTTGATTTGCATTTCTCTGATAACAAGAGAGGAGGTGTCTCTTCATGTGTCTGTTGGTCATCAGTAGGTCTTCTTTGGAGAAATGTATATTCAGATATTCTGCCCATTATTTGATTGGGTTTTTTGTTTTATGATTGTTGTGTTTTATGAGTTCTTTATATATTTTGGATATTAAGTCCTTGTCAGATATATAATGTGCAGATATCTTCTCCCAGTCAATAGTATGACTTTTCATTTTAGTGATAGTTTTTTTCACTGTGCAGAAGATTTTTAGTTTGATGTAGCTCTTTTTTTTGTTTTGTTTTCTTTTGTTTTGTTTCCCTTACTGCTGGAATTGAGTCCTCAAAGACATCCCTAAGGCCAATGTCATGGAAAGTGTTGCCTATATTTTCTTCTAAGTATTTTATTCTTTCTGGTCTTACATTCAAGTCTCTAATCTATTTTGAATTAATTTTTATGTATGGTATTGAGAGTGGTCAAGATTCATTCTTTTGCATGTGACTGTCTAAGTTTTCCAACACCATTTGCTGAAAAGACTTTCCTTTCCCCATTTTATGCTCTTGACTCCTTTGTAATAAATTCACTGACCATAAGTGGGAGTCTATTTCTAGTTACTCAATTCTGAATCATTGATCTGTGTATCTGTTTTTACTTCACTGCTAAACAGTTTTGATCACTTCATTTTATAGTATAGCTCAAGATTTCATAGTGTGATTCCTCCACTTTTGTTCTTTTTTCTCATAATTGCTTTGGCTATTTTGGGCTTTTGTGATTCTATAAAAATTAAAATTTTTTGTTCTATTTCCTTGAAAAATACCAGAGGACTTTTGATGGGGATTGCATTATAACTCTATATTGTTTTAAGAAAGATGGCCATTTTAACAACATTAATTCTTCTGAGCCATTAGCATAAGATATATTTTCATCTCTTTGTATCTTAATCTATTTATTTTAACAGTATCTTACAGTTTTCATTGTACAGGTCTTTCACCTACTTTATTAAGTATATTCCAATTTATTTAATTTTTTGTTTCTATTGCAAATAGGATGGTTTTCTTAATTTTATTGTCATCTGTCATATTGCCTGCATATAAAAATTTAACCAATTTTTATATTGATTTTATAGCCTGCCACTTTACCATACTCATTAATTAATTCTAGTAGATTTTGTTAATGTTATTTTGTGGAATCTTTAGGGTTTTCTACCTATATTATCAGGGTATCTACAAATAATGATAGTTAATTCTTCCTTTCTAGTTTGGATTCTTTTTATTTCTTCTTGACTAATTGCTCTGGCTAATACCTCAAATGTGATGTTGAATAACAGTGTTGAGAGTGAACTCACTTGTCTTTTCCTGATCTTAGAGCAAAGGATTTCAGTTTTTCTCCATTGAGTATGATATTGGCTGCTGTAAAGAATAAGTGACTGTTAAATCTTGTCAAATGCTTTCTCTGCATTTGTTGATATGATCCGTGATTTTTTCCTTCCTTTTGTTGATGTGGTGTATTACACTGGAAAATTACATTTGTCAAACCATCCTTGTATACCCGGAATAAATCCTACTTGTTCATGATCGATGATCCCAGAAAGAAAATATTTGAATAGTTACAGAAAAAATGTATTATGAGATTCTTCTGAAAATAATTATTATTAATATTTTAAGAGTTTCCTTAAAATATATAATTTTATAAATGCAATCATGTGAATCACCAAAATTAATTTAGTAAGAACTTAAAAAGGAAAACCATTGAATAAGCCAAAAAAATTGGGAACTGTTAAAAATTAGTACAAACAGAAAATATTCTCGAAAATAGATGTTCTGGCCTTTGCCTTATTCTAAATTTTCAAGACACAAATATTATCTGTGCCATAAAGATTAATAAAAATCATACATAAACATGACACTTCCCAAATTCACTTTTTAAGGTAAGAGCTATTCTAAATATAAAATCTGACAGTCACAGAAAAGAAATGTTTATCCAATTCTTTACAACTATAGATATGTAAAATCCTTAACAGACTACAACAAAATGGTCTTAGTTCAAGAATCAAAATATTCATCATCATGAAATGTTTTAATAAAATTTATCACATAGACAAGTTAAATGACAAATAATAAAATCTTTTTTCAACTGGATACCCAAAAAGGCTACAGCATAATGCAAGAGCCTTTAACTAGTATAAGTTTTTAATACCTGGAAGAAAAAATGCTTCCTTAATATGATGAAGACTATCAAGTTTGGTCTAGGAGAAAATGTGGAACTTAATCCAAAACGGCAGGAAGACATGACTGTTGAATATTGCCCTAAGTCTAGCTGGTGAAAACTGAAAAGGACAAAGCACAATAAAGACTTGCAGATGATATGATGTCAAATCTTGAAAACAGAAATGCATAAAAGTTGCAAAGCAATGTAACGATGAAGCCTCTGTTAAAATGAAACATACATAGAAAGAGTCTGCACTACAAAGGATACTTTGGATAGTAGAATAGTATCTACTTTCTTTTTGTCACCTTTTACTGATTTCCAAATTTTTAATGCCTATGTACTACCTAAGCAGTGTAAACAAAACAACGACTAATTCGTAATAATAACACCAAAAAAATTAGCACAGGGGAAAACGTACCCATTCTTATGATGCTGAAACCATTGAAGTATTTGTTTATAGATGTGTGCAAATGTGTGATAGAATCACACAAACACACATCTATCAAAACATGTGCATTCATATTATACATGATGTTTCTCTACCTGGAATGTTATTGACTTATTACATCATGGTCATGTCTTTATATAAATACATATATTTACCCAATCATTTTAAGAGATAATTGAATGGTAATTCTTTTTATAGGGTTGCTACAGTTCTTAACTAGTCCTTTATTAATGAAATTTAAATTGATTTCAGGTTTTAATTTTTAAATAACGCTTCAATAAATAATCTTGCATAGTGTTTTTGTACTTATGTGAATATGCACATGTATTACACTGATATAAATTGCTGTAAAACGAAGTATTACCTAAATTTGCTGTTTAAAATACTAATTTGTTTCGTTTCAAAGTTTTGTGTGAGGAATTCATGGGCGATTCTCAACATAACATGTTTGGGCTCAGCTAGGACTGTTGAGAGGGCCTAAATACAATCTTTTCAATATGGCCATCTCAATGTAGTTGAGCATCTCACATAGCAACTCAGAGTTCAAGAAAACATTCCAAGAGACACAGATGGATACTGCAAGGTGTTTTATGACCTAACCTTAAAATTTCCATAACACCACCTTTGCCATTATCTACCTGTCAAGGAATCCACTACAGTCAACTCAAAGTTAAGGGTAGGGAAATTAGATTTTACTTCTCAATTGAAGCAGTAAATAACCGCAGCCACCTTTAACTTAACACAGTGAGGAAAAGCAAATGTCCTTTGAAGTGTAATTGCAGAATCAAAGAGTATACACATTTTAAATCCCTTTGCAAAAAAGTTTATATTAAACTAATTTTTAAAAAATTTTGGAGTACACTTGCAAATAAACATGTGTAATGACAAGTTGTCTCTGAATTACCCTCAGAGACATTTAACAAGTTCTGTTGAGAAATTCATTGAGTCAATTAGTGAAGTGAAACATACAGCTGAGCCAATGAAATATTCTTCTAATATAAAGTGTCAGGAATATAAGAATCATTTTCAAAATAAACAATTTGGGATTTTCCTTTATCTATAAAATTCAGTGAAACTCCAAATAGTTTTTTAAGATAGTTTACAATATCATTCATGACAATCTCTAAAGAAAATAATTTATCTTCTGTGCTGTGAGGTAAAGTTCTAATGATAAGATTAGCCATAATATAATGAGACCTAAAATGAGACAATACCTCACTTTGCTCTCTGAATCATCTTTAAATCATCTTCAAGGATTGCTTTGTAGATTTCTATATTTGTCCTCCTTCCCTGAAGTTGATGGGTAAGAAGAATCTGGAACCTTTGGATATTAGTTGGAGATGTTATCTCCATGACTAACACTCTTCCATCTAAAAACATCAGTTGGAAATGACATGTACTAAAGCAACAGAGAACTCATTTAATAATGACTTGAAACATGACATGTATTATTAACAACAGCCTGAGGATGTGTGGTCTAAAGATGGGTCAACAATTCCCTGTTATTATGAAGGATTAAGTTTCTTTTTTTCTCTTTACTACACTATTCGTAGCTTATTGTTCTCATGATTAATGCCCCATGAGACTACTGAGCTTCAGATATATATTTATATTCAAAACTTTTATAAAATCAGCTCTTTCATTAAGTTATTCTCTTTTCAAAATTTCACTGAAGAAACAACATCATAACACTATAGGTTTATGGTGAGCGTTATATACAGATGTAATTTCCTTCCATATAGTAGCAAATTCTTTTTTCCTAACAGTTCCCTACTAGTCATATCATTGGTCATACTTGGCCACCCCTCGTTCCAAAGGAAGCTGACTTTCTGGTCTCTCTCGTGAGTTATTAAAGAAAAAGAAGTTTGGATGGATATGGCTTTCTGATAGTGAGCCAACAGTGTTGCCATACAAGACAAAACTGAAAGCAGACTGAGTCTGGATAAGGCTGAAGAATCCACCTATGAATGCTGCCAGAACAAGAACAAGAAGTCTCTGTAGGTAATATGAGGTACAGTTTAGGGTCCCCGTGCAGATCTAGAAAATAGTGAAAACTAACATATTCTAAGTCTTTATCAACACTCACCATTTTTAAAGACCTAAGAAGGGTGAATTACAGTGAGTTTGGTGGGGATTAGGTCTTTCTCGACTCCTCCTTCTCTAAATCTAGATTTTAGTGTCTGCTTTCTATTTGTAAAACTGTGTACTTTTTTAATTGCTGGAGTAAAGGATAACAGAAGTGTCAGGGAAGTGACAAAGTGTAGAAGACAAAACAGTAACAATGGAGAACCTAGAGAAGAAATCCAGGCTTTAACCCTAGATCTGTTGCTATTTATGAAATCTGTAAGCTTTTATTTAAATTATTTAAATCTTATTTTCTTTCTCTTCTTCTTATTGTTTTACTAGTTTACAATTCTATTTAGGTTTTAGGAGAATAGATTCACAACTCAAGTACTGTGTAACTTTGTTTCTTTATAAATGAGGACATGGTAAAAGATGGCATTCAGGGATATGTTTTACTTCATTATGACTATGTCACATTATAGCCGAAGTTGTTATTAAATTTAGGGAAATCTGGATTATTATTAACTGGAGTTACATCATTAATCATTATCATCTTCACCTTCTTCATTGAACATGAAATGCCAATAATATAAAAAGCAGATAACACATGTGGATTATATAATTCAACCTTGTCAATAATCTTATGTTGCAAATTCCATTTTCCAAAAGAGTGGCTATTTGCCTGTAATTGTTTCGCAATTCACAAGACCAGGAATAAACAAAGTTATAATTGATTATGGAGATTAAATGCTTACCCAGGATACCATTGATTAAATGAGTAGATCTCAATAAAGTATAGAATTAATATAATTTTTCAAAATTTCAAATAAATCTTGTTCATTAAAATAGTATCAACAGAATAATGTACACCTCTTCATATTGTGTCAGCATTCTCTGGCCACAATGATCTAATCCTGGGATCCCTACTCATTTTGAATTTGTTAACACCCCACAAAGACAGGTTAGGCAGGAGTATACAAAAATAACCATTTACCAGTTTGCTTAAATATTCGTGAGGAATAAAACAGAGGATCTTTTGAGAGTTTACACATTCCAACATCTGAGAGATAATTTTTTTCAAAAGGAACAAACTGTGATAAGATAAAGTAATAGAAGGATTTGTTATATCCCCTCAAGCTCAAAGTAGATCAAATGGTAGCCTTCCTCAGAGAAGAACAATAGGCAACAAATCAGAGAGCAGATACAACAGGAAGCTTATAATAGGTTCTTAGGTTAAGAAAGAAGCAGACCTTTTGCCAAAGCAAACTCCTGCCAATGTTACTTCTACGCAAAATGGGTTGGCAGTCAGCCGGCAGCGTGAAGTTTGAGGCCAGACTCCCATGAGGAGAGAGCGTGGAGCTCCTATTTACACGGTGAGAAAGTTGAAAAGGCAAGCTCCATTTTTTTTTTTCTTTTGTTGCTATGACTGAATAGGAAAATATACTTTTACTTTCTGCGCAAGGCTTGGAATGGTACTCTAGACAGCTGTGCAGAGACATTTGCACCTGAACAAGAAAGAAACCAATCCCAAAGAGGGAAGGGTGCTGAAATGAATAAAAATTGACTTCTTGTTTAATGGCAATTTGTTGAAAATGTCTATTTTCTGAAACAGGGACTCCTAAAAAGCCTAGAAACCAGCTGTGCTGAGAAGTATATGACTGAAGCCGAACAAGCAAAATCGGAAGTAGAACAATTTGTGAATAAAGGTTTTTCTTTCCACTTTAAAGCTAGGTTGGCAAATATTTGTATTTTCCATTAAAATGTATTCATTGGATGATATTTTGAAACACACTGGATAGAATTACAAGTTTAAAAGCCATGTACACTCTTAAACATCAACAGAAGAGTTCTTTTCTAGTAGGAGCCACACATCTTTCATGAATTTGAGCTTGAGGATGAGAAAACACAGAGAATCAAAACTTTTTCCATAGACATAGGCGTAGTGTAGAAGCTGCTGATGCCTGTGGTTCAGAAGTGTGTCTACAAAGTGACAATACTTGCCAAAGGCATAATAGACTTAGATATGGGAGCTGCTGCCTCGAGTTACAATCAGATGGGCCAGGAATAGTTAGGAGAGGAGATGGAAATTGGAGATTAAAAATAAATTCTAAAAAGGGTAGAAGGAACACTTTTCACCTGTAACTTCTGTCAAAATTTGTGTTTGCTTATTAAAATTCCTTGGATGGAAAGAGAAATAAGAAGTGAGTCAAAAGAACTCACTTTCTGTCACCTAGGACAGCAATGGTCATTATTTTTAGATATTTTGAACTTCTCCAAACATGGCACTTGTTAGAGGGAGGTGGTGCAGAGCAGAGCTGGTAAGAATGGGGTCTGCAGCACATTCCGAGATCTTGAGGTAGAGTTAGGCCACTATGATGCAATGTCGGTGACCCAAGGTGTGGTAACCTTAATAGGTATTTATTTTCCTGAAATGGAAATCCTACAAACCAGGATTACGTAGATAATTTCCAGTGCTACTTAATTTTTTACAACCTGCATTGACATTTTTCTAGTACTTGTATTTTACAAGGCTATTGGGAAACTGAGGTGATTTCTTTTTCAAAAACTAAACCTATGCATTTAAAAGCAACTCTGAGTTTATTAGCTTTTTCCAACTATTAAAACACATTATTTATTTAGTGGAAATGACCCTATGTCTCATTTTCACTGGAATGTCTCAGGTGGGGAACCCAAACCAGAGCCAGCTTTTTGTACATACTTCACAGGTAATCGCCTGAAAAGTATGGGTTGAGGGAGACCAGAAGACACCAAAATAAAAATATTACTTCCTGGATTGCTTGAATGTTCATTTTTTGGTGTTTCCACGATTTGCACAATCCTACCTCCAAAGGTTCTCCTTTGCAAGGAAAATTCTATTCTGAGATAAGTAAGGCCTTATTATAAAAGACATTATGCAGTTATTTTTCTTTCTAAATGGTCAAGACTGTACAATAGGCCCTTCCCCACTACTCCCACAGGCAAATTCATTTTTATCTTACAAAATCCAGTTTCATTACTTGACATCAGCATTTCTACTTCAAGGCAAATCAATTACTCTTTTTTCTTGGCCACTACAGATGTCATACTTTCCATTATCACACCATGCACCACCAGGTTTTATATTTATTGCTTTTTAGTATCAGTTGTTCCTATTATACCGTGAATTCTTAGAGACCAAAAGTAGGACCAAATTTGATTTTTAATTATCTTCATATCCTCAGATTCTACGTGACATTTAAATATGTAGTAGGTATCAAACAATGTCTCTAAAAAGGAATTAATGATGGAAAGTTTACCCCAAATCATGATACTTTTCTATCTTGTGTAGAAATTTGTTCTGCATCTAACTCTGTATGAGATCATTCAAAATGGTTGACTTACATATTCCATGTATATTTACTGAGAAAAACTGGTGAAATACATGCTCAAAATATTGCATTGCCAAAATATACTGTGTACCCAAAAGAAGGGATGGAGTTCATCTACCTGTAATCTGTCCATTAGGGGTGGATGTATTACTATCTATAGAGAATTATCCATAGAGAATTCTCAGTGTCCATATAGAATTTTTAAATAATAATAAGCCATCTGAACACAAATCAGTCTTTTATTATTACTATGTGCTAGAAATTCTGAGCAATCTCAGTGATAACATATTCCCTACCAGGGAAGACTATGTCATGACATCTCCACCTTGATATACTACTGCCAAAGTAAATTGTCATCTTGTCATTTATTCTTACCTTACAATGCCTACTCTAGCTTCTCAACTTAATCACAACATAGCAATCTAAGATCAGGGTTTTGGATCTTTTCTTGTTTTTTTCTGTTTTACTAGATATAAAATTGATTGGGATATTACTTTGAATTTCTATTTTTGGTCTTAAAGGATCTGTTTCCTACTACAAATTGAGTGGATTATATAACTGTATTAGAAAACCACAAGATAATTTTTTCTCATTTTATCACATTAAATTCACCTTAAGCAAGTCAGGGGTTATGAATCAAACATTTCTTCAAGATGTTTTAATTTATAATAGTCATAGTTTTCAGAACATCTTAATAGCAATGTATACATCTTACTAATATTAGCAGGAAATAATTGTCAACTGACAGAAATAAGTAAACATAGGAAATTCTTGTCATTAGCAGTTTCCCTGCTCTCTCACCTTGTACTGTCACTTCACTAATAATGAACACGATAGGAGCAAAATATTTTTGATAACATTCCTTTACCTGTTGCTGGATTATGAGAATATAGGAGACAAAATCAGTGCTTCTTTTCCTTCTAGAAAGGTACAGATTTACAGTATTTATATTTATTTATCAAAGAATTTTAAGACATTATTTTAATAATTACAGTATGTATGGCTCATAAGAATTGCCAAACTAAAGTCATTCAGCTAGTTGTGGTGGTCCATTAAAGAAGTGTCAACAGATTCTGTCATTTTCACTGATAAGAACCTATAGGCCAATTATCTCCTCTTTCTTTGCAAATCTTTTCTGCATCTGTCCTTTAGAAAGTAGTGCAAACACTATATCAAGTTAATATCCATATATTAGCCAACAGGATTTTTTCCTGTAAATATGTGTAACTCATGACCTTTTCCAGAGATTACACAGCTAAGGTCTTCCAAGTTCATTTCTCAGGGACTGAGTATAATAAAGAAATGCAGAGCTCTTGGGAGAGTCAAGTTTCAGGCTTTTAAGAAAGTCTGGATCTATAGCTGGGTCTGAGAGACATGAGTGAAGAAATTTCCAAGAAGTAAGAAAAGTCAACAACTTTGGTGTAGCTAGAATTAAGGATTTACTCCAGAGTATTTGATACTGATCATTGAATATATTGTGTATCAATGTTTGAATGCTGATGTAAGAAGATTTGCGTCTAACAGGAAATGAAAAATAGCACCATATACAAAGCTAAGTATATTTATTAAAGCAAATTATTTAGTTCTAAAAAAGTCCCAGAGCTACTGAAGTACTCATGCTTAGCCAATTCTTCCTCTGGGATTATTCTATTATTAGATAACTTTCATCAAATGCAGGAGTGTGGAGAAAGTTTGGGGGTATATGAGACAAGAGTCCTCAGAAAGGGCGTAGGAATGGGTTTTATTGTCTATGCCTGGGAGTAGTTCTGAGACTGGGTTTCGGAGAAAATGTCAACAATGGAAACAAGCTACCTCTGCTGATGAAGGGATTATAGAGATGAGCTGGTATTGGCTGAGGACAGGAATTACCTCTTTCAACCTGAGTCTTTAAATTGTAACCTTGGGTATTGGGAAGCCATTTATGTTTAATGAAATATAATTTATACAAGATTTTTAAGAAATAAATCCTTGGATTTACTTGCAATCATTATCATTTTGGATTTAAACAATTCAACGATAACAATAACTTAAGAAATTCTCCATTCTGTGTGATCCCCAAATTGACCTAATTCTACCTGAAATTAAAATTGTACTCTGCATCCAACATCTACAATTTGGAGTTTAAGGAGACTGTCATGTTTACAGAATTCTATCATATATTTCAAACTTCCTTTTTTCATAATTATGTAGCTCCAGGAAAGAGGAAGGCAAATGACAGCCACCTCTATCCTTCAGCACCATCCTTCCTTCAATTATGAGTACCACATCTTTGGGCATGATCATCACAGGACCTTCCTCTATCTTCCTTTTCATAATCTCAGGATAATCAAATTCCTTAGTGACTTTCATTATATTCTTCTTCATTAAATCCACGACTATTCCAAATGCATCTGTTCTATGTCAAACACTATGCTAGTTACTGAGAAATGTTAATCATTTGTCCACTGATCTCTGTAAATCTATCCCACAAGATTTGGGAGAAATAATAGGATTGCTTTTAGCTTATGTGTTTATAATTGATCAACTCCTTACTGAAAGGGAAGATGTCAAAGCTTATTTTTTATTTCCTGCACTGATCCCCATAACTATTTTCCTTTTCTCCCTTTCTCTTTCTTTCTCTCCTTTATATTTCACTCTCACTGTGCTTCACGACCTCTTCTTTCATTCCTACAAGTTCTTTCCTACTATCTGAGTTGCTGGATTAGATAAAAACTTCAAAAATTCACTAAGTCTAATAGGAGACTGAACACTGATTCCAAGGACAGAGGCATCCTCCATAAAGGTTTTCTACAATGATAATAAGGGTTCATTTATACTCCTAGTGTCCAATAATAACATTAACACTATTTCATGCAGTTGGAATAAAACTTGATACACAACTTGAGATAACTCATATCCCTAGTCCTCTGTGATGTTATGTATCCACAGTTTTCTCTTAGATATAAGTGTAAGCAAAAGAACACAAAATCATTTCAGGGTGTGAAGAAAAAATATCCTACAATTTTTTTTTAATGGATCAGTAAGGAAACACATTCCTTTAAGGATAAAAGATCAAGCACTTTGGACCTGACATGGCAGAGTTCCTCCAAATCCAAAAATACTCCACATCTTCTGAAGATTTAATAAAGGGACACTTTAGGAAAACAGGACATTTTTCTACCAGTACCTATTTTCATTCAGGAAAAGTTGACAGGTGTTACCATTTTTGACCCAGACAGGGTATTATGTCTCTTGATGATATAGCCAGTAACATGTAAGATGACTGAAGAAGATATTTCATTCAGTCAGTTCACCTGTAGTAACATGTCTGAAAGCATCTCTTCTGACTGAAATAATCACTTAACCTGAAGCATTTAGTGGAAATAGAAATCAAGTGGTTAATTCATCTATCTGCTGAGACCACCCACAACTTCTTTTCTGACTGTTTTGTAGACAAAGCAATAATGACCAAGGTAGAATCTGAGGCCATGAAAAGGTAGGAAGAGTAAGCATGAAGCAAGTGAATAGAATTCAGTACAATGACATTGACTGGAAAATTAAGCATATTCTAAAGCCACACTAAGTAAAAAGGAAGCAAATTATGTAATTATCTTCCTGTAAGAACATTGACTGTGACAATAAAAAAAAAGATCAAATAAATAAATAAATGATTAAAGAATTGACCAATCTGTGACCATGAAAGAAAAATTCAAGTTAGACAGAAATTACGTAAATAGGTTTTGGTTTCATATGCAGTGTCTAACCAAATATTGTCATAATGATAGATATTTATTCTAAGAGTAAAATATTAGAGGTACATAAAGGACTAAAGAGTGATAGGCTTGGGTAGTTTATGGCTTGAGAAATAAACTATTTTGTAATTTCAGTTATTCAGATTTGAAAATCTACACACTCTATTTTCTATATGATGAGAATTAAACAGCCAATTGGCTCAGCAAATTTATTCATCCATGGTGAAACTATAAACCTCTGAAATGTGAAGGCTGAAATTAAAAACAGGCAAAATATTTCTTTAACTTTTCAAAAGATACAAATGCAGAGAAAATATAAACTTTGACTCCCCTGGACTGCAAATGGCTAAGATTTTTTTTAAAAAAGAGGCTGTATAGGTGCAAAGCTATTTTTCTTTTCCTTCTTTATAAAGCAGATTAACTAGTTGGGTATTTCTTAGAATAGCTTAAAAGGTTCAAGTTCTATCTGGCAGAGTGAATAGGTAATGATATATGCCTCATTCACCAAAGAAACAAATGTTTTGTTTCCCAACTCTAATTCTGTATTTTGTAGTAAGCTAGAGTGATATCATATACACTCGTATTATTGTAAAACAAGAGTTTATTACTTGGCTAAGTAAGTTGATCTTTGGAAAAGTGTACAAGTGCTTTGAAATAAAATAAAAACTACTTAATCCAATCTTCTCTCATACAATTTCTTTCAAGGAGAACAGACACAGCCTGTTAAAATAACAAAGAATGTAGAGTTTCCATTCACGGACAAAGTGTCCTCATTCAAACTCCCGCTCTAAAGCTACCTTGCCCCTCTTCTCAGCTTTCTTTGCAGTAGGGAAATGTGATTCCACAAAACCTCTGGGATTTTGTTCTATGTTAACTGGCAGAGCTTTTCACGTCTCACAGGCCTGGTGACAACTAAGTGACACACACTTTGGATTGTCCTGTTATGTGGAAAAGGCAGATAAAGGGAGGAGGAGAAACCCAAAGCAAGTAGGCAAGGACAGCGTGGCAGTCACCAACGTTCCTGAGATCAGGGCCAAGCTTAGGATTGTTTGGAAGATAAAACCATCACTTCAGTGAAATGATTTCACAAGACGTGTTGAATTACAAACCAAGTCCTGAGAATTCTCCAAAATCTGGCAGCCCCAGAACAACGCTTGGCAAAGGAAAACGTTAAGTCTTCAGAATCTCCAGCCAAGATAATATCTGAGAATAATATAACTTAAATGTAATTAGTAGATCATGTCTGGCTTGCAAAGAGAATGCAGATTTGTGTCCACATTTCATACAAAATGCAGACTTGTACAAAATGCTAACATGTCCTACTCTATGAGAGGATAAGATCAAAGAATTTGGGATGGAATTCCCTTGGGCCACATATTTCTCCCACTGCTAGAATTCAGCATTAGATGTTTACTTGGTAGTATTTATCCAGCTTCTTTGTAAAAAATTCAGAATGTTGTATGTTTTCCAGTTTCAGAGTGATTTCGAACAACAAATTTCTTATTGACTTGATCAAAACATTCATATACCTTCTGACTTTTTGACTCTATAGCGATGTCTTTAATATATTCATTCTCAAACGACTTTTTAAGTGTGTTCAAATAAAAAGAAATCATGAAAGGTTGAGATGCGATTTCCACAAGATTACAAAATGTAAAACAAATGTCAAAGTGAATTTTTGCAATTGCTTTTGATTACAGCATTTTGAGATATTAGAGCATTTTAGGAAATTCTTAAACCAGCATTTTTTTTAAAACTAAACATAACCTCCCTTGAACCTAACCACATTTCTTTCCCCTCCTGTCAGTCAGTTTCTTGTACTTCTTTTGAATCGCTGTTTGTAAGACAGGCCTCTAGGGCAGAAAGCATTTGTTGGGCTAGCTCCCATTATGAAAAGACTTCTCTGAGCGCTGGGATCCTCTTCAGCATTAAGGCGAGGCCTCTTCAAGGAGGTCTATTCTATCAGATGTCTTGTTCCCACTGTTAATGTGAGTAGCTCACAACTTCTGAAAAAAGAATGAAATCAAGTGTGAATCAAGGGTACAAACCAGAGCTTTCATAGTCAATGAGAATATTATTTCCTTCTCTGGAAGTTCAGTAGTGGCTAGAGTTACTAATGGGACTGATTATTACCAAAACATATCTGTATCATTGGCTGTTTTTTGTTTTGTTTTGTTTTTTCCAGTTCTGAACACAACTGCATTATACTACAACAATGAAATGTCTCCTTTCAGCTAATGAGTTCAAAACTGAATCTAATCTTAGTAGTTATATGAGTAAGTCCATAGGGCTCATTCCTATTTAGGAGAACAGCTTTGCCTATCACAAAAGGAAGGCCAGGTGGGAATAAAATGCACATCTACTGAATCCCATTTCAGTATTCCAGCTTCTAGAAAGCTTTCACTCCATCAGGTTCTACTCAATTGGCTACTGATTTGACATCATGATTATATACATAAAGTTACAACATTTTGTTTATCAACGCCATGGATTCCATGAGGATTATAATTTTGAACTTAGTCAATTTGTGCCAAATTGCCTGAAAATAATAATTAGAGACAATTTAACATAATGAGTACAGTAGTTTCAGATAAATTACCCCTAAAGAACATTAATTGTATTCATTAAACAGAAAGGAATAAATTCCAAGGTCACATATATTGTGGTATTTTTAGAAATCATCTTCAATTTCTTTCTTTTTAATTAATAACTATTTATACAGAATGAAGAAATATTTATATAGTAAAATAATAGCATTAGGAAGTTATTTTTTAATTTAATTTGATTTAATTTATTGAAAATCACATTCTAATGTATTCCTGATGTTTCTTTTTGTATTGCTAAAAGTTCAAAATCTCTTTAATATCTAAACAACAAAAGGTTATTCAAGTCTGAATTCTTTTCCAGTTTCCTAGCTTCATTACACTAATTGCATGAGTATAAGAGTAGAGATGTTGAGAAAAGCATACTAAATTCTACATTGGAAAGTTTAACTAGAATATTCTTTCAGAAATTAATGATAAGAAACAATTAAATTAATTGTCCTTAGACATCTACATAGTTAACATTATATTTTTATTTTTGAAAGTGAAGGATTTACCAAAGTTTCATCAAAGGCAGGGTATAACCTTAATGATTGGAGTTAAATGATATTTTTGTAGGGAAAGCTACCATTGTGTCCCATGACCTAAATTAAATATGTGCTGGTACAACACAAGGAGATGGTACATATTATCATTGTAATATGCTTGGAGCTAGGAAAGTTTAGAACATTCATTGTTGAATCAGGGATGGTCATTTATGCTTTTCTTGATGAAAAATCTCATTAAGTCATGAGATTCCCTTTTCACACTTTCCAGATTCTATGCATAGTTTTTTAATCACTAATTCAACTACTAGGGTTGCTGACTAAAAAGCAATATCCTGGGGAATGCTCACTAATAGTCTTCAGCATTAATTACTTGTTGTTTTTAAAGGAAAGTTGCAGACAAGAATGAAGGTGAGTAGACAAGCAGGCTGGTAGAGAGAAGAGGAAGAAGCATTTTCATTTATTTTTATTTTAGTTTTACATCTTGTGCTCAACCCTTTATCTTCAATAGTTAGAATAATGCCAAGTATGGAGTATAGATAATATAAATATATGTTTAATGAAACAAAAGAATGATTTGTTCAAATGGATTCAGAGTCTGGACTCAGCATATGAAATAGATTTCTAATCACTTGATACTTCTTGACTCACGAAGTATTTTTTTCTAGTTTTCTATATTGTTCACAATAAAATGGAACAAAAGGTCATTATTTAGGTGTAATATTTTAGACCAACCAGGCTGATTGATTTGTGAGTACCCTTATTCCAAAAGTGCTTTCAATACTCTGTGAACGTCACAGTGTCACCTGCCTCCAATACCCTCCTCAATCTTGGTCTTTCTGGCCAACATCTCCCAAGTTACATTTTGAAACTTAATTGGACAGACTTTTCTCAAGCAGAAGTGATGTCTCCTCTTTGTAACCTTCTAATGTTTATTTATAGTTTTCTCATAGCACACAGAAGAATTATTTCTCTTGTTTACTGGCACATCTCTTTCTACTAGATTACAAGTGTCTGGAGATCAAAATCTATGTGTTCATCATCTTTGTGTCCCCTGTATCAAATAAATACTTAATTTATTTTACAAATAATCATTATGAAATATGTTCCAGGCCTGAGTTTGTTGTATTCAAAACACCAGTTAAGCTGGAAATGAGACAACAACATAGAGGTGGTAGGAAATGAAACAGGCTAGGGACCAGTCCTATTGGGTTTTGGGAAAAATGACAAGAAATTTGTATTTTATTATTCTAAGTGAAATGGGAAAGCATCTAAGATTTCAAGAAGGGAAAATATGATCTGATTTATATTTTTAAAAGTTCACTCTTTGTGATCTTCGTGGAGAATAGATTTTACAGGTCATGAAGCTGAGAGGTCTCTTAGAAGTTCTTGAGGTAATAAAGCCAAGAGATACCAGTAGGTCAGACTAGAGTGATGATAGAGGAGATGAAGAGAAGTAAGATTCATAAGTTTTAGAAGTGCTTTAGTGAACATACGAGGTGAGCGAAGGAAAGGAATCTAGAACCACTGATTTTGTCTTGGGCAACTGAGTATATTGTGGTGTCATTTTGTGAGAAGCAATAAGTAGAAGAGAATTGGGAGGTGTGTGTGTGGAATAAAAAGTGTTTTTGGTTTGGCTTCTTATGTTTTTGATACATTTCATTTTAGCTGCCTTTTGAACTTCCAAATGAAACTCTCAACTAGGTAGCTGGATTACAAATGTAGAGCTCAAGTCTGAAGAGTGAATTATCACGGAAGATTCTCAAACCATTCTTTGACTGAATACCAAGTTTTATGATTGCACAAATTAAATGCAAACTTTATTCAATAAATAACAAAATCAATACAAGAATTCTTTCAATTATAAATTTTATCCTAATGTATTTTTTAAGTTTCCACTCATTATAGAATATATAGATATATAATGAACAAATATACCTATAAATATAAGTGTGTACACACTTACATATCATTTAATGCTTATATATCTTATTATAGTCTTAATATTTAGCCTTTTATGATTTTTCTACTGTAAGGACAACGTCTTTCAAGTGCTAAATTACTTGAAAACGTTTGAGGATCACTATTCTGTGGATTTTAAGACATGTTCCTAACACCCAGCTGTGATAACCTCCAAAAATCTGCCTGCATTTTTTATTTATCCTCTCTAGAGATAAACTTGGGGGCAAGTTATAGGAGAAAATGTTTCTACAAAGGGTGACCAAATCCAAAATATGGAAAAATTATCAGCGCCACTAAAATCAGGTCCTTTCTAGTGATCCTGAAAGGGAAGTCAGGGAAACTTTGGGCCAAATTTCAGAATGTCTGTAATTCAGCTTGCCATCACAAAGTCATTGCTTCAGCCACTAGGAGCTTTATCAACTACATGTCACCATAAGATTAGAAGAATTATGTACAGAATGAAAAACAAAGATATTTTTTCTTTTAAAATGTGCTACTGAAAGTGAAAGTGAAAATAACAAAGTATAGATACTGGATAGATATTTTTATGCTTTATTTATCAGCACATTGTTAATTCTAAACAAAGCTGTTCCTCATCTCATAATGTTCACACCTGGTGCTATAAAAAATTCATAACATTTTACGGTCTATGGCTGTAGTGCTTGAATAAATTTGATTCACTCTTGTTGATGTTGCTGTTCAAATATAATTTAGGGACCACTTATATCTCATTCAGCAAAATTTTCTTTCCCATATCTTTTTCTATGACTTTAGATTCCAGACTATTATTAATATCTACGTTGCAATATTTCCAAAAACTTACCCTTACAAAAGAAGGAGGGGAACTGCTATGTTAAATATTGACATTAATCTCTTTCCTTCCCAAAAAAATATCATTCCAGGTAGTTTGATTTTCAAACCCTAGGAGAGCAATTTTGAAACTAAGCACAAAATAATGGGTTACATATAAACATGATCCTTAAATTGACTCCTAGACCATATGTCCACATAGAAGAATGAAAGAATGCCAAGAAATTACTGCTTCCTTATTTACTGAGCAATAAAATAATGTATCTCATTTTTAGATATATTACAAATTATAAAAACAATTTTATGCTTGTTGACACAATTCTATATATATTAAAATAATTTAAGCATTAAGAAATTATGAAGATTAATAGTAATATCACCTTCAACTTATACCCCATCTCATTAATCTCCCCAAAAGTAATTACTCCATATTTTTGTGATTATTCTACCAGATTATTTTTAGGTGCTTCGATATGGTTATATGTCTGCTTGTTTGTTTATAAGGAATTGTATTAAATATATTATACACTGTGATTATTTTCAGTTGACATATGTCTTTTTAATCTATTAATACACACATTTGTATTCATTAAATGGATTTAAAATGTAGTTTTTTTAAAAAAATATGCAGCACTTTTTGTAAATAATTTGCAAATTCTGATGATGTGTAGTATTTAGTGCTCCTACCATTTAAATTATTTTACTTCCTGATCTATTCAGACAGACATAAAAAGAGATCTATATTATTTTCTAATCAAAAACATTTGGACAAACATAGGGACAGACAGACAAATTGTTTGGCAGCCACTGGAATTCAGTTATGGTGATGACTGGTGTAAAATATTTCTGAAAAAGCTGACATTATATACAGAGTTCCAGACGGAGTTGAATTAATCACATTTTTGTGTATCTCATTAGATTTTTGCTAGCACAATCATGTTGTTTTCTACATATGCATTAGGAAAAGTTATTAATGCTTGAACTAACATGTACACTGGTCATGGTAAGTTCAAGTCCTAATGCCCTTTCTAAAGAAAGCATTTGCCCTGCCTAAATGTCATGGTCAGGATATATCTACCTGGAAGAGTAGAATCTCTCTATATCACTCTCCAGTGTCAAACACATAGTATCTCCTGATTAAGATAATGTACTATGTAAAAGGGGAACACAGGTTGGAATAAACCATGTAAGCTTATTCACCAAGGAAACACTGATTCAGTCTTGCTCCCAGAACAACTCTGTAAATAAAAATTTACTGCAAATATGATTAACAAACCATTCTTTACAAATTTTGTATACATTATTAAGATTTAAAAAAAAATCAAGCATGATATAAAGTGCCTCTTTTATTTCCAGAACAAACAATGGTGAAAGCATCAAATTAAAAATAAAATATGGAATATTAGATTTAAAATCAGGAATAAAGCAAACATTGTTACATGGAATGCTTTCTTTATGAACAATCTTTTGCACTTCCTTAATATTATTTATTTAAAAGTTAGTAGGAAGTCATTTAAGAATGTGTTGGAGTTTAAAAAATAGAGTATCACTATGATCTGAATGTATTTAGCTTGAAGATAACTCCTTTTGTCCCATAATGATGCCATCCTGGTCATGATATCAACATGGAATGAAGACTTTTCAGGGCAAGAACACTGAAAGCAAAATAGACGGAAATATTTTATATGAAGTTTAGAGGGCAAAATCAAATTAGATTACCCTCACCAAATGTGAGACCATGAAAAACTGAGAAAGAAAACACAACACATGCAATAATTTCTCAGGATGGTGAAAATTTATTGGAGACTGATATATGGATCTCTGAGAGCAATAAAGATACAAAAACAAGAAATGAACTTCAACTGTCATAGAGGGATTTACTTAAGACTGATGACAAGAACTAATAGCTTCTGAGTTTCTGGCAAAACTTGGAAATTCCTTCATGAGAAATATTTAAGAATATGGTGTATAACTGTAATAAGTATTTTTAAAACTTCTTTGCCTGTGACTTCCCCTTCCTACTTTATCATTATATTATCTATGATTCACTCCTTGCTGCAGGCTCCTTCATCCCAGCAGCTAGTAGGGGTATTTAATTTTTTTTTTCATGTTTTATTGCAATTCAAAAATTACTGAGTCCGTAACCAGGCAGTAGCATAGTTTACTAGCAATGTGTGGGAGAGTAGAAATTCACAAAGGTCAGACACTGATGTCTTGCTGGTTTTGGTAGATAGTTAAGGGAGGGAAAGGAGCTACTTTTTAGAGAATTTCCAAAGTTTAAGTCTGAGTAAATATCATTGTGTGTATGTTCCTAGTGCTAGAATTCCTATACCATATTTTCTAACAATTTAGTCAATTCATTATCTTGGAACCATTAACTAACATTCTCAGATTTTCCTTTAGAACTGTGTATCTATACACTCTATTAATCCAAGACCAGAAGGATAATGTTATATGATATGATTATAAGTCAACTTGTATTCTTTTTGTGTTTTTAGAATTACAGATTAAGTAGTTTAAATTACTAGTATAAGGACCTAAGAATGGAGTTAAAACACTAAATAGTCTATAGATGCATTAAAAATCTTTGGAAGAAGATACTTAACACTAACTAGTCTCATCTCCCATCCTTCATAATCATAAGGCATTTTTAGAAGGTCATGCACATCTGCAGGTTGTTAATCGTGGGTTTGGTTGTAATCTGGGAGAATTCCTACCTCAGTCTGAATCAATGCTCTTTCAAAAGTTTAATGCAGTTTTCCTGAGGGTTAAAGGCAAGGTTCATCTTGCTTTTATTATGCCCTCAATCAATAATAGTACAGGATTCTACAAACAATGGATATTTAATAAATCCATGTTGAATTGAAATTGCTTCAGTTACACTTAAGAATGTGTGTTATATGCCTCTTTATTTAACATAAACATGAATGTTATTTGTTTCCAACACTTTAGGGCACTTATTTTCTTCGAGGTTTTTCAGATGTCTGCTATATCTAATTGTACTAGATTGTGTTTCCTGGAGGAGAGTCACGTACAGGACACTTGTGGAAAGGATCTTCAAGAGCAACACCAAGAAGGGAATAAAGGCAGAGTGGATGGAAGAAAGAGTTGAATTTCAATGTGCAGCAAAGATTTTGTTGAATAGTATTAATGGTCTTGGAACTGAGGTACTTCCCCACACTTGTCCCACATTAAGACAAGGAAGCAGCTCTTTCTACCTCCTCATTCACCATTGTATGCAATCCTTCTCCAGAGAAGAGAGTATGACCTGAGGTGCACAGTTTTCTTCAGTCAAGGACAATTCTGGGAGAGTGACTCAAATAAGAACTTTCAGTCACCAACATCCCAATGTCTGGAAGAGTGAAAACTTAAGTCCCGACAGGATGAAATACCCATCATCCACTACACTATTTTAATCTTAATTCTTTATAACCTAATTTCTTTACTCACTGCTCCACTGAAAAAAAAAGAATTTCAAACCTCATTGATGTATTTTTTTTTAATTTAGCATTCCTAAGTCCATAAAGCCAAGCAACTAGATCTGGAAAAACTTTCCACTTTCAGATTTCCACAATAATTGATTTTTCTCTACCCCACTTGCTACCTTATTTTCTTTTTTCTTTATGCTTTTCTTCATATCATACTCTTGCAGTTATCATTCAGAGTATATGTAGAGAACATCAAATCAGCTTCTCCAACTTGTCTACATTTATAGATGATTATTTTTATGTTTTGTTACTCTTACTGCTATGACTACTGTTATCAATTCTTGTTTATCCCCTTAAATGACTTCTTTCTCTTAATATCTTTCTTTATTCCAATAAACTCTCAATTCCCTGTGTGCCTTATCTCACACTGAAATCCATTTATTTCTTCTCTCTCTTATCCATTAACTAGCCTTTGGGTATCAATTCTTTTTTTTTTTTTTAATTAGTCTCTTGGTTGTATTCCATTTCCTTTTGTCCACAAAAGTCACTAAATTACTGCAACACACTCCAGGGTGGTCTTTTCTTTTTAACCTTTAAGACTTTGTGCATTCTGTATTGACAAATCATAATTTGGGAAATTAATCCTCCTATAACACCCATTTGTCATAACATTTGCTCACAGAAAGCTCCCACACACTTCTCAAAATTAAGCAAACACAATTCTTAGTCTTTAGCTTAATACTCAGGGCTTTCAAAGACCATTCACAAAGGTGTTCATTGAATATCTATTATAACTACGTGGCATGAGCTTTTCTAGGCACTAGAGTACGGAAGTGAGCATATGAACAAAAAATCCTTGCTTCTGATAAAGTTATTCTGCATGTAAGCAATCTATTGACAGTGTAAAGTACTAAGGACGAACAATAAAGGGACATTAATTGTTGAGATAAAAAGATATCTTTATACAGTTGGGATGGTTGGAAATGGTGACTACTGAGTAAGATAAGAAGGCAATAGAACACATGTCCTATGAATAGCTGGAGAAAGTTTATTGTAAGTAGAGAGAACAACTGTTACAGAAATTCTGATGAGAAACCTTGTCTGTGTGGTCAGAAAAGAAAAGAAAAAGAGCATAAAAGGGGGAACAATGTGACTAGAGTAGAATAAGTGAGGGGGTTAAATACTAAGAGATGAGATCAGAGAGGTAAACGGTGCTAGATAATTAGGACTTGTGGGTCCTTGCAAAGAATTTAATTTGTACACTGAGTGAGATGAAAGTCAATGAAAGATTTTGAGCAGAATAGTGACATGATCTGTCTTTCATTTTAGAGGTGCTTTGCTGATATACTGAAGTTGGGTGCAAGAAGACAAGTTATAAGACTACAGCCATACAGAAAAGAAATAACAGTGTCTGGGATCCCAGTGGTAGTTGTTGAGAAGGTGAAGAGTGCTCACATTCTGGATATATTTTAAAGGTAGAGTGCAAAGGATTCACTGATGTATTAGATGCATGAAAATGAGGGCATAGGGAAATCAGTAATAAATCTAATTTCCTAAGAGACTGTAAACTATAGATCTAATTTCTTGGGATGGAAAGAGGGAAATATGGTTGGAGGTAGATAGCATAGTGGAAGTTTAGTTTTATATGTTTTATTAAATTCTAAGGAGGTGATGCCAAGTAGGCAGTTAATTACTGCACGTGAAATTCAGGGAAGTAGAGGGTCTAGAATTGTTTGGGAGATACAAACATATAAAGCTATATGATTGAACTTATATTTCCTCTAAAATAAATGTAGAGGATTCAGTAAAAGAAACTAAGAAGGAGCATCCAGAAAAGAAGACTAGAAAGCAGGCTGCTTAGTGTCCTGTAAGTCAAATAATGAATTTATTTCAAAAGTCAGTGAGTGATCAGCTGTATCAACGATTGGTCTAAGATGATGACTACAAATATATCATCTAATTTAACCTGTGGAAGTCATTGGAGGTCATTAATGACAGCCTATTCCTTCCCTCTTAATAATTATTTCACATTTACATACAACTGTTTTGTGTCAGACTGGCCTACTCATTGTCTTTTGAAAATAATATATATGTTTATGCTTTCTTCTATGCTCTTAGAAATGCATTCTCCAGTACAATTGTTGTTTCTGTACTTCTTAAAAGATATCCATCTATAAAATTCTAATTTTGTCACCCATTAACCATTTTCCTCCAACCTATTTCATATTCAACATCCAGGGCAACAGATGACTTACTCTCAGAATCATATTTTTCAACTACCATAGAAACAATTGCTTGAAGATTATAGATTTATGAAGACCTTTAATTAGCAAGCATCGAGGATATTTTGAAAGGATTCCTGCATTCTGTTGATCTTTAAACTTCCTTTCTCCCTTTCTTTGAAAAACTGGCATCAAAATCAGAAAATCCTTTTATTTTGAGTTTCCACATTTAAAAGAGCTGTCATTTTATAAGTCATACTCTTCCTCTTTGAACTTAATCTACCATTTCTAGTGAGTCTTTCTGTAACAAAAAAACTCCTCTTTATTTTTTTGGTCCTGTAAATGTTTAAAGATAGATGGCTATCATGTTCCTCCAACCAATCTACACTCCCATCATTCTTTCACTTGCAGACTAAACATTCCAGTTTTTTTCTAAACATTCCCTATTTGACACTATGTCTAGCCCTTTTACTATCTTGGTTGCCCTGTATGTTAGGTTCAATTTGTCAATGTCTCTCTTCTAGAATGGCAAACAAAACTGAACTCCACACTCCAACGTGCCTCAGGTCAGTGTATACTGGAGTGGGAATCTTCACCTCAGTATTCCAGTCTCAGACTGGTTAAAGTAGACTAGGTTAGCTTATCAATAGCATGCTATTGAATCTTTTCTCTGAATTATGCTAGACTAACATAATGACTACATTCTAATATAGAAAAAATTAAATTTCAATCATAGAGGAAAGAAGCTATACTTGTATGCATGATTAAACCTCCCTTAATCTATCTTTACATTGTGATATTTAATAGCTGTTGTTGTTTGCATATTCACTGAATCAAATGCAGAAAAAGAATTGTAAGTCGAAGAACAACTTAAAATAATAATTCTTAAAGTCATGAAACCTATGGTTAATATAAAAATAATTTCTTTAAGGAGATTTTAAAAATGTCTAAGTAGAACATGTAATACTCATCTGCTACATTCGAATCCAAAAGTCTCTTGGGTGGTAAAGGAAGAAGAGGACATAAAAATATGCAAGATTCTTATCTTCTAATAAATGGAGAATTCTATGTTGGTACCGATAAATATACGTAAAAGTTTGGCTTTTTAAACTACAAAATAAGTGTATTAATACTATCAGAGTCATAAAACTCAAGAAAAATACTACGAATCATAAAACTAAATTAACATTGAAAAAGTTATAGCTCGACAGATAAAAATAAAAAAACACTTGTAACTTAGTTACATAACAACTCTCAAAATTAATAGCAAGAAAATACTACACATAAAAAATAAGCAAAATTTTGAACAGACCTTCCCCCAAATAAGGCACATCAAAGACAAATAGTATCAAATGATGCAATCATTATTTATCACAGAAATGAAATTGAATATCAATAAGCTATCATGATACTACTATTAAGATGATTAAAACAAATAAATAAAAACTGAAAACCCAAATTCTGGAAAAACATACAGAGCAACTGAAACATTAATATACTACCAGTGAGAATGCTATATGATACAAACAATTAAAAAACAGTTTTGTAGAACTTATGTTCATATAAAAATCTATACACAAAATTGAATATTGTGTTACCATGTGATACAATTGCCTCCTAGGAACTTATGTAACTGAGTTGACACAATAACCCACACACAACTGATTGCACCAGTTTTATTGCAAAAACTGGAAGCAATGAAGATGTTCCTCAGTAAGTGAATCTATGAACAAACCATAGAAAATCCATAAAATGGAATGCTAAACAGTGATGAAAAGGTATGGATTCACAAGCTATGAAAAACATGAATGAATCTTAAAGTTGCTAAGTAAAGTCCCAAAACACTGCCTGTTGTATGATTCCACATATACGACATTCTGAAAAAACAAACTATAGAGATCACAAACAGGTCAGTGTTTGACATGATTATCAGGATGAATTAAATCTATGAAGCACAACAGATTTTTAAGGTGATGAGAGTATTCTCTATGTTATTGTAATGATATATGCATGATACTACATGTCTTCAAAGACCATACAGCAGTACAACACAAGAGTGTCAACCTTGGTGTATGCAAATGTAAAAAAATCAAGTCTTTTAGGAAGTCAGGAGATATAAAGATGGAATGTAGAACAGGACAAAATAATCTAACTGTCTGAGACATGTATACCACAATTTCACTGAAGCAAGCAGGGAAAAAGGAGTTGCTAATCCATAGAACTTGGAGATGTGTGAAAGCTGTAAGACTAAAGCAAAAGGAACATGCATACAAACTACTTGTTTCCCACAAGAATAAAAGCTAATAGTTTGAAACTATTATGCATGTATAATGGAATTCACCAGTCAAGCAAGTAGAGGGTGGTGGGAGCTATATTTCTCACTATTAGAGTGGAAAGGTACAGATAAATAAGGGAGGAAGCTAGAATAAATCATGTGGTAATGAATTAGAGTAGGAAACAGTGTGAACTATGGTTAGCATGGTATTTAGTAATTATAGACATCAGAATATGGAGGGATAAGTATGTGTAAGGATATCTCCTTGCTCTGTCAACTGAGAGGACCTATAAGAAAGCAATAGTACCCCAGGTGAATGTTTCTGGGGAACACATTTCAACCTGTAAGAGTTGCTTTCAAATTCTTGTTGGATATTTCTAATTTGGGATTGATTCATGGTATAGATTTTCTGATTATTGTTTCCCTTGAGTACAGGTCTCATTTTTCTGCTTCTTTTTATGTCAAACAATTTTGTATTACAAGCAGACCATTATCTATGCTATATTAGAGGATCTTTGGGTTCTGCTAGAATCTTCTAAAGAATACTTGTGTTTTTGTTATAGGAAGCACTAAACCATATTAGATTTAAAATTAAAGCTCTATGCTGCTCCACTGTTTGGCAGTTCATGTCTTTAATACCGAAACATTTCAATCTTATTCATATACAAATGGCTCAGTGGTCAACCTGAGATTTGGGCCAATTTCATGCATAAAGGTAGGGAATTTGTTTCCCTAGTTCCCGCTCCTCATCATCCACCTCTTGTTCAGTAGTGTTCATGGTTAGCTGGGTTGTCTGGGCTTTCTCTAGGCAGACAGAAATAGATTTTCTATTCCTATAAGAACTTCAGCATTAAAACCCAGCCACATTGCTTAGCTACTGTTGCCTTCACTCAGGACAAAACTATGTAACAAAACATAAAGCTCTAATACACCCGACCAGCTTCTGTTACCAGTTTTGATTCTTAATTTACCTGTTTTTGTTTCCAGATTTTCCAGGTAGCTGGGTTTTATTAATAATTTTGCAGAGCTTAGCTATCTTTTGGTGGGCTAGATTGTAAGGGGTTTATGTAAGGCATTTATGTCAGAACATCTCTTACTAGTTTTGTACCCACAGATATATGTTTTTAAGTGTATGCAACATTTCTATGTGTTTTAATTTATGTGTTAATGTTTGAGTTGCTATGTTTTGAAAGCATTATGATGCCAGAAAAATCTATGCACCTTAAGTTCAATCTGCCACCTTCAAAAAGTCGAAACTGCATCTAATGCAATTGTTTCAACAAAAATGACAAAAAATAGAAATTAGTAGACATTTAAAATACTCAAAAACAAAGCAATTAGCTGAAAATTTCATAGTAGTATATAATGTACTCCTTTCCTAAGTAAGAAATAGAAGGAAGATTAATGTACAGTCTAATTAGAAACCACTGATAATGAAAACACGTAGAAAGCAACCAATGTCATAGGAAATACATGGATTTAAGTATTACATAAAAAGGATGAAAACAATTGAACCGGAAAATAAAAATCTCATGAAAACAGAAAAAAATGACAATAAAAGTAGTCATAGATAAATTAGAAAATAGAAAAATGGATTTGATTTATCCTATTAGCAAAAATAAAGCATATATACCATAGTTTTTCTAATACATAAAATTAACTCAAACATATAAATTATAAATGAAAAAGGGAATATAACTTTTTTAAAATAAAAATAAATTTTATATGTGAAAGCTTTTATATTGTAGGCAGCAGGAATCAAAAGATTTATTCTATTCATAGTTTTCTAGAACAAAATTATAAATAGATGAAATTTTCAGTTTTTAAAATTCAGTTAAGGTGGATCTATAGTCTGTTGTGCTGCCAAATGGCATGGCTTTACCATTAAGTCACCAACATAGTTCAGGAGAAGGAAGAGAAAAAAATGTAATGATTGGAGTAACTCACAGTAATAATTTGCTGGGAAACAATGGTAGAGAACAAGTTACTGGATCTAAATTGAGCTAGTCAGGAAATGTCATCCAGGAGGACTTGAGGATCTGAGTTCTTATAATGTAGAAGAAATTCAGTGTGAACGAAGGCACACTGCACAGAAAGAGGAAAAGTGATAGTTGAAATGAGAGTATTTATTTGAAAATTTAAATTTAATATTTAAGGAGAGCATTTCTAGAAAATTGAAATCCAAAAATCAAGGTAAAGAAAATGAAAAAGGGAGTAAATGGAGGCTAAAATATGCAGAAAAGAAACAGAGTCTTTTTAGATGATGCATTAGTGAGGATATTATAGATACCCAAGATGGTAATGGGATTAGAAATAGATGTCAAATCATCTCCAAATATCGGTAACTTATCTTGAATTCTCAAGAACAAAAATGAATCAGAAGTTCTGGAACCAAAGTCCAAAGGCACAATCATGAATAGATTTTTTTAATGAAAATAAAATAGTGATAGTCTAGGATTGACAGAAAAAAACTGAAGACAATGGGCCATGACTAGTATTTGTACAAGAAGGAACCAGAAAAGCAAGAGTAGCTTCCATTTGAGAGGACTTTCTTGAGTGTCAGATTTCTCTGATAAAAGCCATTTAAAGTCTTTCCTTCCATGAGAGTAGCAGTATTAGAGCTGAATAGCGGGAAAGGGGTGATGTTAAATTCATCATCCTTAGAAATTCTTAAGCTTATGACTGTGTCTGTGTCTGGTATTTCCGGAATTCTTTGTTATTGTGTTGATTAGAGGGTAATCATCAGTAACTCTAAATTATTCCTTACCAGCAAAGTTTTTAAGACAACGTTTCAAAAGATCATACTCTAGTCTTTAATTTAGATTGTATATACTATTATACTTCAACTAGAAATAGAGGACACAAATAAAAAGTGTCCCAATGCTTTTCTCAATCCGTTGTTCTACCATGATTATGTGTAAAGTTTATTATAGGAATAATTGCTTCCGTATTCTCAAGGTTTCACAGATGTCCCATTAAAATCCTCATAGTTTCAGAATGGAAACATTGAATATTTTGAGATCATTAAAAGTAATATGGAACAAGATTCTGATTTTCTATGTGAAAATCTGTCATAATCAATGCTTATATAATTTTGGTTGATTAAAACATGTAATGTCCATTTGACTACTATGGAAATGTTTTCATTTATTTAATTTTTTTTGTTATTTAAGTGCTACACTATTTACCCACTACTATTTTTGTATATTTGAAAAGCATTAACCAGAAAAACAAATTCTGAAAAGATTATTTACAATTGAACTTCCTGATTCTGGAATGACCTCTGTAGCAAAATTAGTGGACCCTCCTGATTCACCCTATAATCCACTCCAATGGCTTCATGCCTAAGAAAAGTATATCAATCTATTTCACTGTGTTCACCTAAGCTAATTAATAATTCATTTATAAGACATTTCTAGGCCAAAACTAAACTTACACATATTTTTCTCATTAGAAAGTATATGCAGTTACCTAGAACATTTTAATTTGACTTTCTCTGTGATTAACACAAGTGATATTCTAAAACCGGCATGTGGTCCTAGCATGAGAATCAGGCCAGGAGCAAACAGAGACCAAATAGTGCAAATGGGGATAAAATGACTTTTCTCCAAGTAACGAATTTCTTTTAAATTTCTTCTCTCAGAGCATATTAAAATGAACTAGACTGTCTAGTTAGTGTTTAGGTCACCTTATAAAATCTCAAGTGTACACTGAAAACTTCAATCTTGCTTAGATTTTTTTTTTTCCATCACTTGATTTCATTTACAAGGTTACTGGAGCCTCTTCACTTGTAGATGACTCAAGGAAGTAGAGGTATTTCCACTTAAAACCCAGGCAGCATCCATGTATGTGACAAATAGCTCTTGTCCCAAAGTCTTGGAAAACATAACATGTACGTGTCATAATTGTTCATTGTCAGACAGATATCTGAAAACTTTTCAAATTTGACTCCTTTCTGATACCTTCCATTAAATTTTAAAAGCATTTTGTGAAACTTGATCATTTTGTAGATGAGTCATAAAATATAATCAGCATGCATTTTAGTGTGGCAGTGAATTGTCATCACCAAAATTAAAAGATAACCACTTTAATTTTGTAAATTTAGCTATTTCAAAATAGTAATACCTTCCCATTTTCCAAAACAAGGGGAAAATTTTCATTTCTTTCCAAATTAATTGTTAACAGTTTTTCCTGATCATTAATTGAGGTTAGGTACAGAATACAACTTAGTATAAATTTTAGTTAACGCTCTGATCTCATTGAGATTTTATCCAAACTGACAAATCTTTAAGCATTCATGTATCATCACCCTTTAACTTGACTTGGAGCTTCAGCCAAGATCAGCAGAAGACAAGAACCAAGTAAATTATAATATCTAATAGTTGTTACAGTTATTGGTTGAAAAACTGGGCATGGAGCCAGGAAGCTTTTAGATACTAACGCTATACAATTTATGGTCCACATTTTCAGCATAAGGTGTTAAGAGTATAGAAGAGAGTTTACAGATAACTTCTCTAAAGGACTAAATCAAGATTGTCTTATCTCTAATTAGGACTTGACAGAAATCACTGTTTCACCTGCTAATTCTTACAGTATTTTATAAAAGTCCATATCAAAAATATCAAAATTTGAAATACTTAAAATTTTTTACCGACAGGCATTTATTCTATAAATATCTTCCCTACTGCTACACATGCAAGGACCATAAAATGTATTAAAAATAAAAAAGAATTTGGGGAAAACTAAATGTTAACCTACAGGCAATTAATTAAGTCATTGTTTATTCTTACATGAAATTCTAAGCAACAGTTGAAAATAAATGAATCATGTGTGTTAATATGGAAAATAGAATATTAAAGATATAAGTTAAGAATCAAGTTCAGAACAATACACATTATAATTATATACTATAATCTAATAGATAATACTATTTTGTAGGGGATGTATGTGTATGAAAGAGATATTTCGAGAAAAGGAGAGAGGGAAGGAGGGAGAGCAGAAGGAGATAGAGAGAGACAGAGAGACAGAGAAAGAGACAGAGAGAGAGAGAGAGAGAGAGAGAGAGAGAGAGAGAGAGAGAGAGAAATATATGAATAGAGAAGAACCTGTTAGTAATAGTAGTTTGGGAGTTTGGGAGTTAGAAATGGATACAGGGAGTATTTATTTTTTACCTACATTCTTCAGTACCATATAGGAATATTTAGCATTTTTTGCATAAACACTGCATTTCATTTTATGCTTAGTATTTATTTTAAGAAAATTTTAAACTGAATCATAATTTTATATACTCAGACTTCACTTCCAAATATAGACAAATATTCTAGTATGTAAAATATATAAGCATCATGTAATCTGTTCGAAATCAGTATTTGTCTCAGAGTTTTCCCATAGAATGTCTACACACTTCTAAAAACATACTTTCTCTTCACAAGTACCAAATTTTTTTCTAATTCCTATTTTTAAATAATTGCTTTTCTACGTTAATTGCTAACTTTGGAGTTGGTGATTTGGGGCAACTCAGTATTTTAGGAGAGTTTCTCATTAATATTGAAACTTTATAATGTAAACTTTAAAGAGATAGTAAATACATTTATCTAATAATTAAAGATGTTTATATTTTAAAACACCCTTCCTATTTTATTTTGTCACACCAGGATCATTTGTTCACATAAATGTCTTCGCTATTTAAGAATCTTAATTGAACATAATAGTGACAACATTGATAGCTTCATTTTCCTAACCAATGTCTGTAATCATGCAGACTGACTGCCCTACTTTTATGATAGACAGTAGGCTGTGTTTTCAAATTATTTTATGCCTTCAGTCCAGACAGTACCATTTGTACACAGAATGGTCTCCTCATTAATGGGGACCAATAAAGTACCTACGCATATACTTTACATGAATATTTATAGTATTAGAATCTGTGGTATAGCAAATGACCCATAATTAAACAATACATTACAGTATTAGAAAATAAGTACAATAAAATAATAAAAGATACTTTAAAAAACAGGTGATTCGAGTCATGTGGCAAATAATGAAAACATGGTAAGAAACTCTTGGCTTACCGTGAAACTTCACCTAAGAAAAGCGTAATGGCAAAAGTACTATAATTATTGAGTATATAATTTAACTTACATCTAATGAATATTCTATTATGGTAACTCTTGTACATGAATTTTTAAGGTCTGTATAACAGTATTCACATCTATTTAAAATAGCAATTTATAAATAATACCTCTAAAAGAAAAATTGTATTTCTTCAGAAAATACAAACTCTTCTTCAGATAAAGAGAATAAAAATTATATGAAATGTATCAGAAAACCCTAATCAATACTTGTTTGGATTTCAGTTGTGAAAGGAGTGAATAAAAATAATGAGACTAATTATCTTGAATGATATGATAGCAATATCTATTTTTTTCAATATTTGCATTGCAAATCAATTTGTTGGACTCTGCACAAAACAGCATTATACCTAAAGTGTTTTTCATAGCTTTCTCATCTTTCTTCCATATCCTGAATACTTTGTGTTAGACATATATTAGCAAATTATTAGATATGTATTGAGATTTACACTTTATTTCTAGTGTCTATTGCTATAAACACCAGAAGGAATTATACTGTATAGAAAGCATCATGATAGATGTTTTAGTTGTAATTTTAATTCATTTTAATTACTCTTTCTTTAATACATTAAAGCTAAAATTTTCTTGTCGAGAAAAAGATACACTTTTAATATTTTTCTAAGCTACATGGACCTCAGTGTTCATCTACAAAAACATAGGAATCAACCAAAAAATCTAAAACAATGGTATTAACCTATGAAATATCCAGTGTTCTGACTATGATAAGATGCTGGGACCAAAAACAGTGAGGACTGAAGAGCTGGACTTTTTGGAGTCAGACACCTTGTATTAGCATACAACTTCCTCCACTACTATACATCTCGCTGAGTTATATTTTTTTTATAAAGCACTTATTCACTGAGAGCTACTGCATGCCAAATAGCATCTCATTATACATTTCACACAAGCTTGAAGGAGTTGTAAATAACATAAATGTTATGTGGGGGACAGGGCATTAGGGAAAAGTTGACGGTGTGGGACATGGGGACTCTGGCGGTGGGTGTGGTGTGAGATTCAATTTCATCACTCTAACTGGAATTTATCCTTATGAATGAAAAACACCAATAAAAAAATGGCAGTGAGTATTCTAAATTTGGTAGCTACGACAATTTTATTGTGGAAAGGGGTTTTGTTCTTGCAATCAACTCTAGCTATTCTATATGACTCCCAAAACCATCTGTATTTCTTGTACTAATAATTTATCCTGAACATAGTGGGCATAAATACATCTCAATGTTTTTAAATTATTCTGCTTTCAGTTCATAGTATCTCTTTAAGCAATGAATCTAAGTTTATTATACATTATTTAGAGCTGTTTTCCCTTTTGAATGCTTTAGTTCCTTAGGAGTCAATACAGAGTGTCACTGTATGTTTAGTATAATTGACTTCAAAGTCAGGAGACATTTCTTATTGATCAGTCCAACACGCCTGAAGAATGCCTATATTATTTTTATGGACTGTATTTTAGAACCTTGAGACTTTCTTTGAATAAGCGTGGCAAAATCTAAGACAATGAAGAGTATTGAATCAATAAAGTGTCATAATCTAACACACTTTATGAGTTCTCTCTTTATAGTGGTTCCCAAAACACTTTGCTTTACTGTGAAAGAAAACGAAAGCCTTGAGTCAAGCCATTGCTGGTAAAAACAGCATTACAGAACAGCAGATACCTGTATTACTAAGTATAGTTTTGTGTCAGGTCCTACATGGGAGACCAGATAATATACTAAAGAACACTGCGGACATCAAGAGAGCTGAGGTGAAGTCCTGTCCCTGGCACTGACTATTGTGCATTTTTCTGATCCAGAGATTTCACATTTATTAAAAGAGAGGTTTAGACTAACTGAATTTAAGATCTCATTTAGATAAAAAGAAAAAATATATGATACTCTTAGAGTGAGCAGTTATTCCCTGAAGGCTTTAGTAATTACATGATAAAATTATACATTATATATTTCATACATTTTATATATCATAATATTATAAAATAATCTATAGACCTGAATTTTTGAACAGTTTCTTTGTTGCTTCAAGGATTTCTGAAGCATTACAGAACCACTATTTGACCCAAAGCACCACTTGTTAGAAATGACGTGCTTAATAAATACAGAATTATTAATAAGTGCTAGATTCTCTTCTAGGTACTTTGCTGTTGTCAATTTATTAAACTCTCATAACCACCTTATGAAGTCAGTATTTTTATATCACTTTGCAGATGAGAAAACAGGTAACTCGCTCAAGGCCACACAACTAGTAATCAGCAGAGCAGAGACTGAAATTTAGGCAATCCAGGTTAGAATAGGTACTCTTAGCCTTGATGCCACACAGCCTTCTCAGGCTTAACAAAAAACAATTCCCCTTGATTTAGTCACTATATTCAATGAGAGTGCTAGTCCATGATTTTGTAGGTTGCAAAAGTATTTTGCATGCCCCAGAAATTTTGTAATTATTTCTGATCACTTAGAAAGATAAGTTGAAAAAAATTAGATATTATATCAAATACCGTGAACTAAATTTAATCTCTCTTCAATGAATGGAGATTTTGAAGAGTGTCACAATGAGAGGAAAGGAGCAGAAAGACAGGCAGCAAAGTAGAACAGTGTTTAAATCTTCATCTCTGGAGTCTTAGGATTTGATTCAAATCTTGACTACATACTATTTATATGACTTGTTAAACTAATTGTTATCTATAACCCTGTCTCCTCATCTGTAAAATGAATATGACACCAATGACAATAATCAGCTAATGAACATAAACTGTCTAATGAATGCCAGACTATTGGTTAGGTATGACATTAGGTTAGGCATAGCATTATAACATTATCCCTTAACGATCATCAGTTCAGGTCTTCTTCCACCTAATTGAGTGTTCACACTCAAGTTTGTTCTCAATAGCCATTGTTCCAACATGGGTGCTAGTTAAGAAGGAGCAAAATCTTAGTATCTCTGTTCATCTTCCTAATATAATTTTCATAAATTAGTATCATAAAACATTATTGCAAAATAGAAATTGATTGAATTATGAATTATTTTACCGAAAGGTTTGTTTCTGTATAGATAAAATTCCTCCTTACATCTCATGTCATAATTTTTCTAAAACTATACGAATTCTCTGAAATTGGTTCAGGAGAATAACAGTAGGGAAAGATTCATGTTCATTTTTAAAAAAACTACTCTTACATTTATAAAAACTGTTTGATATTATATTTAACTTCCCTGTTACTCCACATACAGCGACACAAAAACAAGGTTTGCACATAAAAACTAATATGAGTTTAACCAAAAAGGAGGATCTGGACTGGGTAAGATTAAAAGAGGTAAGTAGCTTATAAAAAATGAACTTATGAAGACATTTGTTGGATTGTTATTACAGGGAACTTCTAGCCCCCAAAAAGGAAGGCATGAGTTTTTCCTCCCTTTGCTTAGTCATGAGACTAAAGGGAAGATTAAAACTAAAGAATATATTACTGTGAGGCCTGAAATGTAGATAATTGTACTGTCACAAGGAGAAGACAAAACACTCAGGAAGGCAGTTGAGGAGGACTCCTCTAGACTAAGTAAACCGGGTTAGAGACCCAACTCCAAGATATGTACATGTAAACAAGTTAAATTACCTCTCTAAAGTTCAGTTTTCTCTCCGCAAAATGAAGATAATTACTGTATCAGACAGGGTTGATGTTAAAATAAATAAAATTTAGTTTATAAAGTGTTTCCCAAAATAGTAAGGAAACAGTAACTCTTCCACAAATTCCAAGTGCTGCTATTATAAGGTTATTGTAAAGAATACTCTAATATGATTATTTAAACGCTTTTTTTAAATCTTAAAAATTCTGTCTTTATCCATCTTTCCCATGGCCATTTTAAGCCATGTCACCGTCAACTTCATCTGTGCTACTGAAATCCATTTCTAGCTCATTCTTATGCTTCCACTCATATGTTTTCAGAAGCCTATTTTCTATAGAGTGATCAACATGACTTTTTAGAACATTCCAAAGCTTTCTCACTGTTTAGAATAAAATGCAAATTTCTTCTGCTGGCCTCTATGTGCTTTGTTTTGTGTATGGAAAAGCAAAGTGATCCCTGTCTATGACCACCGCATTTAGCTAGTCCCTTTGCCTGGAATATATCTTCCCAAATTCTCGTTATACAACTTGTTCCTTCAAGTCACATACATCTTAGTAAAAAAAAAAAAAAAAAAAAAAAGTCTTTCATCATCTCTTCACTTATGTTCTCACAGTATTTTAATTTATTTTCATTATAACATCTAATTATGCCCTTAATTACTTGGCTGATGATTTTCACTCATATCCTTCATAATGGGAGGGATTGTATCTCTCAATTTTCCACCTATACTGAATCTTTTTCATCATATTATAAATAAGTTATATTTTCCAATCTTGAAAACAGAGGTCCTGTCTTGGTCTTTTTCTCTTCATTTTGTGATACAACTTCTTGAAAGAAATGACCATGCATTCTATCTTAAATGTCTTTTCTCCTATTGCGATTTTTTTTTTTTTTTAAAGGAAAGGTGCAGGTAGGAGTAAAGGCAAACAGGCACGCAAGCAGAAAGAGAGAGCAAGACGCACTCTTTCTATTTAGTCGTTCACATTGGTTGCTTCCCTCAACCACCCATGCCCCCATCTCCAGACCACCAGGACCAGTAATCAAATCCAGGGCTATGTGGCCTGAGCTCCTTTGAAGATGGCTGACCCAACCACTACTCCACCAGGATGTACCACATTTTTTCTTGAACCTATTTCAATTGGATCTTTCCCCCATGAGTCTATTGAAATAGATTTTTGTCAAGTCAATAATTATCCTCGCATTTTTGAATTCCATGATTAATTCTCAGTTTTCATTTTACTTATCAGCAGCATTCAACATTTTCCATCATCTTTGAAATGCTTCCTTACTTGACTTTCATGATAATATAATTTTTTTTAAACTTGCTGAATAAACATCTCAGTTTCATTTTTATTCCTTTCATCTTCTTAACTCTAAATGTTGGAATCCCCCATGAAGCAGTTAGTCACCATTTATTTCCTATATACTGTCAGAACCTTTGTGATCTCATCCAAACGTGTGGCATTATATATCATTTTTATGCTTATTATGAGGAATTTTTTATATTCTAACCCAGTCTTTCTGAATTTCAGTCCTGTCTATAGCTAGCGACCTCAATTTAAAATTTGCATGCCAAAGCTGAGCTCGTGATCTTCATTCCAAACCTTCTCCTCTCATAGTCTTCCTCATCACAGAAAACAATAAATTCATGTAATCAGTTGCTCAGGTCAAGATCTTGGGAGTCATTCCTTTTGAAATCCCATAGCAAATGGTCATCAAGTTCAGTTGATGCATTACCTTCTAAATGTATTTCGAACCCGAACTCTTTTCACCCTTCTGGTCTACTTCATCAACATTTCTACATGAATTATTAATAAAACCTTTTAAATGGACTTCCTACTTTCACCATTCTTTTTGTGTTCTATTCTTGACCTAGCAGTCAGAATGATCTCACTACAATAGATCCCATTCTTCCACCACTCAAAGCCCATCAATGGCTTCCCATTTTCCTCTGAATAAAAGTTAGGTCCTCACATAATGTCTACAAAACTCTCAAGAAACAGCAATTCTACCATTTACCCCCATTTCTTTGTGACTAGTCCCTAAGATATTTGGCAATGCTCTTTCTCTTTTGTCATATTGGTACCATGCTGATCACTGCTTGTAGACCTTTGCTCTTACTGTATTTTAATTCCTTCTGAATAGGATATCTTATCATGTCTCTTTCCAGGTCTTTATTCAAATGTTGCATTCTCTGTGAGGAATTTTCCAACCATCCATCAAAAACCGCAAATACCACCATACAACTACCACATACTTCCTATCCCCCTTCCCTGATTAATTTTCTCCTTTCCCACTAATTATCACCTACTTCCTATTTTCTTTTCTTACTTGTCTCCTTCTTTACCTTCTCTTCCCACAAAACACACACAATTAGGACTCAGATTACCATCCCACACTTCCCTGTTATAACCCCACATTTTATGACACTATCAGGTACATGCTTCATAAATATTCTTAAATAAAGAAATATCTCATTCAACTTTATATGTCTATATACACTAGATATTAAATATACTATATACACTGGGTACTACATTCACCTAGAATAAATATACCATTTGGGAGGCAATAAATAAAATCCTGGTAAATAGTTTTTTTATCAAATATTGAATATATACTAAAATTTAATGTATAAACGTAAGCTCTGATTCAAAGTGAAAAATATAAATTGTTGGAAGTATGAACTTGACCCAAATATTAAAGTTCAATTAAAATATTTGGTACATTTCTACTATGTATGAGCTCACCCTGGTATGAGCTTACTATGACATATTCCTATTTACTAACAAATTATGCATATTTTAAAATATATGTAGAAATTTTTAAGTTTGTTTTTGCTTTATATTTATTTGTATAAGTAAATTTTATTTTATAATATCAATATTTAGATATAGATAGTATTGTGATATAAAAATAAAAATTTCTATGATATATATGTATATTGTTTTAAGTTAATTTATTCTGTCTAATGAAAAAACTCCAGAACATTCAATCAGCATGTCGATTGTAATTGTTTCCAGTTTGTGCTGCATCCTAAACATCCGCTCTGGTTCCATTTTAGTACACTCTCAAGCTTGTATTAGACAGAAGAAGGAGAAATACATGTTTCCTTATAATACATTATCATTGCCAACTTTTACCTTGTAGAGATGGGCAGTGAAAAGACTACTCTTCAAATCTACTGTACTCTAAAGGAGTATTTTAAGACCCTCTACATATATTCAGGACAACTGAATACTCTTAGATATTAGGTACCCTCACAACACACGGCCAGACAGCAACCTCCATTTTAAAGTATTTAAGAAGGAATCAAATGTCACAAAACAAATAGAGTATCACTTTCATGGATTAGACAGTTATAAGGCATATTCAGGCAAACTTGATTTTAAACTTGATTTACTACCTTGAGGCTCATGCCTGGAAGCTTTTAAAGGAGACTCATATATTTTTCAAAAATCAAAATGCTCGGGACAAGGACAACTAAGTGATATTCTCCTGAACACAGCCAAGTTACACAATTAGAAATACATAACTCTGTGACCACAATTTTCAGGCTGAAAAGATACTGCTTATACTTAATCCACTTGTCTCCCTTTTTACTATATAAAGAATGAATCTGATTTTGAGGTCCCATATGAATTATTTCTTATTGCATTAAGTTAAAGTTCAGTTTTTATTTGTAATGTAGATTCTAGAAATTATTCTGCAATGTACATTTCAAATAATGAAAATTTTCTAGAATCAGAGATTTGGAAAAAGCTACAAATAATACTGAGACTTTCTAACTGCTGTATAAATATATAAAAGCAGAAGACATTTAAATGCCTTTAATTTTTATAATAAATAGAAATCTAAAAATTTTATGTATATTTAGAGTGCACGTTGGTCACATCAAATCTTATTTCCTTTGTTGATTCATTCACTCAAAAAGTATTTGGGAATTATAGCCTTTCCATTTCCACCATTATAATTTTAATTTAATTTGTTTTGAAAGAGTGGAATAGTTGATACATTAACTATATTATTATTATAATCATTATTAGAAACCTCCAATAGGCTGTTTAAATGTAGTTTTTTTCTCTGTTTTTGAAACAGAGAAAAAAAGTATAGATAACTCACCCTCGTTTAACACAATGAATTTGTTATTGTTATGGGACTCTAACTTACTATTGATTTTGTGATAGCAGAAGCTTCTTATTTAAAGTGAATTTGTTTCTATCAGGAATTTTACCTATGGACACAGTCAAAATAAGACTACAATCATTTATTTGCTCTTACAACAATACATTTCAGGTGCTAGGATAAGTAAATTTAAACATGAAGTAGTTCTGTTGCTCTTTTTCTTCTTAAAATGTTCATCAATATGCATAGTTTCTCTAGTAAAGCACAATGCAAGGAATTTATAGCTGTTGTAATAATAATTTATATATGTAAGTGAGTAGATACTCAAATACTATCAGTCATATATTAAAATGTCCTCACTATATATAGTTGTGAATTGTATCCACTTCAATACGTCAGCATTAATAAGCTCGGTTTCACTTTCCAAGACACTCACATTAATTACGTGATGTTTTTAGTTTTACCTGAAGTGAGGATACAGGTGAAAATGTTTCATTGAACAGCACTATCAGAAGTTTGCTTATTTGAACAGTATGCTTTTATTACAAAAATATTTTATTTTATTTTTCTTCACAGAGTAGAATATTTCTCATATAAGAAAAACTCCTATGAGGCTATTCATACTCTTTTATTTTAATAAAATATTTATAGAAGGAACATTATAGCACATTTTAGATTTCAGGTGTGCACCATTATAGATCAACATCTGTATCTACGGCAGCAAGTTCACCACTTACAGTCCTTCCTGTTCTTTCCTTTACCATGTAATTGACCCCTCTTACCATTTTTGCCTAACTGTCTTCTATTGTCTCCTCAGCATCCACAAAAACAGCCCTATAGTGAAAACATTTTTGTTTGTTTTTGTCTTTTATAAAAGTTCATCTATTTGTTTGGTTTCTCTACATACCATAAATGAATGAAACCATATGACACTTGTCTTTCATCTGATTCATTTCACTGAGAGTTATATCCTCTAGGACCATCAATGTTGTTGCAAATGGCAAGATTTAGCCCTTGTTAAAAAGTGGTTGACTAATATTTCATTGTGCTTATGTACCACATTTTCTTTATTCGATCATCTGCTCATGGGCACTTTGATTGTTTTCAGATCTTGGCTATTATAAATAATGCTGAAATAAACTTGGGATTGCATGTATTCTTCAAATTGGTGTTTCATATTTTTTAATAAATACCCTAAAATAAGATAACTTGACCATATGGAAATTCTTGAAGATTAAAACTTGACTGTCAATGGAAAAGAACAGACACACATGAGTTAAATATAACAAAGATTTCCCAAATCTCACATTAATTGCTTTTATTACTTTGTTTACAACCTTGTATGTAATTATAATGAGAACTTAAGATTGAAGGGGATAAATTTATAGATTGTGAAAAGCTTGGTAATTATTTATAAAACTTAATTAACAATAAAATTAATATATTTTAAAATCAAAGTGCACTGAAATTTTGAACTCTTATCAAACAAACTGAGACTTTATTGCTTTTGGATAAAAATCTTTTAATGCATACTATTCTAATGACTTGTACTGGTAGAGAAAAATGTGTATGAGAATTGCTAACAGATTATTTATTCCTCAGAAGAACGTCATTTGCCCTCCCAAAAAAGGGGACAGGGGCCATGGGATCTGTCAATGAGAATAATATATTTTTTTAAATCATAAGATTCTGAAAGAGTGATCTGGGTTATTCCACTGTCTATTAGATTTGTAGGGCCAAAATCATACCCTGTATATTCACACAACTTCCACTGAAGCCAAGAGGAAGACAGAGGTTGATCTATGGTGTCTGACATTAACCTTGGACAGCATTTAATAAAAGCAAAGTCATCCTATTCTAACTGGGTCACAATTAGTCTGGCTCCTTAGAGTCCAGAAAAACAGACATTTCTGGTCACAATAAAACTAATTTTAAAAAGGAATGTATTTTGCCAGAGCTGCTTTCAGTGAAGGTACTCTCTACTAGGAAGCTTCATTTATAAAGAAAGCATTTCTCATTACAATTCTATTATTTAAAACAATATAGTCACAGTAATCAAAAATAACTTTTTTTGTGTGTCTTTCCTTTATCTGACTATATTTTTCTATCTTTCTATCAATATGGCAGTAGAATGCCTCAGATTATCAGAATTAGGGGAGATTTAGGGATCAATATCACTCAGGAGAAATCTAAGTGCAAGCCAGGTAATTGTTTACCTGTTATCAGAAACCTTCCCAAAAGGGGATTGCAGAATTCCATTGCTAACTCCTGTGACTGTATTAAAACGTACATGTAAAAGTGCAGTTTAGATTGATTTAATTCAAATTAACTGAATTATTTTGAGTTATCTAAAAACACAATTAAATTTCTTCCATCTAAAAAACCATTCTCACTTGAATTTACAATGTGAATTTGCAATGGTTCATACCTTAAACTTATATAATATTTTTATGCAGTGTTCCTTCAATAAAATAATTTTAAATTTTTCAGTGTTTAGCAAATGTGAATAATCCTAAGTAAGAATTCTCAACATTGATTCTTTAAGTATAAGCCTTAATATTCTACCAGTATCGACACCTTGCTCCACTGAACCTTCTTTTCCTACCTCGTAGTTCATATTTACTCATAGTGCTCATCCTCATCTGTTAGACAATGTTTATTTCTTTCCGTTTTGCTTCTTCTCTCTGCAATGAAAATTCTCTAGGAGATGGATTTATTGTCTCATATTCGCAGGGCTAGCTCAAATGTCTAGCACAATGCCTTCCATGAACAGGCACCCAGCAAGTATTATTGAAGAAAATAAATAATGAATTAATTAGAAAAAATTATCAATTGTCTTACAAGATTGATGTCATGTGAAGGTTATCAACTCCAAGAAGACTACACATTCTGTTTGGAGTCCTAGCCGAGGTCAAGTTACAAGATTTGGAACCTATGAGAAAGAGTATGGAATGCCTTGTAAATTACCTAAAGAAGGAAACCAAGAATATGTGCATAATGTTCTTATAAATGTGCATCGCCATTTTATTCCCTCAATAAATGGGTATCAGATTAGGACTCTCACAAAGCCTGCGCGGAGCATGCAAGACAGAACCACAATAGGATGGAGTCTGGTCTTTGGACCTGTTGATATTCTGTGTAACTAACTGCCCTTATAGTTCCACAGTCTTCTGATATTTTTGATAGTTGTCCTGATAACCAGCCAATATGATCATTAGTCTTATTTTACTAATGAAATTTAGCTCAAAAATATTCATTGCATTTCATTTTATTTTTCCTGGAATGAAATATTTCAGTCAAGGCAAATCAGAGCATCAAGATGAGTATAGCCTGATTTAAAACCTACTGTTTATTTCTCTTTTAAGCCAAAGGGATTCTGTAGTTGCAGAGGATCATCAGTAAAGGTGGCATATTGAATGGCACCAACCAATCAAAAAGGAAAGGAATGGATTATCTTAGTGAAAACAGCATAAACTGGAGGCTTTAGTGGCCTTTGGACAGGAATGCCAAAGGAAGTTTCTGACCACTTACAATAGAATGTTAATAGCTCATGCTGCTTCAACACTGACAGATCTGAAGTGAGAGGCCACTAATCTCTGTTTGCAATATCCACAGTTGAAGGAAAAAAATAAGTATTTCTTCTTAAGCATGGGATAAGCATTAACTGTCTAAAAATTTCGGGAATGTTCTACATGTCTGAAAGTCAGAGAAAAAAGTAGACAGCCATGGACAGGGAATCAGTTTTTTAACTTCTGAACCAAAACGTATGACTAAATTCGCATGCAGTTTTCAAGACCTGTCAGTTCCCCAGTCAATTCTTATTAGAATAATTATATATGTGTTATGAGCAATTTAAATTTAAATTTTAATGAATGCTTCATACCAATATGTAGACAGAGATTATGCTAAGAACCATCTCTATGCTTTTAACTTAAAAAGAATAAACCAAACCATAGAAGAATCTTTGCTAAGGAGTTGGTGTTTCAGATTTGAAATGGAATCTCTTCATTATCTCTACATTATTCAGGCCTATAAAAAGGAGACATATGAACAATACTGGGCTCAATTAGGCATCAACTTCTATCCTGGCAGAAACCTGGCACGAGTCTTGTTCATAGGATGGCATTATGTACAATTTGTTCCTGAGGGAATGCCCTGAAAAAAATTTCCAGTATCCATCATAACTTATGTGCTAAGCTCATAATTCAATACTGGACAGCTCAATGGTACATCTTTCATTTAATTAGATGGCAATACACTACTTCTTAAATGGCAGTCACTCGCCACTCAGTTTATAAGAAACAAAGGAAAACATGTGCATTTATGAAATTATAATATCTAAGCATCAGCTTTTCAAAAAAATAATTTAGCTCAAAGGTGAACGTTTGAAAAAGGTAGACGGTAAAGTCAAATTTATGCTTACTACAAAAAAATCTGTTACAAACTTGAAATTTTCTAAACATTTTTTTAATATACAGATGATGTCAATTGAAATGATCACATTGTTCTTTGCATTAGTCACCATTATTTTACTTGAATGCTTGAGGGTTTGCTTGAAATATATCCTTTTGTTTGCTGCTCAACTCCAATGATACAACTTGCCCTTTGAAACATATATAATTTCTTCTTTCAGTTGTGTAGAATTGAAGTCAAGGCGTTCTTCAACGCCACATAAGGCAAAACAATGTTTAAAAAGAACTAAACTCCCAGTTGTGTTTGACAAATGCTATCTTAGAAAACTGACTAGTAATGTAGTTCCATTATTGCACTTTATGCCAGAGTCATCTATAGGGTTAAATTCTAGAAACTAGTTAAATTCTTTTTATTTGTGCAGATTTTACTTATTGTTCCTTTTCCTATCCTTTTAGTCTTACTTTAGTTCATTAGATGCAGTAATCCCTTGTCTGTGACAATTTCCATTAATATCTCAAAGGCAGCTATTAAGCCTCATTACAAGAGAAGATTATAGAAGGATACTGCACACAATAACCATGAAGATAAAGACAATAGTCACATTTTCATTTGTTTCTTTGTTCTTAAGATGCAAATCATACTTGAAGCTCTTTGGAGCCTGCTTTTCTCAGCGTGTACTTTCAAAGCTTTTGGAAAAAGAAAAACCTTCACAGTTAAATAAATTCTAGTATTTGGATTATTCCTTTCTCAAAATGCAACAAAGACATCTACCTGCTGTCAGAAATTTGCCACGTTTATACCTTCAAAATCTCATTGTCAGGAAAGTCAGAAAACCTACCAGAGTTTCATCATTTACATAAGTTATTCGCAGGAATTAACTGTGGGCTATAATGAAGCTAATTAGTGGTTGTTGCAGAGGCGCTTTAGAAAGTGTTCATTATAACCAACAATAGTTAATCATTTCATCAAAATACTGAAAACATCAACTCTTAGACAATTTTCTAACATATATGTAGAAATTTATGTCTCAGTAAAACTCAGTCAAACCCCCAAGAAATAAATTGTTTATGTGTTTAATATAAATTGGTTAATACGAATATACTGAAGTACTTGTGGCTCATATAAAAGGTTTGAAATCTAGTATTTATGTTAATGATATTTTCTATTTGAAGGATATTGAAGTATTGATAATAACTGAGAAATATCAATGCCAAGTGAATTAATTTCTACTTATAGAACTGGAAAGAGGCAGAATGTGGAGTAAATAAAGGTTAAGGATTTGGTCCTGATTGTCTAAAGACAAATCAGTTTTATCCTCTGCATATTTTAATTGTCTAAAACATTTATCTGTTTTTTGAATTCTATTCTAGATACTGGATTCAGTAAGGATAATTATCTGGTCAGTCACTTTATATACTTTTTAATCCTTCCATAAATAAATGTTGAATTCTGCTACTAAAATTAATAAATGATGAAAAGAAAAATGTAAGTTATATGTTAGCCCTCCTTGCCAATATTAATGATAAGCAATTCTGCAATAGGTGATATTTTAACTGTGAAATTAAATGTTTATGAATTCTGATGATAAGAATTTATACAAGAAAATCATTCTATCCTATAGCTTCCACCTACAATCCTGGTTCTCTTTTGTCTTAAAATATGTGACCCTCTTCCTTTCTAAATTCCACTTGGAATATCAAGCTCCATTTCTTTCTTTTTATCAACTCGATCACTTACTTGTTCATTCTCTTATATTTATAATAATGGTCACAACTCTCCTACCTCTCTTTGTTCCTATATTCAGACTATAATACCATTTAAGAAGAGTCAATATTTGAAACATTTTTTTCTAACCACACTTTCACCCATCCAACATTTGCTGCCTGGTCTCTGCTTCTATCATTTGTTAAAAGGTACTCACTTGCAGGTAAGTATTGGCATGCTTTAGACTAGGTAGTTATATAGAACAATAGAGCAACAGATGGATAGATACAGTGCTATATTTATTTATAAACAGTTTATTTATAACAGTTTATTTATAAACTATTTATAAACAGATAAAAAGCAGAGACCTTATGTAAATAAAATCAGTAAAACTTACTTACCCACATTTTCTAAATGTGTTTTATCACAGAATAACTTTTTTGGGCTATCATCTCTTAAGATCTTACAGAGCATTCTGTGGAAAGTTATTGATAAACAGTCAATTTTTCAAAATCTATTCTCTATCCACTCATAGTACTTAACAACTACAGATCAGTGTTTTCTGGGAATGTTTTTCAAAGAAATAACTACCGAAGTCATATTTTCAGTAATAGATAATTCATTCAAACATCTTCAAGCTACAATGGTAGGAAAATTTTGTGATTCAAATAGTTAAAATTCCTGTTGAGTTGACTTCCCAAAGGACTTACCTCAATTAGAAATAGTCAATCCTGATCCTAAGAACTGAATCCTTTTATCTATAAATATTTTATATAGGCTAAGTATAGAATGTACTTAGTTTTAAAGTATATAGCAACTGGGTAGGCAAAACACTGATAACTAAAGTCAAGTTTATCTAAGACTGCTCTTATTCTAGTCTATTTTTTATTGTTTTTCTTATCCTACTATCTGAACTCAGCTTTTTAAAAGTCACAAAAACAATTCCTCTCTCCCTGATACCCTCCAGTAGAGGATATAGGAGGAAAGAGAAGTAATAAACACAAATAGCATTTATAAGCATTTAGTTGACATTTTTGAGTAAAAAAGAACACAACTCTAATTCAACATCTGGAATTGACTTTTTTGCATATAACAAAGATTTTGCACAATTGTGCTTTGCACAATAAGGCTAATCTCAGCATCTTCAAAAAGGGTAAGCTCTCAACAGAGCAAGCAGTCCATGAACCAACAAGTATTACTTCAGGAATAGGGAGTCAGATGAATGGCCTAAGGATTAGTGCCTTCTGTAATATGATAAGAGCGTGACAGTATCAGAACTACTCTGCTTAATATGGCATGATCTTTCCCTTGAAGAAAGAAAAGAAATATTGTATTTCATCAAGGGAAATTACAATGCTGTAAATTATATTGTGTGACAGCCAGCAGTATTAAATACCAACTTTTTAATTAAAAGGTTAATTATACTTTGTCACAAGACATAATTCTACAATACCCCAAATGTGCTTTTTGGTGAAAATATATCTACTCAAATATTCACCAAGGAAGAAAATACCAGGTTCTACAATTATGATATTTGATTTGGCAGTAAACAAAAAAGAAATTATCAGTAAGATAAAGTGATTTATATTTACAGCACACTTGTTTCTAATGGATTGTATTAAACCTAAAGGTGATAATAATCTAAAATGCTTCTTACTCTGAAAATTCTTTCAGAAATCTTAAAGAAGGCATTAAGAAAGTAGGATCCAGTGACTGCGTATTATGAGAGCATGTGACCACTGACATATACTTCCTAAGTCCCTTGTAAGTTATGCTACTGCGGCGTTGTTTCATTAAATTTGTGAGGAGTTGATTATATTGAAATCAATTGTCTTATTATCAACTCCACTACATGATTGCCAGAATAATTTAATTTCTTTGATCTCTCAGTTCTGCAAAGTGAATTCTCACTATTAATCTACAACTCTTCAACACCTGAACAGGACATTGCAAAGAAACAATGAAAAAATGTATAAAACATATAAAAACCATGCTTGAAGCAGCTTGCAGTAGAGCAAAGAACATGGACTTTGAACTGAACAATCTTGAATCTGAATCCAGGTTTGACCATTGACCAAATTTGGAAACCATGAGACTAAATTTCATATTTTGCTTGTTTTACTGAAATACACTCCAGATAAATGAAGGATTTATACATGAAATCTGACAGCATGAAATTACTAAGAAAAACACCTTTTTATTGGAAGGAATATAGAGAAGAGAACAGAAAAATGTCTGAGAACTTAAAGTCTAACTTGAGAGTGGAAATCTAGTGCTCCGCTGTTTTCAGTGTGGAAACAAGCAATTGTGATTATTCCAAAAACCCAAGAGTAAGTCCTCTAGAAAAAAAAATAACCCCAAAGTTCTGATTTTTAGCATTTTCTGATCTTAATGGTATAAATACTCTTACAGTACTGCAGTTCAAGTTAGCAATGGTTAACAATCCATTGGAGGAACTCCTGAAAATTTAACAAGCAGTTCCTGCAAGCTGATAGTAGCTACTTCAGCTCTTATTGGCAGTGAGCGCCATGATCCTGAAAGAGAGTGTCACTTTGCCTAGTTTTGGACTTCACGTAAATGGTGTCATATTCATTTGTACCTTGTTTCTTTTCACAATACATTTGTGAAATTCGCCTGTGATGCTATGAATATCTCTAGTTCCTTCTTTTTCACATTTAACATGTGCTATTGCTATATACCTCTCCTTCCTACCAACCTGTCACAAACTATGTATCTATTCTGCTGTTAGTAGCATTTCAGTTTTCCTTGCTTGGGGCTACAAAGAGCAATGCTTCTATGAATATTCTAGTGCAAATCTCCCAGTACACATCAGCAAGAGTTTCTCTAGGATATAGAGCAAGGAATAAAATTACCAAATGTTATCAAACTGTTATCCAAAGAAGTTTGCTAATGAGAGTTCTACCAAAAGAGAATTGCTATTGCACCACCATCGTTGCTAATACTTGATATTAACAGGTACTTATTTTTGTCACTAGGAAGAATTTATAAAGGTATTTCAATGTGATTTACACTTTTATTTCTATGAAGAAGATTTAGATCTTCAAATTTCTCTTATTTGCTTTTTAAAACTTCTATACGTTATTTTCCCTTTTTAAAATTAAACAGAACTTTTTTGAAAAATAATTCTATATGCACATTTCTTTACATAGTCTCAATATTGGTAGCTTCTGTTGCCCGCTTTGCAAATATCTTCCACTTCAAAGCTTATATTTTGAGTCATTTATGAAAACTTTTCATGAACAGAATTTCTTAATTTATTAAGCTTTTTTATTATGTCTTAAGACATCCTATTGTCATAAGATGAAAGAACTATTTTGATTTTTAGTATAATGGATGATCAGAGTACAATTTTCCATTTTCTCTGTGAAAACGCACATTAGCCATTAAACACATTTTATTTTATTTTAAATCCTTCAATAGATTATTGTTTTTCATATTCCATTTTAGTGGTTTATTCACTTATTTGACCCTTTAACTCTTCCATATCACACTTTTGTCTGGATTCCTATTCCACATGTCTGAATTACACCCTTTTCTTCAGCTGGGTGCTTTGCTTCTCTGATTTTTATATTACCCTCATTCTTAAAAGATGACTTTGCTTATTGTCGGATTCAAATTTTATTTTTAATTTGTGGTGGTTGGGAAAGTCAAACGTCTGTCTAGCTCTTTTTTGAAGTTAATTTGTCTTTTCTGCTTTCAGCATCTTTTGTCTTGTATATTCTTCAGTATGACTTTGATGTATCTAGGCATAGACTGATTTTTATATTTCTTGCTTTGAATTTTTGGGGAATTTTGAGTTTATATAATGTAGACTATTCTGACTAATCGCCTCAGATATAATTGTGCCACATTCTCTTTCTCCTCTAAATCTGATTACGCAAGTGTTAGAATATTTTACTCTAGCACCCTCATCTTTTATAATGTACACTTCCACTTCTTTTGTGCTGTATTCTGATTGTTTTCAAATAACTCATCATGCAGGATATTCTTGCTATATCTATTCTACTGTTAAGTATGTTATCTTGCAAGATTCTCAAAATTCTGTTGGACAGCTCTTCAGATTTCTCCGTGACTGAGTTTCTTGTCTGGATATATTTCCTGGTTTGTCTTGTAGTTGCTTAACAGAATGTGCACAGTTCCTGAGTAAGCTGTGCAATCTGTGTTTGATAATTCCCACATTGAAAAGCTTTCTAGGCTTGCTTACAATGCTCTTGTTTCTCTTAGACTTGAGTTTGTTTCATTTAGTTTTTGTTGTTGTTATTACTTTGAGCTCATTTAAAAAAATTATTTGGACCTAAGATAAAAGTTCTTTTCTTCAGAGAGAATTTGAGTTTGCTTCCTCCTGTCCCTGGGAAACACTTCTAGCCAGAGATCTCTTTGAATATGTGAAGAGATATTTTTGTACTATCAGGTGATAGAAATTTTTGGTGTATATTCACACAAAGTCTGGCTTGTCATTACACCACCTTGCTGATTTTCCTTCCTAAGGGACTCACGTTTCAATCAAAATCCCTTACATAACTGGAGGAGCAGGAGTGGATGCTTTACTCTAGCTTCGTAGGTATACTGGGAAGTCTGCCTGAGACGAATCTTCTAGTGTGCTCCCCACCGTGAGTCAGAGACAATCATCTAGGATGTTTCCCACCTTGAGTCAGTTCAGGGTTTTTGTATTTTGTCTTCCTCTCTTACAAACACCTTGGGAATTAGACCCTTATTGCTCCTGGTTCCACAAACACCCTGAGAACAGGAAAAGATTGAGTGTTGCTCTTGCGCCTTTGAATTCCTTCCTACACGTATTTTTTGCCTTTTCATATCTTACTGTTGTGTCCATTATTTGCTGTTCTTAAGAATAGTTTCAAAAATATCTTTACCACCAGATTTTATCAATTTGGGGAGGGGTGGGCAGGGGGAATTTATCCAAATATCTATGTAGTTAAAAACATAAACTTTCAAAAACAATCTTGGAAAGCGAAAGGATTTTCTAAGTATGACTTGAAACCCGGATATTATAAATGAAAACTTAATAAATATGACTACATACAATTTTTAAACTGTGTACAGAACACCATTAAAAAGATAAATCAATTAACCCCAGTTCCTCTTCTTCATGATATGCTAAGCAAAATATTTTTAATTTGTATGTAGCTGAATACACACATGGTATATGAAAGTATTTATAAATTACTGAAAGCCATATAGACAAAGGAGTATTATTTATAAATTCACCATGGAAAAGAAAGGAAAGAGAAGGGAAGAAGGGAGCAAATAATCAAATAAAATACAAAATAAATCCTTAGTTTTGCTTATTATCAAAGCAGTAAAAAAAAATAAAAATAAATAGCATATATCCATGGTAAAAATTAACAAGTGGAAAAATAGGAACTCATGTTTCATTTCATAAGTTAGAAAAAATTATAAATGAAATTTGAAAATAACTATTAAATTATTAAAGTATGATCAAATACCTGCTTACTTTCTTTTTATTTTAGTAATTTACAAATATAACTGCTAAAAAAAAGGGGATTAAAAAAATTTTGTAGCTTTGCTTAATAGGAAATATTGGAAGGAATTTAAATAAATAAGGGAAGTAATTGAATACTAGATAGCACTGATTATGCCTAAAATAGAATGAAAACATTACGATAAATATGATTTCTTTATGTTTAAATATGAAAACTCTCCAAGATATTATAATTTTGTTCCAATAATGTATAAGACAAAATATTTATAGATGGGCTTACTTTTTTAAAAAAACTATATAGTCATAAAATAAACATAGAAAAAGGTTTACTAAGTAAATTATGATATCTAACCTATTATGTTTTCATATTTTCAAATAATAATAACATGAAAAATGTTCATGATGAAATGTGAAAAAGTAGGGCACAATTATATATTAATGCATATGTAATATAGCTTAAATATTGTAAAGGAGGAAATGCACATACATTAAAAAAATTGAACAACTATCTAGGTGGAAGTATTTGACTTTTAAATTTTTCACTTATTTTTTTATTTTCAAAGTTTAGGATAATGAAACATTTGTCATTTCAACAATTTGTAGAAAAAAATACAAATATAAGTGAGGTCTGAAAGTTTTAGGCAGATGATAGAGGGCTCAGTGAGAAATTGATATTCTGCTCCTGAAAAGCATCATTTTTCTGATTTAATCTTTATAAAATATATAAATAAATGTAGATGACAAAATGAAATTCTACAAAAGAATTGCGTATTTAGAGTTTGCACCATGCTTCATCAGGTTGATTCAAAGACCTAACCTAGGAACAGTGGTGTTTATATTCTCAGAATTATGATTACTTGTAGCAACATCATTCACTTGTAATAAAAGCATCAGAAAATGTCCAGTGCTCCATGTCTCTTTTAAAGAGTGGTATGTTCAGGTATGTTTATATTTGCCTTCTTTTTGCCAAAGAAAGGGTATAGCAGATTTGAAAACTACCAATTTAGTATATTTGATTGCCCCCCGCACACACATATGTCTTATGAATTTGTTTTCCAGCTGCTTTTAAAAATGAAGGTAAGAAAAGAGAAAAATAAAAGTAGAAATAAAAGTAAACTAGAAAGAAATATATTTTTGTTCTTGAAATGTGTAAAGCATTTGCAGTTAGGGCAGAATTAAGTATTCAAAAAATTCTATATCAGCAAGTTAAAGATTCATTTGATATATTATCATTCTATTGGGAAACATCACAGTTTGGATTTTCTGGTTTGTGTTCTGTAATGTGTTCTCTGCAGAAGAAAGTCTCGTGCCAGCTACATAGTTTTTAGTTCTCTCTTTCACTTACTGGTGAAACAAATCTAAACAAAAATAGACCTCTTCACCCATTATTTTCATTATATGGCCTAATAAATATCCTTAGGCAAAGACAGATTTGTTAACCATGATTCAACAAGTTGTCCAATATATTTTCTTCTATTCCCTGAGTCACTGTAAGTATGTGTATTTTTAAATATTCAAGAAATGATCCTCTCTTCTTAATATTTTAAATGTAACTAGTTATTTTTCATAAATATTCACATCAAATATCATAAATCATAGCTATGTTGACAGCTCAATTGCTTGGATAGAGATAAATCCTTTGAAATTTAATGCTTATATTCGTATCTTGCTTTAGGGAAGTTTTATGAAAATAAAACATTGAGAAAAGAAGATCTATATTCAGTATGAAGAAGATAGGATTATTTAAGAAAAATAGGGATTCCTGAGACAAGAAAAACTGAGAGCTTCCTGACCCAGCTTACAAATCTTTAGAGACTGATTTCATGTCTTCTTGAGAAGAGAATTCCTTTACTGCTTACTGTATCTGCCTCTAAAAGTCACATTTTGCTGTTAATATTAAAACTTTATATAATTCCTTGATGCTATGAGTATAGCTTATATTTCTCTCATATTTCTTATTTGATTATTAAATGGGTTCATAAATTTTGAACAGATTAACTCACTGTTGAATTTATTATTTAATCTTCCTTTTAGCATTATATACTTTTTGCTATTATTTGGAATAACATAAAATTGTGTATATTTATTTTAACCTACTTAATGATTATATTTATTAGTAAAACTTCCCATTATCTCAAGTGTTCAATAGAAGTTCGTACAAAAATTAACTCATGAATAAATGAAAGTTTGTGAAAATAATTAATTAATTGATTAATAATGAATGAATGGGAACCTGGAGATAATAGATTACAATGCTATTAGCCTCCATTCAGTGACTCAGAAAAAAAAAAAAAAATAGAGTAGCATCTAAAAAATTCTTGTTGATGATTTTTTCACCTAATACTCAACTTTTACAAATTACTACAGTACCTCCTATGAAGGCAAAATGAGTTTTAGAAGTTGGAAATTGATTGGTGTATAAAAAGAAATAGCCTTTATTAATGATTACATAGCACTCACCTGCTGAGCTTAATCACCATTTATTTAAAACTAACCTAAAACTCATTTTTCTCTGGCTATGTGTACATGATTTTCACAGGTTATTTTTAGATGGGGAGAATGTATTACAAGAAATTATTTTAAAATATAAAACAAAATGCCATTATCCATTTATAATAATTATATCTTTACCTGATGATAATTCGAAATTTTCATCAAATACATTTTCCTCTTGATTCTACTGTAATTAGTATATTTGATTATCAGAAGTTTATTTTTACATGCTTGTATATCAAAAACTGACTTGCTGCAAATATATAAATAAAATATATTAGCTCTTCGGTATATAATGTTTTTATTAATTTGTCATATACTGTAGTAAAAGATAAGAATGACATAATTATACCTAAATGTATAATATATACATAGATATAAAACCTTTAGAAGAGAAGGAAATGTAGCATGTTAAAATAAATTCAAGAGGTTTACAAAGAAAACTAAATTATAACTCGAATTTTTGAATTTTTAAGTCATCTTACCTTTATCTATAAAGCAAATATAATTGACATCCAAATGTAAGACTTTGTTGCAGAATTAGTATTTATAATCACTTCAGTTAGCTCAGTAAAAATAGTGGTGTTATAGTAATTTGATGCCAGTATGATTTGATCACTTACAAAAATAACTTCTAAAATATTTTTGAATTTTCATGTTTGGGGAGTGACTTTTTAAAAATTTATTCTCTTATTTTTTGAGAGTCAATGCAGATTTTACATGTAAAGGGAAAAAAAGAGAAGGTCGGTAGCATTTTGCAGTAAGATTCATTGTTTTTAGATCCTTGCAAAGAAACCATAGCAGGACCAAGATGGTCAAATAGTTTTTCTGCACATTGTACCTGTTTTCTCAGGTATCTGAAATATATTCACTGCTTGTAATGTTAGACTTCTAGTATCATGATCAACTAAGAATGTTTCACATTGCCATGACCAATTCTTTAGAAATTATTGGGAAACAAAAGAAGCCAGAAGCTTATCAGCATAGAGACAAATCAACACTTTTACAAATGAACACTTGATCAAGGTATAGAGGGCTCATTGCATATATTATTTTTAAATATTCTCAGCAGTAGTTTACTTCTTAGGGAAAAACAGAGGACAAAAAGTAATTTATTGCAAATATTTGACCTTCATAGTAAGCTCTTCTTATAGAACCACTAGAATGATTCTGTCCTTGACTATTCCTTTGAGAAAGAAGGTTGTTTTTCCAGATGAGTGAAAGAGCATGCTGATTAATTCATAACCTATATGATAACAGCACACCTAGCTGAATTTCAGTTTAGAATCTCAGTGCAGGTGAGCCTTTGTTAATGTGACGTAAATCAACTATTTTTAACTCTTGGGAGAAACAAAGGCAAAATCTGCCCAAAAGCCACAACAACCTTTTGGGGACCTAGAAATCCTGCTGATATCCAAAGGTACTGTGATATATACAGGAGGAAAAAAATACCTTCAGATAAACAGACAGTGCTGTTTAAGTTTAGGCAGTAATGTCTCCAGCCCTGGGGGCGCGTGGGGCGTGTGGAATTTTACTATTGGAAAAATGATTTTTTGATAATGGAAAAAGAAAAAAAATTCTCTGCAGCAAAGATTTTACCGTGTTTTTTACTGTGTTTATAGTTTTAACATAAAACTATACCTTTTGCTCTCAAACCATGAATTGCATGAATTTGGTCACACTATGCATTAATATTTAGAAATAATTATTGTTTGGTTATAAATCTAAACTTATTTAATTATACTTTCACCAAGTGTTTTCATTCCTGAAGGCACCATACGCAGCACCTAAAGAAATAAAAACCTGGTTACTGTTACCAAGATAGCTGGTGAAGTAAAGAGATACTTCGAGAGACTGAACTTGGACAATCCTGTTTAGTGCCTTTTATTCTTCTAAGCCACTCTCAAGTAATAAATGAGCTTATAACTAATGCAAGAAAAACAACTTTTTATCCAGTACAAGAACACACTGAGTTTTATACAGTGGTTTCAGAGACTTTCAGAATGTGACAATACATGGGAGATAAAAATGCTCTAGATTTAAAATATAAAGAATATTTTTAAATAAAATATATTTCAGAAGAATATACATGGACCATTGAAATAGTAAGAGAACTCAGAGTTCCTTAAAAACAATAATTGATTAAAAATCAATGTTTCTAAGTTTCTACAGTTCTCATTATATTTTATGATTTCCCCTGTTTCTGTAGCACGAATTGTGAATGATATATAGAGAAGATACCACAGATATTCACACCCCACGCACAACTGTATCCTCATAAAGTATTCCTGGGAGTGGGATGTCTTTTATTTTTTAAAAATCTGGGTTATTTTTAAGCTCTAAAATCATAGAATTAAACTGAAGTTTCCTGATAAAAGAAAATATTCAGAAATCACCAATTTAAAACACCTGAACACTTAATGTCCTTATCTATGTGCTTTAACCAATGCTCATCTGCATGACCTTCAGTCTACTCAGCTACTTGAAAATAAACTGGATAATTTTACCTAAATTTTAAGATGAACATAATCTATTGTACGACAAAGTCTTCTGTAAATAAATAATAAACACTACGCTTGCTAACTTTATTTTATGACAAGAGATGAAAATTGTAGTCAATGTCTCAATGCTTTTAGGTTTTGAAACTGAACTATATTAAACTCTTCCTATCTATTTCTTTTTATCAGAGTACTTTCTGTAATTCATTAATCCAATAAATTAGTTCTCGATTTATTGTCTTTTGTAATGCTTAAATGCCGTTTTTATCTGGCAGAATTACTTTTCTCATTGTTTACACATTTAAGTATCAGGGACAGTTTTTCTGTTGATGAATAACCAGGGATTCTGGTGCAATGGAGTGTCTTCTCAACTTAATAAAGTACAGGCGTCTATTACTCTAGTTACATAGCAACTTTTATGTTTACGTTTTGTATCACAGGTGACATATATCACAATACATGGTAACATGAAACTATAGATCATAGGCTAAAGTTCTCTTCAGTGAACACAGAAAATAACCAAGGACAAATGGCCACTTCGATGATGAAAGTTCCCAGAGGGGAAAGGAAGTGTTCCCTGAACCTTATAAATGGTGCATTTGACGTTTGGTAAGGCTGTCATCATTATAATAGGGGGACTTCACATAACAGGGTGTTTGTTTTCTTTTTCAAGGCCCATTGGAATACAATCAGATACCAGAAAATGATTGAATACAAAAAACTAAAACATTGTTTAATTTTAAAATTCTGTATAATCTTTTCTAAGTTTCAATATAATGGAGATTTTTTTTTTTTCTGGGTATGGTATATATTGAGTATAATATTGAAGGCATTATAATTTATTATATATTCATGATTGAAATAACACCATGTAATTTGTAATGTAATGAATTAAAAGATGTAGTAAATTGGTGGTTGTAATTCAGAATACCCTAAATTTATCATTTTTATGAATAAATTCAAAATCAGAAGGATTATCTTCAAATTGAAATATTACTGTAATTTTTACTATTAAGTATACTGCAACAATTGACATTTCTAAAGGAAAAATACTTATTGCCTATCAAATATATTGAAACAACATATTCAGGTATGTTAATAACATGTATAAAGACATTCAGGTAACTGATCACTCTTCATGACTCACAGATATGTGTATGTCTTCTTAAATTTAACCTATAAAACATCAATAAAAGAAAAAAAAATTATCTCACATAAAGCCAAGATTTCTTTATTCAAAATATATAGCAATACTGAAAGAAAGTGAAGATTTTAATAATATAACACCAGTTTTAAGCTCACTTCTTTGTGAATTGGTATACTCCATTCAAACACATTTGTTTTCAATCAGATGGAAACTTTGCTTTTTCTAATCTAATTACACACTTCTTTTCCTTTTTTTGCCTTTATTTAGATGTCTCCAGTTTAGCAAATAATCTGACTCAACCTATAAAATTTTATAGGTCATAATATTTCTAAGGGTTCTTGTCAATGTAAATAACAAAAGTTGATATGAACTCCTGAAGTCTGTAGGCTTTGTAAATACAGATCAAGTGGTCTCATGAAATCTTAAATCTTATATGAATACTATATACCAATTACATGGCATATGTACATACATACATAAAAATACATACATGCATATACCCAAAAGCATATGCCCAAAACCCCTTATGGTATAGGGAAATATCATGATACTAGCATTCAGAATTCAATTGAAAGTTTAGATTTATCAGTTACTAGATCCTTAATTTTGATTCTTAAATTATTTCAAACTCTATCTGAAATCTTTTCTAAAATGGTGATGATAGTACTTTTATCTTGAGTTTGTTAGAAGAATTAAATGATAAAATGTATGTAAACCCTAAATTCTATGGCTTCACATAGTAAAGGCTCAATAAAATCTATCTACTATTATTACATACATGTGATGTGTTCCAAGCAACATGTAAAATTCATAATAAAAGATCATTCAGCAATTTACATGAAAGAATCCATTGGACAACCAATCACATTGAAATTAATACATCAAAGTACTTGAAATATACCTGCAAGTCAGTAATTTTACTATTTTACTCCTACCTTTAATAATTCAACTCTTGTATTAAATTGAGTCTAAGAATTTTTTAAATATCAGTCAGCTTAGCAAATAAATATAGATCATAGAAAGGGAGAGAATATATAAAATCAGCATCTTGAAAGAAAGAAATATCAAGTAATTGAAATGCTTCTCATAAATAATTGCTTTTCTTCTGAACTTTATGATTTGCAACTGTTTTGTAGCATCTGTCTTTGCATATGAAGATGAAGTCGTCAACAGATATGACACTTTCAAGGCTTTGAAATGCAATGTCAGAAATTCATGGCCAAATGTTCGCTCAGGAGGCTACAAGTTTATCCCAGTACTTTATATTGGTAAAATTGTCTACATACTATGGTACATGTTGCTGTATATAACTTCTACTTCCTTTGGTGATGGTTATAAAATTAGAGAGAGTAAAAATGTTAGGATAAAATGGCAATTACAATGAGGGTGTTACATATGATAATGTGTACTGTATATGCATTGTGCAATGTGATTATATCTGTGTCCTAAACTTATTTATAAACTTAAGAAAATGTTAATTTGCAAAAAATATAGAAGTGCCTGCATAAATGATTATTCACAAGGATCTCGTGTAGTTTGTAGTTTCCCAAGATGTTGCGTTAGAGCAGCTTAAATGCAGAATCTAATTACTAACTGTTGAACATAATGTTTATAAAATACGATACTTATTTTTTTCCACTTGATCAGGCACAGTGATTATCTATTTGTAGAATCATTTAAGTTAGAACAGGCTCACTAGTAGGGTAGAAAATCAACAAAAATCAAATAAAGTATCTGAAAGAAAGGAATGCGCCAAAGAATGCTATGATTATATAAAATTCCCTTTCTTGTTCACTTGAATATTGATAGAAATATTTATTTTCTTTAGGAAAAATAAAGTTCCCCTTTGAATGAAGTAACACATTTTCTTTTGCTCTGGAAGTTTCTAAATCTCTCAGCAAAATACTGACATGAGCTCAAATTTTTCTTTCATTCTTTGATCATGCACCTTGCAAAGGTAAGTTCCCAAAGGTGAGTAATTGAAGTCAGTTCTCTTTTATGTAGTGATTTGGGAAAAGATAGAGGCAGGCACAGACTAATAAATAGTACTTTTTTACATGAAATTCATTTTAGGAAATGCAATGAACTCTGTCTTGGTATCTAATAATCTTGCATGTTGAATGTATCACAAAGAGACAATTTAGTCCATCTTAACCCTGGCATCACCTGTCATGTGTTGGCTTATTGGTCCACTCTGTGATGACAAACCTTGGCATGTCACCATCATTTAATTTAATAGTGAACAAAATCCTCTGGAAGTTAAGAACGTCAACAAATGTCTCCTATATCATGTACAATAGTTTATTTCTCAAGAATAACCAACTGCTTGGTAGTAATCTGTTTTGACAGTACTTCCATAGAAATATTGTGTTAAATATTTTTAGTCACAAGAGAGTATGAACTTATGCATACAGTTGTGTGGGTCTTGTCTAATTATATGCATTATATGATTTGCTATTGTTGGGGACCATCTTCCATTCATTTAATAATGCTTTTGCAAACTGGCAGACAGCATTGGGGCCAAAATACATACAGGATATTTGCAATGAAAAAGGAAAGATCTCCTCTGCCTTTTCTCTCGTGTAGAGCAATTTGTCAAGTAATTAGTCAAACTAATTAAATTTTGGTAGCACTAATCAAACGAATATGCTAAAATTTTCTTTGCACAGCCAGTTTGCTGTCTGCTTGCATTTAACTTGATGGTTTGAAAGGGGCCCTACTCAGTCTGCCACTCCACTTAATAACCTAATTTGCATTTTATATTGGTAAATCAAATTAAGCACCAGTGGCTTTTAGTATGATTGACTGTGGTCAGGCTTGTTCAGATGGGACTTTTTCACAGAAAATTAGCCACATTTTAATATGACGGAGGCTGTGCTTTCTGTGTGCAGCAAACTGCATTCACTCAGCTAATTAAAAGTGCCCCCCTTCCCCAACTCCCCGCATATGATAGATTTACCCAGCTGGTATGTCCATTTTCTTTTGTACAATTTCCTGATGGAAGTTTTTATTCCTAAATATAATAAGATTGTCTAAGCAACACTTCAAACCAATTTTCATGAAACATATAAACAATACTTTGTTAGAAAATAATTGCTTTGAGAGGTAGGTGCATCTGTGTGTAAATACAGGACCCTGTGAGCACTTGCAGGTTTTCATTTATCTGTTAAGCAATCTCAGACTCAGAAAATTTCAGTGATTGGTGGTGCATTAACAGAAACTAATGCTGATAAATCATATATTTTGCCTTATTAAGGAGGACTTCCTACTTTGTTTTTGTTGTTACTAAAAGAAAACTGTTCACGTTTTAATGAGAAAAAAATAAAATGTATACAGGTTTAAAAACCATTCCTTACCCAATAAAAAGCAGGATTTGTTCTTTAATCAGAGTTAACAATATATTTTATCATACATGGGTTTTATTTTCAGTCTACAAATGGGGAGAATGAGACAGAGAATTTAGTCACTTGTTCACTAATACAAGGAGATACGAGACTTGAGTCCAGTTATATTGACTTTCAGTCTATGCTCTTTCCAATACAATACCGTTCTTCCATCTGTGTTCTAATACCAACCACTGTTTCCTAAACGATATTTAAAATATCTCTTTAGAAAAATTACAGTTTTCTTTCAAATTTTAGACTGTAACACTGAGTAAAATAATTCATTATACAGTTTTTATTGTCAGTATTAGAACTGCCAAGAACTTGTTTTAACATTTCTTCAGTAATAATGCACTTGATCATGTTTTCGACAAAATTTTCTTACATACTAAGCCTATATTTGTCATATAATAGCACTTTAAAATTGGACAAAACTTTGATCTATATGCAGAATTAATCTGACTCCTCAGTAAATGAGTATAAAACTCCCTATACACACTTGTGGAATACCACTTTTTAGGTTGGTATTTCTTTATAGTCAATTATGTATTCATTAGTAACTTAGAAAAAGATGGAAGAATGATATACACATGGAATGTCCTAAAAAAAAAAAAAAAAAAAGCAAAATTATGCCTGCAAACTGAAAAGAAAAAAAATGCGCTAAATTTTCTTAGCTAACCTTGGACTCCTAAATTTCCTAACAAGTTTGAGCTAAGTATACTAATACCATGCTTCAACTATCTTAAAACTGATCATTAAGATAATTCTTTAATTAAAAAGCAAATTAAGAATATCAGAAAGATGAAGTCAAACAGGGCATTCCCTAGAGACACACTTAAGCTTCTATTTTAATTAAGGTAATGGTGCATTTATTCTGAAACCTTAGTTCAGGTCATTATTTTTAAGTTATAATTCTGAAAGAATACAAGAAATAATCTGATGTTAGTGCTTGTCCTAAAAGAAGGCCAAGCTTCAAACCGTTCAGTCAATAGATATTCAGAGCTGTTGTTTTCAAAAGTGGTATGTTAAAGCTATGTGTCCTTTGCTTCACTGGTGTTGCTGATTCTGCTTTTCTCAATGGGTACAACTGAGGATCTGCTCTTCTCTAACCTTTTGAACTAAAGAGCTGAAGCTCCTTTTTTTCCTTCACACAAATGGTATTTTTATATCTAGACATCTTCATATTTTTATGGATTGCCAGTCCAACATCTATTGAAATATTCAAATCAAAATTGCATTTAACACTTTTAAATGGTCTGAACATGAAAAGACAAGTGACATCATACATTTTATGTCAGAAATACATTAAGTTGTTTTATCATTAACGTAACACTCAAATGTCAATTTTTCCATAATTGTGCTCTATATCAAAGGGCATATGAATATAGCTAAACAGGCAACCCATCCCGTAAGTCATCATGTTTAAGGATTACTAGACATACTATCATTTTTTTCTCTAGATTTTGACCCAAAATTATAATTTTGCAAAAATCAACCCTCATTAGCCATATGTTTATGAAATCATCTCTTCACCAAAGATTTCCATATCAAAATAATTATAATTCTTACATCTTATATTTTTCTTAAATGAAATGAGAAATATGCTGTAAAGCAGATAATATCTATGAAAGAGAACAAATGGTAACTCTTTTTTAATTTTTGCCAGGTAAGAAGATATAGACAATGGGTAAGATTGGTTCGAGGAATAAGAACTGGCTAAAGGGGTTGGTACCAGTTCAATTGGATAATACTCTGATAGTAGATTATACTACTTCAAAGATTAACAAAGAAAATCAGAACTATCATATTATTTCTAGAGGCAACTTGCCCATTAATTTCCATTTTACAAATTCCCAAAGTCATTTTTTTTTGTTTTCTCTATGTTCTAAATTATTAAAACCACTCAGTATTCTGATATTCATCTACCATGGGTCAGGCATTGTGTCACGTGCTTTCCATAAATTATTTTAAATCTACTACTTAAGAGTCGTATTTTTCGGGACTCAAAGACATGCAATGCTGGGAAATTCTACTATCTCAGTGGTATGACAAATATACCAAACTCTTAAATAAAACACTCAGAATTCTATTATCTTTTTTTTTCTATTTTTTTTTTTTTAATTTTGAAATACCATTCCTAGGAAGTTGCAAAGATAGTATAAGAAATCTTGGGTATACTTCACCCAGTTTCCCCTGATAGTTAAATCTGATATCACTATAGTATAATGTCAAAATCAGGAAATTGACATTGGAACAATTTGTATGGATAGTTCACATGCATAGAGTCCTGTAACTACCGACAAAATCCAGATGCAGAGTAATGTCATAGCCAGGAAGATCTCCCTCATGTTAGCCCTTTGCAATCATACACACTTCTACCATACCTAAATCTTACTAGCAACCACTAATCTATCTTGCATCGCTATAATAATGTCTTTTTAAGCATTTCATGTAGACAGATTGCACAATCTATTACCTTTTCAGATTGACTTTTTTTAGTCAACTTAATTCTCTTGAGGTACAAGTGGTTGCAGGGCACAGACATAGCAAAATTTACTTAAGCTTTTAGCTACTGAAGAACATTTGGTTTGGGTCATTAGAATAAAGCTTCATGAGCATTCTATAAACATTTGTACAAGCATTTGTATAAACCTGTTTCCTTTCTCTTGGACAAAATGTCTAGAAGTGTGATATTAAGAGTATGTTTAGATTTTTTTTACCTTCCGGATAGAATTTTGCACCATTATACATTTATATACAGAATGTCTGGATATTCAGTTTCTCTGCATCTTCACCAGCATTATATTTTCACTTATTGCCATAAAACGCTGCCTGTTACATAGGCGTGTAATGATATTTCATAACGGTGTTCATTTACATTTTCCTAGAGTTTACTAATGACTGACATATTTTCACGTGTATTTGTCATCCATTTCTTTAGTGAACTCTCTTCATATCTCCTGAATATTATCTAATTAAATTGTTTCCTTTTAACGGTAAACTTTTGAGAACCATTTGTTCATTCTAGATATATTCTGTCTCATGAAAACTTTGCAAATATTTTCTCCCACTATGTTGCTTATGTTCTTATCCTCCTAAAAATGTCTTTTGCAGAGCAAAACTTTTATATTTTGATAAAGTCCAATTTCTTAATTTTTTTCCACTTACAAATTCCACCTTTGGCATCCTATCTGAACACTCTTTCCAAAGATATCCAAGCATTAATTCCTTAATATTTTCTTCTAGAATTCTATAGTTTTTCATTGTTAATGCTTTTAAATCTATGATCCACTTTGAAATAACATTTGTACACCACATGAGATTTAATTTGAGGTTCATTGTTTGGCTACAGATACCAAATTACTTCATCACCATTTGCTGAAGAGACTGTCTTTCCTCTTGAATGCTTTCTTCACTTTTGTCAAAAACCAGTTCTACTTCTATGGACTATCTCTGGATTTGAATTTTCCATTCACCTATTGATATATCCCTTTACTAATCACACATATTCTCAGACTTTATACTATACTCTCATATTACCCTATACATTAGTCTTGAAATCAGATGGAGTATCCCTTTCCCATTTATAATGTTTGTCCAGTTTTATCTGGACTATTCTTGATGGCTTATCTTTCAAAATAGTTCAGAAAACTTTTCCATTTATACAAAATTCTCACTGGGATTATGAGAGAAATTTTAATAAATCTGTGTAATTAAGGTAGACCTGGCACTTTAGATATTGAGTTTTCCACTTCAAAAACAGCATATCCCTCCACTTGTCATCATCTTTGATTTCTTTTATCAATATTTTTAATTTTTCAGCATATAGCTCTTGTTCATGTTTTGGTAGATTTACTTACATTTTTAAGTACTTGTAAATCATATTTACTTTTGGTTTTCCAAGTGTTCATGATGACTACTATATAGAAACATAATTGATATTTGTATGATGGTCTTTTATCACATGACCTTGATAACTGAACTCATTAATTTAGTTCTAGAAGCTTTATGTAAATTCTTGGGATTTTTTAAATAGACCATTATTCATATGAAAATAGGGACTTTTTTTCCCTTGTATTTTATTTGTCTTGTATTTCCTTGCCTTATTGCATTGGCTAGAACTTCCAACAAAATGTTGAATATCACTGGTGAGTGTAGACACCATTGCTTTGCTCCAAGTCATAGAGGGAAAAGAAAAGCATTCAGGTTTGGTTTCTATCATTAAGCACCATGGAAGTTGTAGGGTTTGTTTTTGTGTTTTTTTTAAATAAGCGTAATTAATCAAATTGAGTTTTCCTTTTTTCCTAGTCTCCTAAAAGATTTGCTCATGAATGGATATTTATATCATCTAAATACTTTTCTATATTAATTGATATGATCATGTGGATTTTCTTAGTCTATTTTTATGGTGGATTGCATTAATTGATTTTCATATTGAATCGTTGTATCTCTGGGATAAAATCCAGTTGATCATGGTTTATAATTATCCTTTTTTATAATGCCTAGTTCTATTGTTACTATTTTGTGAAGAAATTTTACTCTTTAACTATGTGAGGTATTGGTCAGCAATTTTCATTTTTTGTTTTGTTTTCTCGTACTATATTTGTCTGATTTTAGAATCAGGATAAGACTAGTTTTATAAAATAAATTTGGATATATTCCCTCCTTACACTCTATATTCCAGAAAAAAGGTGTAAGACTGTCAATTTTTTAAATGTTTGGTATATCTCCAGTGAAACCATCTGGATCTGTGAATGCCTTTTTCACGAATTTTTTAAATTATAAATTATATGTATTTTATAGCTTCTTGTCTTATCTCTAAGTTTTTAATCCATTCTGGGTTTATTTTGGGAGTTAGAAACTAATCTCTTTTCATTCTTTTGTATATGATAGTCCGGTTTTTTCAATGCCATTTAGTAAAGAGATTTTTCATTCTCCATCATACAGGCATCATTCCTTTATTATAAACTAACTGTTGATGTATGCATGGGTTTATTTCTAAACTCTTAGTTCTTTGAACTCTGTTTATTAGTATTCCAATACCATACTGTTTTCACTGATGTCACTTTCTAGTATAATTTGAACTTAAAGTAACATACTTTCCATTTCTATAGTTTTCAGAAGTTTAATTATGGTATTTCTTTGCATGGAATTTCTTCTGATCCTGTTTGGTATTAGCTTGACTTCTGGATCTATAAATATGTATCTTTTAATAAATTTGGACATTTGTACCTATTATTTATTTGAATTAAATTCAGCTTCACCTTCCTCTCTCTCAGGGATTCTAGAGATAGGAAATTTAAAAACTGAGAAAACTTCATAATCTTGAGTTTCTGCTTTTTTCCCATATATTTTCTCCATTTATACTGAGTAATTTCTATTTCTCTGTCTTCAAGTTCATTGGTTCTTTCCTCTGTACCTTCTTTTCTGTTGTTGAGCCAATACATTGAGCTTTTCAATTTGGTTATTGTATTTTTCAGTTTAAAAATTTCTATTTGGGTCTTTATGTTTTCTATTTCTTTGCTCAATCTTTCTATTGTTTATTTATGTCATGTTTATTCCTAAATTTTTCGTAAAGTATTTTTATAGCTGGTTTAAAATTCCTTGGTAGATGATCATAATGTTTTTTTCCTCAGATAAACAGCTATTAATTGCCTTTTTTTCTGATTTTGTTTTAGATTAAGTGATTTTTTTCTATTGGAAGTTGAACTTTTGGATATATTATGAAAGCCTGGATTTTATTTAAATCTTTTAGTTTAGTGTATCCCCTCTTATAGCTTTGGTGGAAAAAGTGAATCATGACAGTGTATTATTAGAAGTGGTTATGGAAGTTCAAATTCCCCTTTCAGTTCTCCATTGATACTTGGAGGTTGGAAGGCTCCTAACTATAGCTGAGTATAAATAACCATCGTGGTTCCTTATGTGGCCTCTACTAGCACCATGACGGGAGGCCTTCATACTCTGGGTTATGGAGACAGTCTTGACACTTCCCTGGCTTCATTCAACACAACAACAGTGAGGCAAGAGCACGGTGCCTTGCTGCTTTCATTTGGGGTGGACATCCAAGTCTAGGTTACTTATGTGGTCTCCACTGGCACTGAACCACCATCCCTCCACTCAGTGTTCTTTTGGTGTTAAAGAAAAGACCTAGTCTTGAGCTAACAAGAAATTGATATTGCTATGTGATAATTGTGAATCATAATAAAAAATTAGCATTTGACTTTTTTTACTCTATTATAGATTTCTCTGATTCATTCACTCATTCTATTGCCTTTAACAGAAGTGTGTAAAGGTTAGCTAAATGTTTAATTGTGGAATGTAAAGATACAACCTCAGTAAAGGAATTGTGGTAGTACCTGGTAGATGTAGATATTTTAAGCAGTAAAATGTGCCCCTTTGTTCTCTGAACCTATACCCTGTGAAACATAAACAATTTCAGTAAAGGACATTCCACTTTAATATAATGTACAAATGATAATAACTGTATATTGTTGAAATAAAAAGAATTTCGCTTGTATAAAAGTTGAAACTTTTATGCGAATATTACAAATTTACAAGTATTAATTATATTAAGAAGTTAAATACCTAGTTAAAAATTAATAGATATTCAAGCGGTATCATAAAGCAAGAGATGCAGTCAATAGAAAATACAAAGAAATAGAAGGAAGTAGAGTGGTTAATGGAGAGATCAATCAAAAGAATACAGAGTTGAAAAGTATGAATATCATTGTGTGAACTCGTAAAGTGAGAATATCATAGAGGAGAAATGAGTCTATTTGATTTCACTAAGAGTAAATATAAAAGATTTGATTTTATTTATTTTTGTTTGTATCACAGAAACTCAATCATTTTTGGTCTGTATGAGAATTCATTCTCATTTTACTATTATCTTCCTCATTACCAAAGCTCATTCTCAATCTACACACATTCTATTTTTATTTACTATAGATGCTTGGAAAAATCTGTATTAATAAATAATATGCTGTTTTATATATGCATGTGCTTTAGTTTCATATTTGATAACAGGCTATAGATGGTCTATATCATGCTTTTTCACACAATACTTAATATTTCTATTTTTATATATGTATATATATGTGTGTATATATATACATATATTTCTTTGCTTGCAACCCCTTCATAATATCACATTGTTTGTATCTACTTACATTTTTACTTGTGCATTCACTTAGTGGTAGACACCTAGTTTGTTCCTGTATACTTGCTACAACACACATCAAAAAATTTCACCAATTTTGCAAAACAGGTAGTTGAATCTTTGTATAATAGATTATTTACTTACTTAAATTTATCAAAATCTATAAAACATGTCTCATAAAAAAGTTGTCCCAGTTTATATTGTCACAAGAAGTGCATAAGAAATTGTCTTTTCTGGTGTCTTTGCCAGTATTTGTACTGATTTTCCAATTTGGAATAATTGGATGCAAATAAATATCTAATCAGAATGTTAATTTGCATTAATCTGATCAGTTCTAAGATTATCTTTTTATGTATTTGTTAACCATTTGTATTTCTTTTTCTTCTTTGATAGTGTCTGTGCTGTTTCTTGGGTTTTATTTTTCTTATTGATTCGCATGAGTCATACTTTAGATATTGAGTCTACATCAGTTTTAGAACAAGGCTTATTGCAGCTTTAGAACTATATCATCCTGCTATCCATATTTGCAATGCTATTTTTTTCTTAATAAAAATACTTTGATGTATTCGTTTCTTCATTTTTGCCTTATGGTAGGTTTTTCGATGTCTCATTTAGGAAATTCTAAACAACAAGTCCTAATTCTCATAGTTTTACTTTTCACTGTTAAGTTTTAAGTTGACCTTAGGTAACTTTCACATGATCAGCACATTTATTTTTACTTATATAGGGAGCTAGCTGTACTAAAATCATATCTGCTGTTCTAAGTATGTTAATGGCACAATAAAATATAAAAATAGACAATTATGGTATACTTTAGAAGCGAAAAGGAAACTTACATGTAACGCTAATTATACAAAATAAAGCACTGTAGTTTATAATTTTCTGGACAATTAGGCATATTACTTTGGCTTTAAGGAGCAAATATATGTTCCTTTAACACTTTATACCATGCCAGAAAGTATCAGAGTACCTTAGCTTTAAATGACAAAAGGCAATTTTTTAAAAAATTAGTTTCAAATGACAAAATGTAAAGTGAGGGATAGATTTGGGTCATTCAACCAAATTTAAAAACAAAACTTGTCTTACCTGTATATTTTGCATGTAAAAGATGAATTTGAGACTTTATTTATGTAGATAATTACTTTGGTTCTTCATTTCTTTTAGTTCAGGTCCAGACTCCAGGGAAAGAACTTTAATATATCTATTTGAGTAAATTTTCTAATACCTGAAATTCATTAACGGAAGCTTAACATTTTACTTCTAGGTGAATTCCCCAGATGTGTTTCAGCCCTTTTAATGGAGTTACCTACCTGCACAGACGAAGTCTCAAAGTCTGAAAGTTCACAAGAATCAGAAACTTTATATAATATGATCTAACTGTATACATTATTAGAGGAAAACTGGGAGTAATTCCACATAAAATCAGGTTTTTAAAAGGATTTTATCTGAAATGCAAAAAATGTATTTTACTTCAATTATCTGAATAATTGGCTCTACCTTCCTCTTCACTTTGCTAGTTTAGACTTGTCCTAACACAACAGAATAAATTTATTATAACAGAATTGTGAGCAAAAAAGCAGTGTATAGGAGATTTTAAAGAGTGTCATTAATTGAAAACAGCAGTCCCCAAAGAGCTAAATCTTTTCCAAGGCTGCATTTTTCTCCCATGACATAAGTATAGCAAATGTGTTTCACTGCTTCAGGTAAGAGAAAATTTATCCTAAATATCAAAGTAAGCTCAATCTACTTCTTCCTAAAATCAAGTGGAGTATTGTCAAATGACAAAAATGTTTCCATCCTGGAGCATAGTGGAGAAGTCATATATAAAATTCACCCTAGATCCTATTAATTCACTTGCTTGACTTTGAAGTTCACTAGGTTATTAAAATGATTTCACTGTACTGTGTGGTCCTGCCTTCAAACTGTCTTTTACTGTTTTACATCGATAGTTATGTGGTGCGGAAATTGGATTATTTAAATTTATGAACTAGAGTTATGAAGCTATCATAATAACATTTACTAAATGACCATATGTGAAAGCACAATAATAAGCAGAGAAAAAGAGAAAGGAAAAGAAAGGTTTCAGTGTCCTCAAAATAATTTGTAATCTAGTGACAGACATACATGAAAAAAATAGAATGGAATGAATAAATATGTATGGAAAAGGTAACTGCCAAAATTGTGTGTGGAACTTGTCAATTTGTGAGCTATAAATTAAAACAAGTGATTACACCATGACTAATAAGTACAGTGCAACTGGGCTGTGGATACTAGAGCGTTAGATATAAAGACTGAAAAATTTCACCAAAAAGGCTACCTTTAAATTATGTTTCCTCAGTTAAATCCATGGTTAAGTGCCTTTTTTTTCTGAAAGTAAATCAATTTTATATGTAATTATTTATGCCAGGGTAAATGGTCCTGTCCTGGTATTTCCATGAGGAAGAAAACTCAGTAGAGTTCAAAAACATAGTGTCAAGATAGTTCCACAGGAGGAACTGTCAAAATACAGTTTTTATAGAGGATGCCATCTGAGACACCACCCTACATCTCAACAGACTGCAGTCCCCTTCCATGCTACCAGAGATTGTTTGCTCAAACAATACTGATTACATGAAGCCACATTGTCAACTCCATAAACGTGTGCGTAAGAAAGGACATAAAACCAATTTTTGTGATAGGTTATTGAGTAGAATCACTAAGGAAGTTTGATCAAAATGCTACACATCAAACCTGGGTTTATGCTTGTGTTTCAATTAGGCATAACCTTCAATGGTGTCTCCAAATATTTTTGTTAGGAATCTCTGACATTCCAAAATCACAGTATTTCTACTACTCTTGACATTCTCTAAAATAGATCTTCTACTGCTGTTTTCCAAAGTCATATAAAAGCAGATATTTTTTGCTCAAAACTGACCCCCTTTTTAAATTTATAGTAACAAAGCCCCATCCTCAAGGCAGTTTGTTTCCTGAAAACAAAATATGCAAATGGTGCCCACAGTTCACATTCTATAATGCTGGTGGCAAACTCACATGGAAGCAGTGTGTTGATCTGAGTCCCAACTATCTCCTTTAAATACAACACCTGACCATTGAATTTCCATATTTCCCCCTAGTTAGTGTTGAATCCTGGCCTCCAGAAAGGTATTTTTAGGTCCCTCCACTTCCTGTGAACGTGACCTTATTTGCATATAAGGTATTTGCAGATGTAAACATATTAAGATGGGGTCATACTAGATTAGTATGGACAGTAAACCCAATGACTTTTGTCCTTATAAGGAGAGAGATTTGAAGACACAGACAAACACAGAGGAGAAAAGACCATGTGGCAAAATGGGTAAAGAATGGAGGGATGCCACTGTAAGCCACGGATCTTTGGCCACCACCAGAAACTTAGAAGAGGCAGGGAGTGATCCTTCCCTAAAAGCTTTAGAGTGCACATGACCTTGCTGACACCTGGATTTCAAACTTCCAACCTCCGGAACTATGAGAGAATAAATTACTGCTGTACAAACCCCCTGGCTTGTGCAGCAAACTGCACCGGCTCATGCTGCCACCCACCATGCTTCGGATCTTTATTTCGTTCTCCTGGTTTCTGTATTTTAATTTGTGAATTAGAGCAACAGAGAGAAAACTTAATCTTGTTTTTAAGAATGTATTATTTCTGAATCCTGTAGGAACACTGACTCGTAATCGCATCCTTCTTCTCTGTCCACCCAACACTTTTCATATCTTTATCTCCACTGGCTCCTTACAAGGGTATTTCCTGTCTTCAGACAAAAACCTCCGGTAAAACTTGCTGCCTCCTCTGGTCCTGCTTCTCTCATTTAAAGGCTGTAGAGTTCAAATAAAAGCAACACTGAAACTTAGATTTGAACATTTGTCTCTCTTCTGATTTTGAATAAATCAGTAAGTCCGACAAATATTTGCAAACTGCTACATTCTTATCTGTTAAATGGGATTGATACTTAGTTCTTAGTCTTACTAAGAGAATTAAAATATTATACATATCCTCCATTAATTCCAAAATTCTCAAACAGGTGGTTACCATTCACTGGGTGCATATCAAAGTAAAAAATCTTCTTGGAATATTTACTCTTAATTCATAGAGAAATGTTTCTCTATATTTAGTAGCATGCCTTTCTTAAAATCAAATGTGACATAACAATATAACCATACCAGCTTTCTTTTAATTAATGTTTACATGGCATTTCTCATTATAATCTTTTTCTCTCAAATATAAACATTCCTCAATTTTAAGTACGTTTCTTTTAAAAAGCACATGCACTTGTTATTTTAATACAGTTTGAATGTTATAGACTTTTAAGTGGACTATTTAGTAAGTGTGCATTAGAATAGTTTTTTATATATATTTGAGCTTAAAATTATCATTGTACTAGTCTTTTCCTATAGGGACCACTTGCTTTATGTTCTGTTTTCCTTCCTTTATTTCCTTTCTTTCATTGACTTAATTACACATATTCATTACTGTATTTCTTTCTATTAATTCATAATCTACACATTTTTGTTAGTTTTTTAGTAGTTACCCTAGAAATTGCATCTAGCACTCTTGACCTCTATAAAAAGGTGTACTATTATTATACATTTTCCTACCCTTTTCCTCCTGACATTTCTGCTATTGTTGCCATGAAGTTTAATTCTACATATATTTTGCAGTCTCCAAAATATTGAAATTATTGTTCTATAGTCATTATAACTTTTCAAAATGTATCCTTCCTCTGACTCTGCACTTCAAGTTTGATATCTCGACTTCCATTAAGGAAGTCTTCCATCTGATAAATTCTCTCTAGCTGTCATAGTATTGCAGGCAATTAATTCTCTTTTTATTATCCTTATTTTTCTTTCATATTTCCTGGTTTATAAATTTTAGATTAACAGTAAATTTATTTTTATACATTTAAAGATACAATTCCATTATTTTTATTTTGCTTTATTTTAAGAAATAACCTGTAAGATTTTTTGTTAAAACCCTCAAATAATGATATTATTCTTCTGAGAGGGTTCCCTTGTCCTCTTAGATAAGAAGTAGTAAAAGGAGCAACCATTTTCAATACAGTAAGTAAGTGGAGTCTGATTGAAGGTATTCTTTTCAAGGTTTAGCTGACATCTTATTCATTCATAGACTCAATATATACTCTTCAAGAATCCATCCCCTAATAGGGTCTAAATGCCAAGCTTTGTCTTCTCAACAGTGAAAGATTCAGAGATTCATTTGGAAAGAGCACTGCTCTGTTTTTTCATAGACTTAGGGATGCTTATTTTATAGTCTAGGCCCTTTCTAGGGAATTCAATAAACTTCTTGAGAAGAAAGCAATCATACCTTGAAGAACATTTAATTTTCCATACATATTTTTTGTCATCTCATCTTCACAAAAGTGATTGTAATTGTTTTCTATTTTCCTGTTCCTCAAGAATCCATGTCTAAAGAAAACCTGAATTCTCAGTCTCTTCAGATAAGCAAATATTTCCAGAGAAAAAACATGAATTTGCAACTCACTTCTGATGTCTCCCTTCAATTCTTCTTACTTTAATGCTCACTTAGAAATGTCTAAAGACATTATGCTAACTCTTTATCCAATGTTTATAGTGATCTTGGTAGTATCAGTTTATTTGAAGTAGCTACACCAACCCAGACTACTAGAAGTTGCTTAATTTCTATATTTTTGTTACAATTTCTAAAAATAACTCCCATATTTTTATATACACCATAGTATCTTTTCGATATCTGAGGTATTCATTCACTCATTCACTAACTCATTCCTCAAATATCTATTGTAAATACCATTGTATAAATGGAACTGGGTTGAACACCAACTATTCTTCAGGTTTAGAACTAATTACGTTCAAAATGTAGCTTATATTCCAGTAAAACTTTCTGGATCTCCATTTTTTTCTAAAATATCAACTATAACTCCCAAATAACCCCCAAGAAACTAGTCACATTCCCCATCCATGCAGTCACCAAATACTGTATATTAATCTTTTCCATTATCTCTTACCTGCATTTCTTTCAGCTATTGTTCTCAAGTTTGTCTTCTATTTTTTAGTTCTTAATTTATTTGTCCTAGATGAACCATCCTTGCCTTCTTCATTTCATCCTGTAAAGTAACACAAATATGATCATTCCATTTTCTTGCTGAGAAGCATTCTTTCATTGGATTTCAAAAAATAAAATATAAGCTTAATATTCTCATTGGTACTGCAGTTCTCTACTTTCTATGACAGTTTTAATTTCCAACTTGATCACTACCTTCTCCCTCTGTAACACCATGTCACTAATCCATTATCTTCATGAAACTGGAGAGTTACAGGTTTCTGTAACCTGTCTTACATTTCTCCACCTTCAAACACCCTGGTTTTGCCATTCTCTGTACTAAGGTCCTCTTCAGCTCTTAGCGTTTTATCTATTCATTTAAAACCAGATCGTTATTTTTAATTCTATTAAACTTCCGAAGATTTATACCCAGCTTTCCACAATCAATATACTTTTGAACAACTATAATATTTCACTTACCTTTACTCAAGATAATTTCTAATCTGATGTTGAAATATACATACTTTTCAGTGAATAATATGTTTTATCCTTTATTATAAAATCAAAAACCAAGCAAATAGTTATCACTTCCTTCTATAATAAATCTGTTTGCTCCTCACATGTAATTCAAAATAAAATTAGACCTTATTATCCAAAAAGGAACATAAACTATTTAGTTATATTTTAATGACCAAAAAATATAGTTGATCTAGACTTCTTAGATCCAAATTATTTGAATAGTAACAAAGTTAGGAATTGTCCTCAATATTTTTTGACATGGTTTCTGTTAAAATCTCAGTCGAATTTATTATTTGTGAAGACTTCTTGCACTCCTGATAAACTTTTTGCCCCATGAGGTTAAATTTTAGCTTCAACCATCCCAGACACTCTTAAATCTTTCCCTTATTTAGAACGAGGCTCCCTCATCTACACTACTTTCCCTTTCTCCCTTCCCTTCTTCCTCCTTCTCTCCCTTCCTCCTTCTTTCCTTCTTCTTGCTTTCTTTCCTATTTTTCTCTCTGATAGATATTTTTGTTTAGGACATGATTTCTATTCCTGTTGATTTGACCCATTATTTCACTGTTTCTTACATGAGACATCATGGATCATTTACGAGTATTTCCAAAACCCTAATAACTTAAATATATAAATTTCATCTACTACAAAGAGACACAAACATTAAAATGAGCCTGTGACTAGTGAAGGACAATATTTATACTTCCAATTTTTTAGCATAGATAACAGAATTTAAAAGCATCAATAGGTATCATTTTTAACCTGTATGTTAACTGTTATTTTACCTGTATTTACAAGTTCATAAAGATTAAGATATTTTGATAAACACTTGGTAACTAGGTCAAATGTAATTTAAAAATCAGCAAGAGTGTGATGACTATTTATAGACTTTAAGTGTACTAGAGCTTAATAGTCCAGTTTTTTAATTTCATTTTTCTTTAAGCTCCAATTTATGTTTAATTTTATTTAATGACTTTTATTGAAGTAACATTGAATTACAACATTCTAAAGTTTAAGGTGTACATCATATAGCATCTGCATATATTAAATTAGTTTACCAGTGCATCTAACTGTATCCTTCCCCATATAACTAATCACTTTTACTTGATTTGCCTATCCCCCTTCTATGAGAATTCAAAATAAATGCAAAGTGATATTCAAATTATTCACTTTCTTTAATATTAAGTTCTTGCTCCACAATTTCATTTTCTCTGAAGGAGAAAAAATTTTAGCAACCATCAGTTAGATTCTATACTGCCATCTTGAAAAAGAATGAGTATGTTGTTAAGAGTAGTTCTCCAGAGTAATAGCCACCAATCTGACAGCAATGTGCATCTACTGCTTGTATTTTTTAAAACTTTATTAAAAACATAATAGCAGTACTGTTTCATGAGTAAAATCTAGGAAAATACAGGATAACATACCAAATAATGGTTAAGAAAGCATTAAGTAATTTAACCCCTCTAACAAACTATTTTCTGTGTCTAAAGAAAAGTTTCTGTGCACCTGTTAGAAGTATCAAATGTTAAATTTATAATTTGGGCAGACTTACTTGTCAATTGAGTGATAATATATTATCAAAATTATTACAATTACAATCTGAAAACATGCATATCTGCTTGGTGACATCCAAGTGAGAAGAGTGTTAAATTTTCATTATTCATGGAAATGAAAGAGGTGACCAGGGTTTTAATCTGTGACTTAGGAACCACAACTTAAATTAAAAGCAAAAGTCTTCAATGAAACTAACCTCCATGGCCTCTTCTTGGTGGCCTTGTTATTTTCTTCCCTCCCTACTTCCACATTTTTCTCAATACCTCTGTTTTTATTTTTCTTCATTTATTGAAAGCCCCTCTCAGAAATGTTTGGACCTCTTAGATGTTAATTTCTGCCTCTGGTTTCCCTTTATGTTATTGTAATCATTTTAATTGAAATCACACAATCTTGAATCTCAGGTGTATCTTTTTACGTACACTTGTGTGTGACATTTGGGCCTCCATACAGATAGGAAGCTCATTCCTGTTTCCATGGTGAAGCAATCACTTCACCAGAAAAAAGTATCAACAATTAAGAGATTCCTTCTGGCCACCTCCTTTAATCAAAAAACAGGTCATATTCTATCTCAAATCTATGTTAACTGTATTTATTGGATCAGAAGTTTACTCAATCTTGACTCAGTCTATAAAATCATACTATTTGTTCATTACTATGCTGAATCTTATAGAGAAAAGTTATAAATATAATTATTTTCCTTAATGAGCTATATTATATCCTAATTAGGAATCTAAGAGTACATGCTTTTTTTTAAATAAAGAGGACAAATCATAATGCTTCATAAAGGTGAGATGAAAAATGTAGAAGAAATAATAGGTATCTTAATGATGTGCACAAATAACTATCAGAGTGAGGCAGCTTCCTGGTAGCATGGTCAGAGTAAAAGTTTTTGAACATTTGTTAGAAGAAGTAAAACTTGAGAAAATGTGTAATGGGGTAATTTAGTAGTAATAGAATTGGATGTATAAATAGGATGTACTGAGAAAGCTCAAGATCTCTTCTGGACTTTGGGGAACAAGTGACTTTATTTGTACTGAGTCATGTTTAGGAATGTTAGAAAGCAGAAATGAGTTTTTAAAGCTAGACTGGTGACATCATTAACGTTACTGAAGATTTAGAAGCAATGAAGTGGTAAGATCTCTAGACTATTCTGTCTCCTTGTGATTGGAATACATATGTGGAGAATTTATAAAGTGAGGAGGAGAATGGATAGAACAGGAATCTGCAAACTAAGGCTTATGTCCAAGTTCAGCACACAACTGTGTTTTGTAATATAAAGTTTCACAAATAAAGTTTTATTGGAAACCAGCCATACATTCATTTATGTAGAATCTTGACAGCTTGTTCTCACATTATAATGGCAGAGTTCAGTAATAGTGACAGATACCTTATGGCTCTCATAGACTGAAATATTTACTTATGAATCTGAAAAAAAAATTTGCTGCCTTTGATTAAAGAGAAGAAAGTTTTTAGATATAGATTTTTGAAAAGAGGAATGAATGGATACATGAGCATATAAAATGATGAACTTCTGAATCAGAGTCAAATTAACTAAGGTTTTTAGATAATAAACTAGCATGAACAAAATTAGATCATATTATTAAGCATTTCCCAGCACAGTCCTTCCTGGGTTTTTCTGAAAAAAAAACATATAATAAATGAAACATACAGTTTTTCTCTTATAGGAACTTTATTTCAAAAACAAAACACATCTTGCTTTAATTACAGAGAACGGTATATAACAAATTACAATAAAGTTACAAATGTTTTGTATAAATCCTAAATACTGCAAAACTTCTGGAAAAAAATCTTTAGTTAGAACTTAGGTCATCAAAAGGAAACAAAATAGGAAGTGGGGAAAAAAATTGCTTGAAAATATTTCAAGCAATCTACTCCAACTGAAATCATGGTCTGTGTAAACTAAAATACTTGCTTGGGCCTATTAGTTTGAAATGAACTGCTTTTAAGCAGACTAACAAAGTCTAAATAACTTGAGAAAACTGCTCCAGATGGGATATTTTGTTTCTTAAGTTCATATTATCAACATTTCTTAGTCTTTTATGTGTTTTTCTGGCAGATCCACAGGGGACTCAACATTAGATACAGTAGTTTGCAAGCCTAGATTGTTTAGTGCTATGTTTAATGCTTCTTTTAATAAGTCCAGTTTCTTCCTGTTCTGGTTTTTGTGGAATCATTATGGGTAATGAGCAAAATTATGAACTTTAGTCAGAATTTCCTGTAAATTTTCAACTCTATTCTATTTTCCTAAATAAATTTTGCCTTGTCTTCCCGTCTTGTGTTTGGACACTTAAGGAAGATTTATAAATGCATTTTAACATAATAATGGAGTGCACAGAATTCTATAAAAATTAACTCTTATTATACAACTAATTTTCATTCCAAAAATGTGCTATTAAATGCTTTGCTTTACATGTGGTACCTTGCTGAAATCCTCATCTGAAAATGGATTTTCCCAAGGCAGATTGAGACATTGCTTTATCATTGACTTCATTGGCTCAAACTTTACATTAGAATCTGCAAAATCACTGAATAAATATGAGGATAAGGGGAGTGAGAGCTGGATGATAGGTATTAATGAAACTACTACTACTACTAGTAGTATTAAATAAGTCATATTGAATCTTCACCTCACATTGTATACCAAGGATTTAAGACAAAAGTGAAAAGATAATATATCTCAGCAATGTCATATAATTAAGAAGTAATGTATGTTCATTATAAATAATTTTGATTTTTTAATTTGTAAAGAACACCAGTATATCATCACTATCATTCACAAATAAGCAATTTTGGTATGAAGATGAATTGTTTTGTTATTTTCTTGATTAAAATATATAAAGCTATATTCAGAAATACAAATGGCAACATAAATTTTATAAAATTGTAATTATTCTGAATTTTCCCCATCACTAAATCTAATGTGTGCTGATGTTTTCTTTTCTTTTTGTCTCAATAAACAGCTTTATATAATTCACATAGCATAAAATTTGCATTTTTAAAGTGTACGATTCAGTAGTATTGTACCTTCACAGAGTTATTCAATCATCACCAGTATCTAATTTCAGAAAGTGCAATCACTCTCCAAAAAAACCCTGTACCCATTAGCCATGAATCCCTATTACTGCCTCACCTCTAAACCTAATAAGTACTATTCTACTTTCTGTTTCTATGAATTCGACCTCATCTTTTTAAGATTCTGTGTGTTAAAAGGGGATTGCAGTTGAAAAAACTAAGTTTCAGCCCTATTAAAAGGCATTTCTAGAAAAACAAAAAAGTCAAGACAGGAAACAAAAGCAATGACACTAAAGAAAGTTTTAATCTCCTAAATCAGTTATTGAAAACAATAAATACTGTCTGCCTCCTACCCAGATAAACATAAGACCTTCCTTTAAAATACCTACCTCAGTTCCTTTCACCCAATACATCATGTTTGGCTAAAACAATTATAGAATATACTAAAAGATAAACGATAGGGCTAGAAAATACAAATAAAGTATCAGAACCAGATTCATATATAACAGAAATTTTGTTTCAATGACATCAAGAATTTTAAAGTAACTATGATTAGTGTGCCAAGAATTCTAATGGAAAAAGTGAGCAACATGCAAATATAGATGGCAATACAAGCAGAGAGGTGGAAAATCTTAAAAATCAAAAGGAAAGCTCATTCGGAAAAGCAAAAGACTGTAAGAGGGATTAATTACTATCAACTTTCATTTGCTGGTTCCATTTCAATTTGAAAGATGTACATAGATTTTAATGCATGCTTTACGCCTATATGATGTTATGATGCAATATTCCTTTAATAAAATAAATAAATAGAATTTTTAATTAAAAAACATATTGTAAACATAATTGATGAGTATCTTTTGCCGGACACAATAGTAGTCTAGACATATCCAAGAAAAGAATCTGTGACCCTGAATATATGTCAATAGATACTTTCCAAACTGATTTTGAAAAAGAAAGCTGGGAAAAAAGAACAAAACAAAATATTCTAGACTATAGAGCAGCTATTAAGATATAGCATATGCCTAATGTGAATACTGGAAGGAAGAGAGAAAATGGAATATAAATATTTAAAGTAAAGTTGGCTAAGAAACTTCCAATATTAATGACAGACATAAAAAGCAGAGATATAGGAAGGTCAGAGAACACCAAGCAGGAAAAATATCCAAAATTCTATACCTAAGCACATTATTATATCATAATGATAACTGAAGAAAACCAAAGACAAAGAAAAATCTTAAAACAATGTAGGGGGAGATTCTTACCATAGAGGAACAAAAATAAGAATTACATTAGTCTTTTTGTCAGAAGCAATTGGAGGAAGAAGAAAGTGGCTGAAAATATTTAAAATGTTGAAAGGGAAAAACCAGCAACCTCAAATTCTACATCCAGAAAAATGATCTTTCAGAAGCAAAGGAAATATAAATACTTTCTTAACCAATCAACAATTGAGAAAATTTGTCACCAGAATCCCTCCCTTGAAAGGAATGTTGAAGTTTTCATAGAGAAGGCAATACCATAGGTCAGAAACTCATATATATCATATAGCATGAAAGGAACATCATTTCAGTTGAATCAAATAATTGAAAGTTTTTATTTATTAATTTAGCATATAATAATCAAACTAATAATAACCACAACGTATTATTTCATTATGTCTTATGGGTAAGTAAAATAAATGAAAGTAATGCAATAAAAGGGGAAAGAGATGAATTGGGAATACGCTATTATTAGATAATTGCATTGCCCAGGAAGCAATACAATGCTTTTTGAAAGTGTAGTTAGATTTGTTGCAATTTACATAGAGAACTCTAAATCCACTGCTATAAATAAATCTTAAAACAGTCATTTAAATGGTAATAGGAGAAAGAAAATATTATTTTATTGACTATTGGTGACCAGGACTTCCAGAGCAATGTTAAATATAATGGTGAAAGTCAGGTATCCTTATCTTGATCCAGATCTTAGGGTAACAACTCAGTTTTTCATTATGGAGTATGATCTTAACTGTAGGTTTGTCACATCTGACTTTGATTATTTTGAGTGTGTGCCTTCCATTACCATAATAGTAATAGTTTTCATCATGAGTGGGTGTTGACTCTTGTTAAATGCTTTCCCTGCCTATGCAGTCAATCATATGATTTTTGTTTCTCCCTTTGTTAATGTGGTATGTTACAATGATTGATATGCCTATGCTGAACATTCTTGCATCCCTGAAAAAGATACCATTTGGTCATAGTATATAATTTTTTAATGTGTTGTTGAATTTGGTTTGCCAGAATTTGATTTGGTATGCATCTATATCCATCGGTGACTATCAGTCTGTAATTTTCTTTATTGGTGCTGTCTTTGCCTGATTTTTTGGATCTATGTAATAAGCTTTGTAGAATGCATTGGGAGTTTTCTCTCCTCTTCAGTTTTGTAGAAGAGTTTAAGAATAATCAATATTGAGTCATCTGAATGTTTGGCAGAATTCCTAGTAAAGCCATCTGGTTCTGGGCTTTTGTTTTGGGGGAGACTTTTTGCTACTGCTTCAATTTCTTTTGACCCATGAACAGGTAATAATCTTCCATCTTTTTGTGTCTTCTCTTTATTTTATCAGTGTATTCTAGTTTTCTATATTAAACAAACATTACAAAAGTTTTATAGAATCAAAGAAGACCTCAAATAGACAAAGCTATCATCAAAGAAAGAAGATAAAGAGAAATATCACATTTCCCAACTTCAAACTACATTGCAGAGTGATTGTACTTGAAACAATATGGTATTGGAGCAAAAACAGACCAAGAGACTAGTAGAAAAAATTGAGAACCCAGAAATTAAACCACACATACATGGGCAGCTAATCTATGAAGAAAAAGACAAAAGTATACAAAAGAAAGTCTGTTCAACAAATGGTGCTGAGAAAATTGTACAATTCCCTGCAAAAAATAAAAAAGAAGGAGAAGGAGAAGCTAGATAATGCGTTGGCACAATACACAAAAAATTAATTCAAAATGGTTCAAAGACTTGGATGTAGGACCTGAATCCATAAAGTACATAGAGGAAAATGAAGGAGAAACACTCCATTATATCAACCACTATTTGTCTTTGGGAAGTGACACCTATGGCACAAGAAATTAAAGTATAACTAACCAATTGGGACTACATCAAATTAAAATTTTTGTACAGTAGAAGAAACCACTACTAAAACTAAAGGCAACCCACTGAATGAGAGAAGATATTTGTGAAACATTGCAAGACAAGAGCTTCATCTTCCCATATATAAAAAGTTTATACACATCAATCCCCCCGAAAATAATTGATATATTTACCCATAGAACACAAATATTACGGCAGCAAAAAATATCTGCATCCCTATATTTATAGTAGCACAAACAGTAGCCAAGACATGGAAACAACTAAGTACCCATCAACAGATGATTGGATAAAGAAGCTCTGGCATATATACTCATGGAAATTATACAGTGTTAAAAAAATTACATTTCAAATTTTGCAACAAACTGGGTGGAACTGGAGGTGATTATACTAAGCAAAATTAGCCAGAAAGAAAAAGAGAAATACAGGTGGTTTCACTCATAATGGAATATAAAGAAACAAAACAGACAAATCTCAACAAATTTACAGGATGAAAAACTGTGCCAGGCAATGTCAGAGGGGACAAAAGAAGAAAGGAATTAATGAGATAACGGTAAAGGACACTGAAACTCTGATGATGGATGTGGTGTGAAATGCACACAGACTAGGGTGTGAATATAATATCCTAATAAGATAGAGCAATGTGAAATAATAAAGCATTTTTTTAAAGTTTAAAGTAGAAACTAATTTTGACTTTTAAGAAAACCTGCTTACTTTGTTTCCTATTATAAATATGAATGGCATGTGATTTGTTATCACAATGTAAGGTTATGAGAAATGTATCTTTGTACTTCCACATTGACTAAGGAGCAAATAAATCACATGGCACTAAACCATTAAGGACAATAACTTAGGACATATAGAATGTGAAAAATTAAAAGTAAAGTGATAAAGATGTATTAGCGCTAATCAAAAGAAAGCCTGGGTACTGAAATTTAGAATTCAGAATAATTAAAATTGTCAGGTTTGAAAATTCAATTCTAAAAGAAGACACACATCTAATTTGCACACATCTAAAAGAACATCAAAATACATGAGGCAAAAGCTGATATAACTGAACAGAGAAGCAGACAAATCCACTAATATAGTCAGAAACTTCAACACCACTCAGTCAATAATTGACAGATCCAGCAGGCATAAAATCAATAAGGATTCAGTTAAATGAAACAGCACCATTAATCAACTGGATCTAATTGACAATCATAAAATACTTCAACAAGCAACTGTATTATTCTCAAGTTCACATGAAACATACACTGATGGACCATTTTCTGGACCATAAAACACACTTTAGCAAATTTAAGAGAATAGAAATTGTCCATGTATACTCTCTGACCATAATGGAATTAAACTAGAAGTCAATAACATAAAGTTAGCTAAAAGGTACCCAAATATTTTGAGATTAAGCAACAACCTGCTAAATAATGCAAGGAAAGAGAAGAATGAATAGAAATTTTAAAATGGTTTAACTAAAGAAAAATAAAACATCAAAATTTGTGATATACAATTCAAAAATATTTAGATATTCTTATAATACTGAATATATGTGATTATATTAAAAAGGAATGTCTGAAAATAAGAATCTTAGCTTCCACCTTAGTAAACTAAAATTAAAACCAAGTAAGCTAAAGAAAAGATATCATAAAAGTTAGAGCAAGAATCAAGGAAATTGCAGGCAAAAAAAGTCCAGTGAAGCCAAAGGCTGGTTCTTTGAAATAGTCAATAAAAGTGATAATGTTGTAACCAGGCTAACTAAGGAGAAAACTAAAGAAGGCATATATTAAAAATATTAGCAGTAAAAAAGGAGTCGCTACTACAGATCTCACAGACTGATTATCAATACCTCTATCCCCATAAACATAACCTAGATGGAACGAACTGATTATTTGAAAGACACAATTCAAGAAAATGTATAGAAGAAATTATAGCTTGAATAAATCTATATTAAGGAAACTGAATCAATAATTAATAGCCTTTCCAAACAAAAGCACCAGACCCAGATGAATTCACTGGCAAATTCTTCCAAATATTTATTATTATTTGTTCTAGAATATAGAAGCAGAAGACACATTTTCCAACTCATTCTATTAGACCAACATTATTCTAATACAAAAACCAAATGGAAACACTAAAAGGGAAACTACAACCTCATATACCTTATAAATAAATGATGCAAAAATCTTCAACAAAATATTACCAAGTTGAAGTCAGCAATGTATAAAATAGTCAAATATCATAACCAAGTTAAATATATTGCAAGCATTCAAGACTGTTTTAAATTTGAAAAAAATCAGGTAATCATATATATCAGCATTTAAAGAATAAATCATATGATTATACTAACAGGTGCATAAAAAAATGTGACATGATACAATATTCATTCATGAGTCTAAAACACTCTGCTATGAATAGAGGGGAACTTCTTCAACTTAATAAAGATGATCTACAGAGCTTCAGAGAGATAATGAAGGCAGTCTCATGTGATTTTTACTCAGAAAGATATGTTACAGATATTCTTTTTAAAGGTGCTTCCATTTAGAAAAGAGATTAAAAAGATATAAACTTGGAGACTTTTATAAGTAACATGATGAATTTTTCAGGACTTGATGAATTTTGGTAGAAAGAGAACAATTTCTAATTTAGAGGCCATGTAAATTTCTTCCTGTCCAGATTTATCCCTATGCCATACTCCCAATAACCCCTGAGAGGTAGAAGCTATCATCATTGTTTACAACATGAGACTTACTGAGCTTTTTTTATTCCCTCTTATGATAGTGTGTGTTACTCAATAGGATAAAAGAAAATTTGTTGAAAGTCATCAATAAACGAGACACTGTATTTGGCGCCAAGTAATGAAAAATATCACAATCACTTTCCAAGTGTGTCATACTATTAGGTATCCCATTGCAGATACAAAACTTTAGAGGATATGGATGTGTCCTGGCAAGATATAAATCCTGATCACAAATAAGGGCACACACTAAACAAACATAGGTAATTCATGATAGAGGGGATTAAAACAGAACACCCCAACTTTCTCAAAATTGATATTCTAACATGCCCCACTTCTGACGCGAAAAGCCAAGGACAGTGGTGGACAGACCTAGACGATGTGGAGAAGCTCCACTTCTTCCAAACATTTAGCTCTTCCCTTAATCAAAGAAGCCATCTGCCACTTCATGGGCCTCCACCCCTCTCCTAATCCAGAAATGGTCCTTTTGTCCCTATTCTCCGGAAGAATACAAAAAGAGTTATTCATCTTTACTTTCAGAGTAAGGATGAGTCATTCCATCATTCCTCTTTACCACATAGAGACCCCTACGTCTCTCTCCATGACTCAGCTCAGAATATAAATGTGGGTCTGCCCCAGCCACTTCAGAATGTACCTACTTGAAAAAATTCTCCATATGTTAAATGTCAGGCTTTTCTCTTATAGACCATGCCTAATGAAAAGTTGCTCATTTGACAGTCTGTGAGGAGCCTCAGAGAAACAGGGACTTTTCCTTTGACATCCACAGTAGCAAGGAATAATATCAATTAACATCGTCAGTATGTAAATGTCCTGGGAACTTGTAATGCTGACTAATGCATAGAGAAAAGAAGATTCTGGTTGGCTATGTGTGTCTTCACTTGAACCGTGAAAGGATGACAAGACAGGAAGAGAAGAAGTTTCCTGTTTGGTGTGACAGCAAGAAAAGGCAGTCTGGAGGTAAAAACTTTAAAGAGATTTTATTGAAAACTACTAAACGAATTGCTTATGCTGTTTTCTTTTTTATCTTCATCTCCCCTGCTGCAAATGAGTTTTAAGAACTGTGTCTGTGAAATGTACCAATCATTTTATTATGATGTGTTTATTATGATCAAAAGATTGATTCTTGCTGAGTATAGTTTTTGTTTCATTCATTTTCCACAAAAGCTTAGGACTGAGCACTTAGTATTTATCAGAATGCCCATTGGATAAGTGAAGACAAGAGTTGTCTATAAGAAGTCCTCTAATGAAAGATCTATAAATTTAAATCCAAATATTTTGTGTATGAGGAAAGTACCTTCAAATAAAGACACATTGCTTTTAAGATACTTTAAAAACAAATAACTGAGGATGCACCCCGATGGCCTAGAAATCTAGTACACCGGGCAGCAGTCCCACATACATCCCAAGGTCCCAGGTTTAAGACCCTGGGGCCGGGGGAACAAGCGAAATGAACAACTAAATAAAAATAAAGTGCTTCTTTAAAAAAAAAAATCCATGACAATTATAATAGTGTTCCTATTTAGCAGACATTCCGAAGTATTTTGCTATGGACTTTAAGACTTGCCATATGAAAAAAAAAATTATTTTAAATTATGAGTGCAGCAAAAATCAAGAGAAAAATGATCATGAATGTACATCAATTAACAAGTAACACCAGGCAAATAAGCAATAGCTGAAACCATTTTCGAAGGACTGAACTCATCGTTCGACAGACTAAATTCCCTAACGCAGTTCCCTTTGATAAAGTCATCTTCTCTCCTCCAACTCCAGCTTCCAAAGCAACTTAACCGGAAGCGGGAGTTTCATTGTAACCAGAATCCCAATTTGCACACACTGGAATGTACTGAAGCAATTCAGGTCTTTCATCTTATTTAACTATTGAGCTTGGGTTTATATAAATTTATAATTGTGATTCCACACTTGACGAAAAACATAAACAAAATTAGAAACTCTGGACAGCAAAGATAATAAATGTTCAAATGGTGCCCTACAGATAAATCATACAGATACAGGATTTCAAACATCAGCCAGTGTGTGGCTCCAAGTTCTTTGAAAAGAATAGTTTCTCTGTGACAAGCTGATGTTAACATTTTAATTAATGGGAAGAAATGTAATAAAAAACTATTATTCTCTATTAAATTTTTTTCTAAATTAAGCTACACTACTCTTTGTGTTTAAACTATATTTTCCAGTAATAAATTACTTTAAGCTATATATATGTAGCTTTCAAAATGTTGATATTTACATCACTCACTAAAGTCTATTCTGAAAATGGCACTTTCATTAAAGTGCAGACTGCTGTAAGCTTTATGTTAACTGAAATACTTAAATGCCACTTCAAGGTCATGAAGTTTATTCTCATAATAGAAAGTCCTTTTGTTAATTTTTACTTACAAATTTAAAAGAGCAACTCCTATAGAGTACTCTGGTTTGTGCTCTCACTATATCGGTGGCAAGAAGTAACTCTGACTTGAAGTATCTTTATTGGTTCTCTGCCACTGTTATGGCTACTAAAAGGTCAGCCTGAGCTTTTGGCACCAAAAGGTCATTTTTGTTATTCTAAAGAGAGAAGTTTTGACATATGATATATTACGAAGAGAACTGAGACACTGGCTGATCTACTGTAATGCCAATCACATACATCTTTTATTCCTTTAAAAGATGGGAAAACCTTTTCTTTCTGTCTAAATAAAAACATTTAGAACATTCAAAATATAATAGGCATGAGTTATATTCCCTGTGGTCCACTTAACAAAATATTTGTTTGCTGAATATAAATTAGCACTCTAAATTATAGTATTCCAGCTCATTTACATTACTTATTTGGTTTTTGCTTATCCATGATACATGAATTTGTATTTTTTTGGTGTCACAGAAGAAAAGAATTTGTGAAAATTACAGCTTTGTTGCTGGGAGAAAGGGAATTTTCTTTTACAGCCCCATTCTCCATTTTGAAGCAAGGACTATACAGAAATTTGAACTAAGGTCTCTTAGTAGACAATTTAGTGGCCAGAGGAATGTTCACACACAACAAAACAAGAAATCATTGAGGTAAATTCTGAAGTCTTATTGTTGTTATTGTTAGATATCTCTGATAAAAAAAAAAAAAAAAAACTTCTGCACTTATTTCATTGAAGAACAAGTTGTACTACTACAATCTCTATAGACCAAATGTTACATAGACATTTTAATGTGTAGTCTCTTTAGACTAGATCCTCTAGGGATTCTGTGGAGACTAAGGAACTAGAAGTCCACCTTAGCGGGAGTCATTCCATAGCTTTTGTCAGATTTTCAACAAGAACTCTTGCTAAAATCCAAGTTAGAAAATATTAGCAGCTGAGCTGTGATTACACAGTCTAGGAATCTCTGAATAATCCAGCGTGTTTCCAGTGAATCCATCCTCATTCATTCACAAAAGGATGCTTATTTGTGAGTAATAATAATAATAGCAAAATTTAAAGCATGATTATTTCACAATAGACATGTACTAAGCCCTTAAATGTTGCTTCATAAATTATCTATAAACATTTCATATTACCTTTAATTTTTGCAACATTCCTATCTGTTAAATATTATGGTCACCATATTCTAAATGAAGAAAAGAGAGGTGTGCCCTTTACATCAGTAGGATATTTGGAACTTATTTTTTGAAAGCTTTTAGGAGATGAACCTTTTTCTTCAAATGAAAATTAGCATAAACCACAAACAGTAAATGCATAAAATGGTATTTTATGCATCTTAAAACTTTAATATACCCTATCTAAAGATAATTAATGAGAATACAAGGTTATTTTTTAGACAAAATCTGTAAATAGAGCTCATGAAACTGGCATCTTAGATCAGCTTCAACATCAAAATAACTGTTGTGTTTTACTTTGGGTTGCAACATGTAAAAACAATTTTGCATCACATAGAATAATTGCAAATGATAACAGTTTTTAGCAGCTCATCCCACAATTTTGCGAAGCTCTACAATTTAACTCATCTGGAAGATTAAAGGAAAACTAGCAGAAAATTGTTATAAGATTGAATCACTAACATTATCTAGCATCTGTTCTCAATCCTTAATTGTTAAATTTTCAAGTTGGAATTAGTTGATGAGCACTTCTTGATCCATTTTAAATTATCATTCTTTGGAAAATAATGTTAGACGTATCTTTCATCCATTCTGTGTTCAATAATTTCAGTTTCTAGAACTCAACAAATCTATCTCTATCAAAATTTCAAAGCCATAAATATTTTGTCTATATTCCAATTATAAATTTAAAACATTGTTCTGATTGCTGACACTATCTTCTGTTTTAAGAATCTATAATGGCATTCAGATAATGCTAAATGGAGATTCTTTGACTTCCTCAAAACTCTAGCAAGATATACCTCATGAGGAAGCCAAATTATGGTTGAGCTACTTTAGTGAAGATTTTTAATCAAAAATGAGTGTTTCTTGTCTCACGAAATATTTATACTAACACCTTACTAGAGAGAGTAAATTAACTTCCATTTTTTTAAAAAAGGTTTTGCACTCATTACTGTATCACCACAAATAGCTACAAAATATCAGTGATTGAAAAAGCAAACCTTAATATATAATTAGTGTGACATTTATCTATCATTGTTATGAATAGAAATGCATTTTAAAAATTGCTATATTTATCTGTGTCCTGAATGATATAAAACCTGAAAACACTTGTCAATAACAATTTTTTGAGAAAAATCACTATTTTTACCATCATTCTTACTAATTACAATCATCACTGAATTTTTTTAATTTAAATGATGTAATAAAATCTTTAAATATTCTTTAATTCTTTAATTCTTTAAATATACATACATTGTATGTATTTTATTAATGTTTTACAAATGAAAGACTTTATACTGACCTGTGTAACATACTGTACAAAATGAGAGGAAAATTTCAATATATTGCTTCATTATTTTGTTACAATTTCACATGATATTAAATTTCATCTTAAAAAATCTTGGAAGTACAATCTTAGATTATTTCTAGATTATAACATAAAATGACACTGTCAATTGTGTTTTCATTACTATTTATTCACTTCACACACTTGTTCCAATGATTTATGAAGCATTTTTCCTCATAGTGGGTTTCTTCCCCACATCTGATGCATTGTTCTTTTTAAAATATTCAAAAATTCATTTAAACACTGTTGCATATATTTTTAAGAGCCTGTGTTGTCGGTATATACAGAAAGAAATCAATACTATCAGGATGTTTGTTTCACAATGATTTGACAGAGAGCATAGGATAAGTTTGTAAAGCCATTCTAGACATGCAGGATATTGGACAATTTCTCATTGCTTTCACTTATAATAAGGATTTGTTAAATACCTATCAGGTGCCAGGACTGTGCTTCACCCTGGAGATAGAATAGGAAACCAAAAATGAATAGTTGAGGTTCTCTTCATGATGATTTTCATTTATATCCCAAATTTGTGTCTTCTCTGGGCTACCACTACAGGTTATTAAAGAGGATTTTTTTTTGGACTTTTCTCTTAAAGCACAGTTCTTTCTTCGAGAAAAATCTTATCAATACCATTATATCTATACAATATATTTTCTAAAATATGTCTCTTCTTCCATCCCCTTTTGCCTCTAAACTCTCCAGAATCTATAGAATACAATTTGAAAAACCCTGTTTTTAATGCAGCATCTTTCATCTAACCTGGAAGCAAATAAATCAAGCATATTGTGTTTCCATATAAAATGATCTCATGTCATAGATAATTCAGTTGTATTAATAGGTTACCTAATAGAGGAATTTTTTTTACAAAACAGTATTTGCACTTTGAGTCACTAGTAAAATCGACTTACTCAGGTAGTATGTTACAAATATGCATTTCATAGTTATTTATTTTATTTTAGAAAGTTACATATCATAACATCATTTTTCCCCCGACATAAAATTTAATTTTGTAATTCAATAACTAGCTTACTGCTCTTTCTTGACAAGTTTTTAATTCAGATATGTTGAATTTTCCTAATTGAGAAAGGTAATCATAGAAAATAGTATTTAGGGCATATTTCAGATAAAAATTAATTGCAAATGATAAATGACATTGGAATAGATGAATGTATTTATGCATTGGTCATATATATTGATCATTTAACAATGAAATCCTGAAAGATGTTACTGGTATATTTTGATAAGAATTCTATTGGAAATTATATCCTTAGAATTATTGTTAGCATATCAAACAGTAGGTAATGAAGCATATTTAATTTGTAATAATATGTAATTAGTCAATTGTCAGCATTTATAATAGCTAAATACAGGGTATCAAAATCCTGTTAGAACATGATAGTCACACATTGCCTATTATAGAAGACTAAAAAGGTAATAAAAATATTTAAATCAGTGCTATTATATAAAGCAAGCTCTGTGCACTAGTATTTTCTGAGGATCTAGAACAGAGCAGAGAAAAAATGCTTATTTTTATGTTAATATTTCCCTTTCTCTGGGTACAGCAAATTACAGGTTTTTCTTAAACATGAAAGTGGTTTCCTCCTCCACATCAAAATGATGTTGAGAGAAAAGAAGTCATATTAGTATGAGTGATAAGACAAAGAAGATAATAGAGATGATTAAACAACGACACTTGTAGAGACTTGCCTATACTGCTGTGCTGCATGATTTAACCTGTACTTAGCACAGGGACCTGGTAAATACACAAGTGTGAACTAATCCAAAAACAAAAGTGCTCTAACTAACATATTAAGTTTCGCTGATCCCAAAAGAACAACAGGTTTCATTTCACTGTTGTTCATTATAGATTTGTTCTGAAGGGGAGAGGTGGCCGGCCCTGTCAGCGGAGGGCTTGTTTGGTCTCTTTGTGTGGTATTTATAGCCTGGTCTGGTTAATGTCAATCTTCACTTTATTGGTATTCTCTTAAATCCTGAAATTTTACCCAGTCTTTTCCTTATAAGCTAAATTTTCTCATAGAAAGCTGTATGTATATTTTAGCAATATAAAAGGTTCCCTGCTTTTTCCTCAACATTTCACCCTGTGTATTCCTCTATTGCGGTGTTTAATATAAATTTCACCTAAGATCTCAACTTCAACTTGAGTATTTGCTGTTTATATATACGCATGCTTTTTCCCCCCACTCTTTAGTAGCCAAAATAAACAAAAAATCCTTTTTCAGAATCACAAGACTGACTCTTTTCTGATAACCATTGTTAGCAATGGAAGTGGAAAAACCCAATCAATCAACCACTAGGGAGATGAGAGGAGTGAGCAACTGCTTTCATAGTAAAGAAAATTATTTCATTCTCAATTTGGTTGTTTAAAAATCAGATACTTCATAACACACAATGTAAAAATAAGATCATATTTTATCTCTGATTTTTTATTTTAAAATTAATAGATCTTTGACTTTTAAAGAATAAATACCTGGAATAGTATTAATAACTATGGATTCCTTTAGTATCACTCTATAACACTTTATCTTTTTCCTCTACAGGTCTTAGTTTGAATTTCAATTGAATAAATACCAAGAAAATAAAGTGTAGGTGGTAATAAAATGTGTGTGTGTGTTTTCATAGAAGAAAAACACAAATAATCATCTAACATAGAAGCATAAGATACTATATTATACCTGTCATTTATTTAACATCAACAATATAGTGATACGCTATTTTAAAACTTTGGGGGTAAAGATATTTTTAGGAATCTGGTATGTGAAATTCAGGGTGATTTCTTCCAGTAACACTGCTTCAACCACCAAAAATGAACCTACATTAAAGGCAACATAGTTCTATGGAGTTGATTATATGTGATGGTAACAATTCAAGATATTTGTTTTTGAAATTACTGATCAAGTGGTGATAGAAATAAAGAAAAAATTAGAAAACGTATCTGTATTTAATTCACTAAGATCCTTAGATATTTCTATTACAAATTTTAACATCTAAGAACTGTAAAAACATTTTAAAGTTAACACCAAGAAGAAAAGTCATTTCTGAGTATAACAAAGGACTGGTTTTTAGAGAATATCACATTCAACATTCTTTTGTTTTCCTTTTAGTTTTTGTGAATGAGTTTTGATAGATAGCTTTGATAGTTATTAATATTTCTACTGATGAAACAAGTAGAGCTATTGTTTTCTAATTTTGAATGCTTGATTTCTTTTATGTCATTTAATTTTTAAGATAAATTGTTTTATATCAAGTTAACTAAAGGAGTTTCTATTGACTAGATGTGTAGTCCTGAGTTTTTAGAAGGACAAACTTATTATTATTTCAACATTTGCATTTTTATTCATATAATTGATAAAATGAATTTTTACTGCAAATGCTGACAGGGTTCTAAAAATTTGTATCTTCTGAGAGTTTTGGACTGCTTGTAATAACTCTGTAGTTCATAACACGGGAATAACTTACTATAGCATACTTTACCTCTTAGAATTTTCTTTGGGACTCTTACATTTAAGCTCATCTATTTGGAATTTTCAAATAAAGCTGTGGTTCAATTTACAAATTTCTGTAAGTTGCTTTTAAATTAATTAATTTTAACATTGAAACCTACCTACTGCTTCTTAAATGATTCGGGTGTTTTAATGAAATCTTTGCTTATACTTTCCCATCTGCCTCTTTCTGTTATTAATACATTCCATAATTTCCTTTCATGTTCTCAACATAGAACAAGTTCTGTGTTCCATTTTATCTCAAATGTCAGGTTCGCTTTTATTTTCCTTCCAAATTTGGTACTTACAAGTGTAGCAAAAATATCTAAATTGTCGTTTAATCTTTGATCACTTTGTATCTCCTCTCCTACCTAGTCAGTAATTACTGTATTAAAGATCTTTAATATTCTGTGTCTAATGCCTCTCTACATACATCAACTCTTAAGTGAACTGCCACCTAATACACTGCCACACATTATGAATATTCCTTATTTGCTTTACAAAGCATCTTCATTTTACAAAGTTTATAATCGATGTTCTTGATAATATACTCTTCTATTGCATTTTAATATAGCTTGCTTTATTTTTAAAACCAATTTTCAGAAATTTGTAAACTGAACCACAGCCTTATTTGAAAATTCCAAATAGATAAGCTTAAATGTAAAAGAGCCAGAAAGAAAATTCTAAGAGGTAAAGTATACTTCAGTTTTTCCTGTGTTTTGAACCCGAGTTATTGCAAGCAGTCCAAAGCTCTCAGCCATGTTTGAATAGACTTAAATTTTAATATGTATGTGACAAATTTAAATGACTATAAATGCTGTAATGGTTAATAATACTAAATTTTATTGAAGATGCTTTTCATTCTCTGGTTTTTACTTATTTTCACAATCACTATAGACTGAGAATTCTCAGGATCAAATGAAATTTGTTTAAATTATTATTTTAACAAGAGGACTTTTTCTTTAGAAAGTGACGGACCTACTCATTTAAAGTTGATATTGTTTGCGCAGGTCGTGCCTAAAAATAGATTTTTACTGATAAGCAGGGCTAGTACCAGTCTCCAAGTTCAAAGACATGGCTCAGAAACAGGCTCTGCTGGGTGAGTCCAACTAGCTGCAGGGATTGGTAGTGTCCAACTGTGTCTTTCACACTAATTGTAGCAGGAGATTTTGACCTAGAGTCTCTGATTACAGAAACCAATGTACTTGGTGAATGACTTCTCAGCTCCTGCTGAAAGATTCTTGAGATTTTTTTAAGTCTTTCTCCTAACAAAGCTTGTCAGTTTCCGGATGCCCTGATGGCTGCGGACACTTCCTGCCTATATAAAACTCGGCCTTCACTTTTGAAGTGGTGGCTTGGTGTGTCGATGAGCAGAACAATCTGCAAAAAAAAAACAAATTTGTTTGTGCAAGATGTTTTTAAAAATCATTCAGCACTTGAAAGAACACTTTGATTTTCCAAATCCCTTTGAACTAGCACCATTTCAGAATAAGAATGAATTTTACATGCTTGAATTTTCATATGAAATGGCTGGCAAAAAATACCCTCTTTTAAACTATGTTCAAATATCTGTTAAAATATTATAAAATCCTACATCTAATAGCATCTAAGGTCTTGTGGGTTTCAATAGTCAAGAGTTGAATCAATTGTATTGATAACCTAATCCAAAGAAACACTACAAGAGAAAAATTTTGAAATATTAATTTTGCATGTTATGATTCATAATATGAGTATCATTGATTTTGATGATTGCAAAGTTTCAAGACATCAAGTGTGACTTTTTTTGTTCTTTTTTTTTAAGAGAAAGGCAGGTAGGCAGAGAGAGGAGGCAGGCAGAGAAGCATCATATTTCTTAAGTTGTTCATTTCAGTTTTTCCCCCGGGAAACCTGAGTCCATGGATCCCACGTGGACTGACCTCCCAGGCACAGAGTTAATACCTGAGCCACCAGGGCACACCCAAGTGTGACATTTTGGGGGTGAAACATAACCTTTAAAAAAACTGTGTGATAAGACCCATCATAATTAATTGTATTTTGTCATCTCCAAGTCTGCATTTCTTAAAACATTGACTTCCTTCATATAATTATCTTCAGAAAATCCTTATAAAATATTTTTAATATAATTGGAAATCTTCCATCATTTTTTTGACTATCACCATTTCTTAAGAACACTTGCCCTGATTCTTTTTGCCTGAGGCTTATTTTTCCCAAGGAATTAGTTTCTAACTTCACATTTTTATTCTATCTCTGTACCAGTAAAACTAACGTTCACTCCACCAGTCTAAATTCGGGTACCAAAACATCTCTAAACTAAGAACAACTGTGAGATATGTTTCTACCGAGTGCCAAAACTTGAAGGGAAAATTATTATAAAAGTTAAAAAAATAGAGCACAATTTAGCCTGAAATTTAATTTCATATAGAAAGTCATTCTTGACATTTTCCAACTAGTCTGTCGTTGAAAACCTTTACTTTTTTTTCTAATTTCATGGAAACTAAACCTCCTCTCTCTCTGAAGAATACAGGCTGATGATTTTGCTCAAGGTCCATCATACTTCCTGGAACTTCCTTGTTTCTCCTGGAAACTCATGTCATTCATTCTGCCTCTCACAGGCTGGGTACATTTTAATTTTTAAAGGTCCTTTATAAACTGATTTATGCTTTCATTATGAAAATATTCCTGTTTGTGTAGAAAATATAACTGTGATATGAAGGAAAGTGATAAGTGAGCCTGAGAAAGGGGAATAAAAAAGAGTTTAATGTAACATTTTTCTTCTCTACAGTACATTTCTTTTTTAAATGTATCTTATTTGCATCTGTTTCCCAGAAAACAAAGTTATTATCCTCTACAGCTTTTGTTTCTTAATTGCTATGGCCACTTGATGTAAGATGAGGGGTGGAATTCCCAGTGGAAGGAAGAGCAATAATTTGAAAATTGTTTTGTAAAAATTATTTCATCATTATTGTCTAGCTATATAATTCCTGAAAATTGAATTCCTTTTTTTTTTTTTTTTTTTTTTAAAGAAAGGCACAGGGAGGAACGAAGGTGAGTAGGCAGGCAGGGAAGAAGAGGAGGAAGAAGCAGCATTTTATTTTAATTTAGTTGTTCATCTTCATTGTTCACTCTGGTCCTGAGTCTTGAACCCAAGACCCTGGGATGGATGTGGACTGTATCTGGTGAAATAAATCACTAGGCCAACAGGGTGTGCCTGAAATCCAAATTCTTATTGTGTAATACCTTGTCAATATTTGAGATAGAAATAAAAATTTCTTTTAGAATAAAAATTAAAAAATTATATGACAGTGGATTATGAACAGATTTCTTCCATGCATTCATATGACTGCTTGAACTTTTGACTTAACTGAGGTAGTAACTGAAGGTTTTGAGATCTTCTCAACAGACAAAGACCAAATGTTACATACTAAACTTCGAGGGGGCAAAAAGTCTAAAAATGTTTTATTTTCCTCCATTTTTTCCAGCAAAAGTTGAGAAGAAAAACTGAAAGTTGAGTCATATCACCAAGTGTTAGATACGGAAAATGGTTTCTAGATAATACTAATTCTACTTTTCATAAATGAAGAAAGAGCCAATGCTATGGAGCTTTTTGGATAATCTTATTCAGAAGAGCGATTTTTCTACTTAGCACAAAGCTTCTGCATTTTCGACAATTAGGTGTAATTACAGAAATGCTATTCCAGAGGATTTCTTGGTTCTGTTCTTTCACTTCCCTTCTGACTCTATGCTCATTGACTTCATCCAAAAGCACTAGTTAAAGAAAAACAAAACCGGAAAGAAAATGGAAAATTGGTCAAAGAATTAGCATTCAAATCAGACATTTGCCAAGATAACTTTACCAAGAAAATGTTTTCAAATTTCAGTATTTAGACATATTTTGAGTTAATAAAAAAATGCTAGGGTGCATGCACGTGCATTACACACAAAAACAGCAAGATGATCAAAAGTGGCCAAATTAATGTAATGGTAATCATAAATCAAAAATATTCTATATATGAATAAATAATACTACAAAGTACTTTAACTACTTAGGCAAAAAGTACTAAAGTAATTACACAGTTTAATCTTTTTTAATAATTCAGTATAGGGGCACCCTGGTGGAGTAGCAGCTAGCTCAGCTTCCTCTGAAGGAGTGTAGAGTACTTCCTTAGGACCAGATTCCTGTTTCAGGTTCCACGAATAACCAATGTGAACAGCTAAATAAAAATAGAAATAAAGATGCTTCTTCCTCCTCTCTTCCTGCCTGTCTGCCTACTCCCCTTCATTCCTACCTGTATCTTTCCTTTACACAAAAAAAAAAAAAGAAGAAAGAATACTTCACCTAAACTGAATTCATGTTTAATGAAAAAAATACTAAGGAGTTTACAAAGTAAATTTAGAAACAAGAATAGATATCAAAATTTTGCATATTTTAATTATTAGAGATAAATTTAAAGAAGAAATATAACTGCCAGAAAGAAGAAAGTAAAATTAGCATTATTTGTGGATACAAAAGTACCTAAAAATCCTACACATTGTACTGAAAGACAGTTGGAACAAATAAGGTGGATCAGTAAACTGAAAACAACAGAAATATATACAGTAAGTCTTTCCTGCATAGTAACAATAGTTAAACTTATCAAAATATTCTATTCATAAGAATAATAAAATAGGAAATAGGAAACTTCAATAAGAAATATAAAAACCATTTAAGGTTTATTTACTCTTTTAGAATAAAATTATTAAAATTTACTGAACTAGAAGAATAGTGTAAAGATACCAAACTTTCCAAAATCCTTAATAATTTTAATTCAAATTTCAGCACTAGCATTTTATTATACATGGAACTTCTCAGTGATTCTAAATTACATTTGATAGAAAAAGACTATAGATAATCCAGGAAAAAACTTCTTTTATGAAAACAGAAAAGGAGGCTATAATATGACACATCAGAAGTTAATATGTGCTCTTAATGTACAATAACCAATTACATTTATGTAAATGTCAGTAGTTAGATCAACAGAAGGAAGGAGTTTCCCTGGAGCAAATCTTATTTCTTATAACAATTTACAAATAACTTTAGAAATCAATGGATAAAGAAAGGTGTAGTAAGGATATGGTGCTAGAAAACTGGTAAAACATTTTATTGAAAATTAAATGATACTAGAATATAAATTCTGCCAGGGTAGGATTTTTTCACTGCTCTGATATTAGCACTTCAAGTAGTGTCTGGAATTCAGGAATTTCTGGATGCATTATTTTCAATAGTCAAGATATAGAAACAGTTTAAGTGCCCATCTATGGATCGTTAGATAAAGAAAATGTGGCGTGCACACACACACACACACACACTGACACAGACACGCCACTTGGCTATATTTCAAAAAGATGAAGTCTTGCCACTTGCAACTCTGACAGACCTCGTAGGAATTATAAAGTGAAACAAGTCAGATGGAGAATGACAAATACCATCATATATAGAAACTAAAGAAATAAAGTGAACAAAGTAAAACATTAACAAACTCTTAGATACAGGAATCGGATTGGTGGTTACCAGAGAGGAAGAATGAGTGACATTGTAAAGGGACTCAATTATATGGAGGTAGATGGAAAAGTGACTTTTGGTGGAGATGGTGGTGCATTGTATACAGATATTCAAATATAGCAATGTTCACCTGAAACACATGTGATATTATAAACCAATGCTGCTTTAATAAAAATGCAATTTAAAAAGATAGTGTTGATCATGCCAATGATCAATGCCCGATTTCATCTATGACCGGTATCAAATTAAAATTTTAGGGAAAATATGGAAGTTGCTTTCCATGAAGTCTAACTAGAAGATTAAGGGAATAAACATTTCCATTTTTCACTCAAGATAATTAGATACCAAAAGGCTATTGCTAATGTGCATGCAAATAAAGAAGCATAAATTAAACACTAGTGAATTCCCCCTAAAATTTGACATAGGTGAATAGCTTACTTGGATTCTCTCACATCAAATAATAACTAACAATAAAATTCAAATGTATTAAATGCTCAATGTTTATAATATAGTGAAATGCAACATTATAACTAGGAAAATATAAGTTGTATGTTTATTGTTTTAATTTGAGATATAGCATGTATTCCCTTTTTCAACCTTCATTTCTCTAAACATTTTCCTGAGCTATCCATAGATGGTAATAAATAGTAATAAAATATATTTATTGCCTTGTACATTAAGGAAAGATTTCTTAAATATAAATCAATAGAAAAAATTATGAAAACAAAAATCTATTTAAATATTTTTTGTTTTAAACGTCGTATGTCAAAAAAATTGACAAAATTAAAACAAACCACAAGCTCAGTGTTAATATTGTTCTAAATATAACAAAATATAAAATGTAAAGAGGTCTTATGAGTTCATTTAAAAAGCTAACAATTGCATAGAAAAGATAGTGAAGATGCAACTAATTTGAGTAATTCAGTTATAATTATAAACTACATGAAAAAAGATTAAGCTAAGAATGTTTTATTTGTATAAGACATCGAAGACTATATAAATAATACTTAATTTCAGTAAAAGTAAGATGAAATGGATAGTTTCACATGCCTTGTATATGTGGTAAACGTAGTAAATTTTTGTTTAGGCACATACTGGTGGAGTAGAGGTTTGGTCCACCACCTCCAGCTGAGAGCACAATCCACATGCATTCAAGGACCTGGGTTTATATCCCTGAGCTGAGGACAGTAAACGAGATGTACAATGAAATAAAATAAAGATGTTTCTTCCTCCTCTCCCTGCTTACCTGCCTGCTTGCCTTCATTCCTACCTGCACCTTTCCTTAAAAAAAAAAAAAATTTGAAAAACATTAATTTTTACGTATTTCTAATAGAAACAACCCAGGCTAAGGTTCACAAAAAAGAGAATTAATGAAATTTTACCACTAAGTGGAAATAATACAAAGCCATTAAAATTAATTTTAAACAAATATTACTTGATAAAATATTCATAACAATGCTATCTATACAATTATCTTAATCTCATTAAATAACAACATTTATGTTTATATAAAATATTATTTTAAAAAATAATGATGAATAGTCTAAATCAAGAATTTAATAAGGATATCTTTTCTTATTTATTAAGAAGGAAGAAAGGAAGGAAGGAGGGGCCAGAAGGAAAGAAGGAAGGTAGGAGAGAGGGAGAAAGGCAGGGAGGAAGGAAGAGAGGGAGGTAGGAAGGAAGGGAGGAAGGAAGGGAAAGAAGAAGCATTTTTATTTGTTTATTTTGGTTTTACACCTCACCCAGGTCAGGAGCCTGGGTCCTTGGACTCTACATAGTCTGCATGCCAGCATCTCAGCTCCCTGAACCACAGGGAAGCACCCTGAGAATTTAATAGGAATTTAGTAATGATTCCGATTATGCAACTTGTATAGTTACATCTATTTAAGTTCAACCTCAGCAAACTTAGCATTCTGATTCCCATTTAGTGAAATCTTACTTCTTACTGACTCAGATATATTTACTGCTTTATCTAAGCTGCTCATTTGGATTCTACTTCGTTTTATTCTTCTCCGGGGACAGTAATGACATTGGAATTTTTGGAAAGAATTGCAGGATGCATCTTGACATCTTCATTTATTTGTGGTTTTTTTGTTGCATATTCATCTCATTGGCTATTTGGCTATACGAAGAAAGACTCCAGTATTTTGTGCCTCCTTGGATTGGGAATGTTTGAAAGAGGGCAAAATTCCCATCTGTTTTATTTGTGTGCATCATTTTCTCAAGCTAGGGGAAACCATCTTTTAGCCCACTTCACTTGTCTATAACCACTGATACTGGACAGCAGTCACAGATGTTAATTTTTTTCACTGTAGTGTTCTGTTCCACAGAACAGAACGAGCTAGTAAAAGGTTTATATGGGCTAGTAAATATCCCATGTACTGCTCACACTTTAGTCACAAGGTTTTCCTTGGTCAAGTATCATGCTTTCTAGTGGTTCTGCAGAGTACCTCATATAAAGTGAGCATTTATTAATGATAATGATCTTTTAATACACATGAAATTTTTATAAAGACAGATTCCACTTTTGTATGACATTACCCTCACCATTTCCTCAGTTGCACAGAAAGCTAAAATGACAGAGATTCTTTTAGAGAAACCAAATAATTGACCTTGTACTTTCCTGTTCCTTGAGTAGTAAACTCAAACCAAATGCAACATGCATTGTGCAAGCCACAAGGGTGCAATCCTATGTCATAAGGATTTCTAAATGTTCACAATTTGAAATGGCTTTCAGTATTAAGCCTGTATTCATTAAAAAAGTACACTCTTTATGTTGCTATTTTGCAGGCTTATTCATAAAAAGTAAAACTGTATCCAAAATGAATTACTATTGCCAGATGTTTTTCTATTTAAGCATCTTTTTTTAATCATCTCTTCATTGATCACTGAAGAACTTTACCTACAAAATTTTAAGAAGTTACATTTAAAATAGGAACATACAATAGAACTAGCCTCTTAAATAGGATTTAATGTAACTATTGAGAGCATAATGTCATAATAAAAAGTAGTTTTTACTTCAACAAAATGATATTTGCATTATTTCATATCCTATATAAACTTTGTGCAAAATTTACTTAAAAGTAACTTAGGAGTCAATGATTTTCTTAGAAAATCAAAAAATTATATTTAAGTTAAATTAGCATTCCACGTTGTTATCAATATTTTAAAGTATTGTGTATATGTTTTCTGTTCCTAAAAAATCCATTTTTAGAAGATGTAGTATGTATACCAACAAGTAAACAAATGATCGGAATTACAGTGAGTCTCATGCTTTGAATTTGGAGTGTAGAATTGACATTTCTGTCAATTAACCCAGAACTCAAGAAAATGAACAAGGAATAGCAGACGACATAATAAAATGTTCAAAAACTTAAAACACGGCAAGGTAGATGCATTCTAGGATATTGGATATTTTGAGCAAAACTTCTCCATATCTATCTTGTTTTTCTTTTAAAGTATGAATCAAAGTATGTTTTAAAGGACATTTTTTAAACTGTGTACATTAATATGCTTTCCAAACCAATTCTCCCAGATGTTCCTATCTTTAATCTATCATTTTAACCTTTATGCATATTTCACATACATAAATTTAATTGATAGTACATATAAGCATATTTCTCCTCTACTAAATCATTTTGATGTCAGATTCTACCACCTCAATTTATATAATTAATGATAAATTGATGTTTTCAGGCTATGTCTTTCCTTTTTCCTGCGCTTTTGTTGACTCGTGATTTACTACTTGTAGTTTCCTTTTTCTAGATCCCGTTAATCTTTAGTTCCACTGTTCTTTTAATCTCACCAGTCTTTTGAAATTGAGATCAAAATGCACTACTACAAATTCAACAACTTTTGATCAAACACAATTGCTCGAAACTTTAGAAATCAATCTGGGTATGTTGAAAGAGTTGATGGGTAATGAATAAATTGGAACAGAAGTTGAGAACTCAAATGCTTACAAGCAAATCAAGTAGCCAAAATGAACAAGCAGACTCTGCATGGTATTTTGGGGAGTGGAAGAGATGTGTCAAATTGGAGAGCATACATTTTATACAGAGTTGTTACCCCTCCATCCCAACCAACTAACTAGCAATATCAATTCCAAACTATGATATTTATAATCCTTAAAAGCAGCAACCGATTAAAAAAAAAAAGTTATACTTTTCAGACCAAAATACATTCTTGACACCTCCGAATCAGAAGTATTTTATATTTTAAAGAACGTCATAGACTGGCCTATGAGTCTATGACATTACTTGTAAAATTAAGCTGAAGTAATGGTCTCTGGTAAACAAGGGAGGTATTTATGACTTTAACGAGGTAAGAAGACCATTGTTGAAACTAGTTATTAAATTTGACAACTCAAAGATAAACAGAACACTAATGGCTACATTTTCTAATTAAATCAGACACTCAAAGTTGTATGGGCTCTTATAGGTCATCCTGGTCACTCTTACCCAATCCAAAAATCCTTTTTTCTTCAATCCAAGAAGAAGAGTATCCTTGCTTACCTGAATATATCCAGGAACAGATTGATAATAAACAGGGTAGAATCCCAGGTCCAGACAAACTGTCAAAAAGAGATAATCTTCCATACCCTGTTCTGGGGTCTATCTCCCAATGGTCCCACTGGAAGACCAAACCTCTGCAGAGTATCAGTAATACCTAAAGAGACATTTATTCACTGAACATTCTGCTCAGTCCTATACATGCCATCTCATTCAGTCTTCAAAATAATTCACTTTGTTCGATATTATTGTCCCCACTTACAAGGTTTGAAACTGAACCTGAGAGAAGTTAAAATAAGCTTAAGAATAAACAACTACAGTAAAGTAAAGGCCAATTTTATTCCAAATCTTAATATATTAAATGTATGGAGTCCAAACACTACACTTTTGATTCTAAATCTCTACCTAATTGCAGAGAATATTAATTGATCTTCAATCAAAATTTGTACCAAAACGTTAAACGCGTAAAGTTGATTTTTTTCCTACAAATGTATGTATACTATGTGTACTAGTGAAGTTGCTAGCTAGAATGCTCAGTTCAGTAGAATTAACGTGAAGTAAGGAGTAGAGTAAAACTTACTGAAATTTAAACTGTAACAGCATTTCATCAAGCTCATAATGAAGACTAAGCATTTACAAAAACTAGAAGAAATGTTTCTTCTTGACTATAAAAGAGATCAAAGTAAAACCCACTTGCTAACTCCATATCTTAAACAAACTTAGTTTGACTTCAGGTTTCCAAATCGCATGTAGGGTTTTGACCTCAACACTCCCGGCCCCCAAAATTAGAGACAGGTGAATACAGAATATGGCAACTTACTAGAGCAGACACACACCCAGGAGCTAAAACCTCGGTTCCCAGATAGACAAGCTGAAACTGTGCCTGAAAAATTATAAGACTAGAGCAATTTCCTTGTTAACAGATCTACTATACAAGAAACATTCAAAGTTCTTTAGGTGAAGGAGTATGAGATCAATCAGAAACTTCAAACTACCCAAAGAAATTAAATTTGTCAAGAATGGAATAAATGACAGTAAGGTAAAATTTGTTTATTTTCTTCTATTTAATTGCTCTAAAATGTAATGGACTTTCTGAGGTCATCATAGAAACAAGGTACTATGTGTTTATAGCATGTGTAAAAAGAAAACTACAAAAAAAAAGCACAAATGATGATAAAGAAGAATTCAAAACATAATGACCTGTATCATGTTACACTCCTTGCAGTACAATTTTGTTAAGTCGTAGTTTCATATTAAATGAAAACATTTATTGGAAAACTTAGAAATTGATATATTTTAGGAAAAGAGCTATAAACAAAAGTCAGCAGAAAAAATTAATCCATTAATCCAAATTAATCCAATTAATCAATTAATCTAAAAGAAGGCAGAAAAATAAAATGGATAAAATAAAGAAACAGCAAGACTGTAGTTTGATCCAGCCAAAGCAAAAAGAATTTTCAACGTGAATGGTTAAAATACACCAATTAAAAGATAAAGATTGTTAGACTGTATAAATAAATCAAGCCCCCAGCTCACCCTGGTGGTCTAGCCATCTAGTACAGCTGGGAGCAGTCCCACATACATCCCAAGGTCCTGGTTAAGAACTGGGGGCCAGAGGAAACAACTAATGTGAACAACTAAATACAAATGAAGTCTGCTTCCTCCTCTCTCCTCCTGACAGTATGCCTGCTCGCCTTCATTCCTGCCTGCATTTTTCTTGAAAAAATATAAAACAAAGACCCACCCATAGGCTGACTTCAAGAAACTCAATTTCATATAAAAGTAGAAAGTAAAGTATAAAAAGTAAAAAAAGTATAATGTATAAAAAAAAAAAGAAAAGCAGAAGAAATACCATGTGAACACTAAGAAAAGTAGATTAGTGGTATTAATGTAAGACAATGCAAACCTAAGAACAAGGATATCACTTGAAATAAAAAGAGATATTATATATTGATGAGGCTGATGATTTCCCAGGGTATAAGTCCTAAATGAAAATATAAAACACCGATATACATGGAGCAATAACTGATAAAACTGAATAGAGAAAAAGAAAAATAGCTAAGGTAACAAAGAGACACATAAGAATAAGTCATGGCAATTCTACACAATCTCTTCACAGAAAGTAGAAGATAAAGGAACCCTTCCCAACTGATCTCATGAGGACAGCGTTATCCTCATACCAAAACCATCGTAAAAATAGCAAACTATTCTTGTGGCACAGGCTTATGTCTCAAGCGGCAGAGACAGCTAAGGTACAGACTACGTAAAACTCAAGGACCTGGGTTCATGGCCCAGGGTTGGGGAAAAAACAAACAAATTTTAAAAAGAGAGACAGAAAAGCCAATGACTGAAGAGTGTGCCTCATGAACTTACAAAAATATGCAACAAAATATTATTCAATCAGAATCAGTAACATGAAAAGAAAAATATGCTATAACCAGTTGGGGTTTTCTCAGGATATTTAAGGTTGAGTAGTATTTTAAATATCAGTCAAGATAATTCATCATATTAATAGATTAAAGAAAAAAGTTGATCTCGATAGGTACAGAAAATGCATTTGAAAAATGTAATATTTATACCTGATAAATGCTCTTAGCAAATTTATATTGGAAAGGAGCTTTCTTAAACGAATATGGGTATTTATCAAAAAACCTTCAATGCTAACAGTGGAAGACTGAATTATTTCCTGCTAAGGCCAAAAACAAGGCAAGGTTGAACTCTATCAACTCTCTTTTCAACATCATATTTGGATTTCTACCCAGTCGAACAGGGGAGAAAAAGAAGGGAAAAATGTCATATAGATTCGAAAGGAATAAAACTACTCCTGTTTACATGTGACAAAACTGTTTACTTAGAAATTTCCATAGACTCTACTAAAAAGCTCCTTGGACTTATAAATGCCTTCAACAACTTTATAGGATTAAAAGGCGATAAAGATTCAACAGTTGATTTTATTCCAAAATGACAATGAATTATACTAACCCACCCCGAAATACAATACTTAGCTAGCTATAAATTTAGCAAAATATGTGCAAAATATTTACAATGAAAATATTGTCTTAATAAAAAGCTCTAAATAGGGAGAAATACTTTTTTTTTATAAATTGAAAAAGCAATGCTATTTTTCCCAGATTGATTTGTAGGGCCAGTGTAATCACAAACAAATACCTGGGAAGCAAGGGTTTTGCACATACAAATGCTGATTCTAAATTTTACGTAGAAATTCAAAAGACCTAAAACTGTCAAAGCAATTCTTAAAAAGATAATCAAAATTGAAGAGTTCAAACCATACAATGTCAAGAGCTATGAAATTTTAATAATCAAGGTAGTATGATATTGGCAAAGAAATTGGTGCATATATCAGTGGGACATGATAGAGAACTTGGAAATTGACACATGTATTAGTCAAATAATATTTGTTATTAAGACTTTAGTTTTTGAAAGAATTATTTTATGTGTTTAATTTAGAGGAAGGAAGCAGGCAGGAAGGGAAGCAAAGCAGGCAGAGAAGGAAGAAACATCCATCCATCCATTCATTGTCTGAGCTGGTTGTTCTCCCTGTTCTGGGCTGCGAACTGGTCCTCAGGATTGTACGTGGACTATGGCATCTGGAACCATGGGCTCAACTTCTAAGCTATCAGGGCATGTCAAGATTTCAGCTTTTTAGAGCAGTTTGGAGATCCTGGAAAAGTGGTGGGAAGATACAGAGATTACCCATGCATTCCTTGCCCCAACATAGATACTGCCTCGTTCATCGCTGATATCCCCAAGCACAGAGGGACATTTGTTACAGCTCATGAACATACGAGCACACATCTCTCAAATCTATAGTTTAATTTCACTCAATGCTGCATATTCTAAGGGTTTGGACAAACGTATAATGACATGTGAAAACTGGGGAAATAAAAATGAAGCCTGTAGTTTAGTTTATGCTTTGTACCAATGATAATTTATCCCTTCTGGTTTCATAGGCTACAAGTTGGTAACATTGGAGGAAACTAAGGGAAGGGTATACAAAGTATAAGAATGTATTAAATGAATAAATAAATCTGGGATATAGGTATCTGTCCAAAATAAATAAAACATATTTTTCTTGAAATTCTTGAAGGTGGCAATAAAATCTATTGATTAAAACACAGTAAAAAAAATTAAATTGCAAATACTAACACACCTTTACTTTTACTGAGCAGTTTTCTGGACTATAAACTATTCCAATGAACAAGTTTACAGGCCTATAAATATGTTTTAGAAATACGTGTTGATTTTAATCAAAATGAAGCTCACTAATAATTCCTTTATTAATTGCACATAAATTTCTAGGAAGAATCATTACAGGGTGAAGGATAGAATTAGATGTTTCATGATTCTCTCATTGTAGTACATACACACAGAAACCTATGTACAGTCATAATGCAATGTTACATTAATTAAAAAAACTATACAAAACAAAAAAGAATGACTTTTTCTCTGCAAAGTAATAAAAATATGAATTCATTTGAAATGATTTTAACGTGCACATTGTATGAGATTGTTTTCCTAAAATTCTGGGTTCTAATTGTAGTTGGTGGAAATGTTATTAGCGACTGAAGCTGAAGACACTCAGATAGGCAGGAATCTTCAACAGGAAGAGAGGTTAAGAAGTTAAACCGCACTAACAATGATGCATCCATGAAAGGCATGTTCCTTTTCATTCGTATCGTTTAAACGAGAAAACCTGTCATTTGAAAAAATAGATGTTCTTTGAGTCATGGGTGGTAATGTAAGTCACAAGCTTACCCTGACTTTTTAGCCTGAAGCTGACGTCCTAGGTTCTCATCCTGACAAGACCCCTGCAGCACTCCGGCAAGCTCCAGTTATGCATGCCGTGGGGATTATCTGCCAGCAATTACAAACTTCAGTGTAGGCTCCTGGATTTTAAGTCCATTGACGTGAAATTTTAACTTTTTCCTGTTGCTATTCTAAGTCTCAAAGAATCCGCCATCCTCAAAAAATAAAAACAAAACAAAACAGGTTTTGAGCCAAATTTGAAAAAATGTCTGACTGTTTTTAGACACCACAATACCAGTCTTGTGGAGACAGTCCTGAAGAAACATTCAGACATCAGTGCAAACCTTCTTAGGAGGTGCTTTGTTTTTCACAAGTACTGTAATGCAATTAATAAAAAATAATCTAGAAGGCTATGGGAAGACTTGTTCCAGAGAAAGAGAGCTAAAGGGAAGAAGTTTGGATTGGATTCAACTGTGTTTGAAAATCTGCCTAAAGTATCTGAGGGGGGAAAAGGAGCATAATTTGACTGGGTGTATAGCCAAATGAAAAGGTTCCAGAGTGAAAACATGGGCTCTTAGCTCAATGTTTGTTTATCCGCTTAAATCAGCCTACATCCTGGGATTTAATCTGGTCTTCTCAGGAAATGTTTGGGAGCAGAAACAAGCCTCGTGGGGAAAATTCTGAGGTTAGAACCTAATGCCTCCTGCTCAGGTCCCCTGCCAAGGACAGTGATTCCACCTCCTCTTCCAAGTGCTGTGATTTCCCGGTGCCCGGCTAGAGCTTAGTCCAGGACCAGCTGGTGACTCTGCTCCACTGAACTGCTCACTAATTCTGCTCTGAAATTCAAACTCCTGGAACTCTATGAGAACATAATCTCTGTGTCTTCCTTAATTCCCCTATTTCTGGCTTTGCCCACAGCTCTGACCTCCAGACAAGCCTGACAGCCCGTTCCTCTTCACAGTTCCTCGCTGTGCTCCCTCCTCCAGCTTTGCAAAGAAGAATAAACAAACTTCGGTGACTGGTTGGCAGTGCCCACCTCAAACAAAGATCAGATAGTGATTGGTGTCAGATAATTAGATAATTATAATACTCAATGAAATAGAGAATAATTGGGTTTCTGTTTAGATGGTGTGGGGAAGCTATCTTGGAGGAAATGACTTTTAATCTGATTGCATCAGAAAGGACCCGCCTTGAAGAGCATTCCAGACAAAAGGGATACTGGTATAAAAGATTTTCATGAAAATAGGTGTTATTTTTAAGAAACATGAGAAGCAAGACTGTATGATAGAGAATAGTAGTAGCAGGAGATAGGGTATTAAGGAGTGTAGTTGGAGAGACATATAGGAACTCTATCACATGGGATTTTTGTAGATCATAGTGAAGAGTTCCAAATGCAAAGAAAACTACTGATATTTTACCATGAGCATGTCAGAATCTTATTTTTCTTTGAAAAGAACAACTCTAGATTTTAGGGAACTGGACACAGAAGCCTAGAAGACAAGTTTAAAGGTACTGCAGTGATCCATGAGAAATGAGATATGAACTCTTTCAAAAGAGGCAAATTTTCAACATCCTTCTTTTCCTAAACTTAACACAGGTAGTCGACTAGCCCCCTGGTGATTGACACATTTCTTCTTTAGATAGATTGATGTCTTTTGGAGGTTAAAGTCAGGTCTTTTTTGACTCTTTTAAGGTGCATTCAAAACATTGCTTTGATTTATCATGTATTGATTCATGGTTTAACTCTCAGAGAGAAAATTTATTTTCTAATTCTCAGAAGGAAATTCTGCTGCAATCTTTTCAAGTATTGTCTGTATTATCAACTCCAAGTATGTCCAATTGTAAGAAAATCTTTAAGAATAATACTTTACAATCTTTAAAAATAATACCTTTGAAATATTTGTAGAAGTAGGTAAAAACTTTCATAAGCCCTAAAACATTAAGAATGGTCATCACTTCCTTTACCCAGTCCTTTTCCATTGAAAGGCAAAGGTCTCTTTATAACATTTTATTAAGTTCCTGTGTACCTCCTATTACTTAAAAAACATGGAGAAAAAAGGTTATCTAAGAGTCAAGCCCTGCCTTCATGAAATCACTGTTTCTGAGGAAGGCAGACTTACACCCAATCAGAATATAGTTAGGATGGACCACTGCCAACACAAATAATGCCTTTGGTATCTCTGTCCAAGTACTTTACTCCCGTCTCCCAAAAAGCTGAATGAGTATATGGGTATCCTTTGAACAAAACACTTTACTGACATCTGCCTAAAATTTGTCTAAATAAATATAAAAATGTATTTGTTCAAATAAATTTCCTGTCATAATGCAGCACGGACATTTGCCCAACCATACACAGTAGTCTTGGCTAGTTCTTTGAAATAAGAGGATCACTAAAAGAAGAAGGAAGGGAGGATAATGGTGATGAACACCTACTGGGTAGATAAAAGAATACTTTATGGAGGATGCAGAGCTGCCTATATTTTAATTGTCTTTTAGTGGCCTGGTAGCTTAGCAGATAAATCCACAACCTCCAGCTGGTATAGACCACATATATCTAAAGGACTTGAGTTTGCAACCTGCAGTTATATGGGTGGATTGGGGCCAACTGAGATGAGCAATGAACAAAATAAATAAACCGTTTCTTCCTCCTCTCCTATTCTGTCTGCTTGCCTACACACCTTCATTCCTGCCAGTACCGCTTCTTAAAAAAAAAAAAAAAAAAAAAAAAGTTTAATGGACTTAAGCAAAATATCTTCCAAGCATCCTTAAGTTCACATATATTCCTAACACTTTTTTTGTAGTAGGTAAAAAACAAAGATCTCCTTCAATAGAAAGTAAGACTTGGACAAAGGAAAACTTGGAGAAATCCACGGGTTTGTGTAATATTCCAAAGTCAAAGTCAGAATCCAAATCTTCCGACACTCTATCACCCACCTCTCACTTGGTTCTGTGATTTTGAACTTTCCTATTCCTTAGAGTCTCAGAATTAATGCTTTAAATATATCTCCAATTAAACCATTCTGAATTTCTAAGATTGTGTTGTTTTATGATCTGAAAGTCAGAAATACTCTGTAGTTCTTCAACTATCAAGGTCAGTATCATTCCTGCTTCTCATAGACTCTTAACGTCACGGAATAGTTGCTCCTCCATCATTAGACAAGACACCGGTCCCCTCAGATCATTATTAGACTGCTGTCTGCAATATCCTTTATGGGGAAGAGAAAGAAAAAGTTTTTCAAATACGTTTAGGAAAATAGTTAAACAGTTCTCAGAAATTTAACGTTGTTTTTTCAGAATAACAGGAGAGATGAGTACAAAGAGAATTGTATCAACTACTTTTTAATAATTTAAAATACTAGCTACCCCAATTCTCAATATACTTAAGTTGGCAGGATTTCTATGTGGTCACTGATCTTCCAAGTTTTTTGTGAGAAATCCTCCCATGAAGGGGACTAATTCTGGGGCTAATTATAGATGAACCCAAAAGAGATAGAGATCCCTGAAGACAGAGGAAGGCTGCTTGGACTTGTTTATTTATTGGTTCATTTAATTTTTTCTAGTTTGCCTATCATTCTACATAATCTTAACTTCAAAGACAACTGAATACTTAAATATTCTTCAGTAAGCAACTTCTATTTAAATGTATTCAAAATTGAAATAAAGGATAATATTTTAGTTTCAAAAGGCTGATATTTTGTTGTTCTAAATATCTCGGACAAGAATTATTTTTTTACTCTAAGTTTCATGTAGGTATGTATATGTATAAGTTTTGTATATGTAAAGTCATTTTATTTCTGTCTTACTTTTTCTTCTGCTTATAATGCTTAATTTTAAAAATCATTTATTATTTTGTATATTCTCCCCAGAACACACACACACACACACACACACACACACACACACACACACACAGGTATTTAGTTGACTATCTCAGTTCAAGAGGAAAAAATTTTCTACAAAGTTTGTTGTTGTTTTCAATGAACGGTACTATCAGGAATGAAGGTGAGCAGGCAGGGAAAGGAGAAGAAGCACTTTCATTAATGTTATATAATTGTTCACCCTGACTGTCCTCCCCACCAGCCCTGAGACTCAAACACAAGTCATTGGCATGTATGTGGACCACGTCTGACCAGAGGCTGTGAAAACAAATGCCACTGTACTAGGGTACATGCCTACAAACCTTTAACAAATAAATTACACTCATTTTCTATATATTAATATGTGTCATTTTCTTTTATTTCTATGGAAAATTTCATTTACTCAATTTTTACTGGAAATTTCTGTTCTCAAATGTTGAAAAATTAAGCAAATGTTCTGCTAAAATAACTGTTCTTTTATTTTTACTGAATTATTTAAGATTATAAATTTTATACCTAGTGCCAAAAGTTTTCCCTGATATTAATAGCAATATTTTTTGTTCAATAAAAAATAGTTGCATGGTTGTGTATATTCAAGAATTTTGCATTGCATCTGGTTTATCCCAGTTACTTTTATGTTTTCCAGAGAGACGATATTTTCTATGATGATAGTTAAGAGTGAAGGTAATGATAGTAGACTGTGTTTTGTTCATTTTTTACTTCATTTGACGCATTTCACTTTTGACCAACAGTATATAGTCAATGACATTGTAGAAAATTTGATTAACAGAAAGCCCATGGAAGACATTGCATGTTGTTTCCATATTTATATAACTTGGGGGAACTTTTGCACATATTTTATAGTGTATGCCTTTTTCTCTATGGTTCCTGTTAATCATTCAAATTATTCAAACAATGAAAAACACTTTATTATTGCAATAAACTGAATGTTATTTATCAAAGTTATTCCCCAAATTTGTATGCTGAAACCTTCATCTGAAACTGATGGTATTTGATGGGAGGTAATTGAGTCAGGAGGGTGGAGCCACATGAATGGGAGCAGAGACCCTAAAGTGTGGAGATCAAAGCTCTCTTTCTACCATGTGAAGACACAGTCAGAAGATAGCTGTCTATAAGTCAGGAAGAGCGCATTCACCAAGAAGCCAGTCATTCTGGTCCCTATCTCAGACTTCTAACCTCCAGAACTGTGAGAAATAATTTTTTACTATTTCATCCACTCAGACTATGGTAATTTGTTACAGAAGTACATGCTGACTAAAATGATTCTAATCTCATTTACAAATAATTTAAAGAACAAATCTCACAGGTGCATTTCAAATAGCACATTCATTTCTTTCATATAGTCAGCACTGAAATGTCTGTATCAAAATCAATTTCAAAAAAGAATAATCCACTCTAAAACAAAGAAAAATATTGAAATTTAGATTCTACTGAGCCAAGATGAAGAACTGAAGAAATGGTCCTGGTAAATAAAAGAAAAAAATGTTTTGACTGTTACCTTCAAATTTACAATGACTTAAGCAATAAATTGGCTATATATTATAAATATAGATCACTTATCATAAATAAAGATGTATATACATATATATGGCAGAGAGAAAGAAAAAGAAAGAGACTAAGAAAGGTTGGCATATTTTTCTTTCTAAAGCAGTGTAGTTTGGCAATATTCCAGACCAATTAAGTCATAATTTTGTGGTTTATCCACCACAATATAATTTGAAGTTAGCCAGGTGATGCCAATGAAGGATAAGAACTATGATCTGATGTAATAACACGATATTCACACTGCTTATTTTAGTGTACAATTACAGTTACAATGGGATATACATGTATTAAAGTTGTTTTCAGCATTTCTTGGTGGCTTAGCAGTTTAGTCTTCCAGGGTACAGTCCAAATACATTCCCAAGATCCCCAGTTCAATACTTGGGGCTGGGAAAGCAACTAAGAACAACAACTTAATATAATTAATATGTTTTCTTCCTCTCTCTTCCTGCCTGCCTACCCTCTTGCCTTCATTGCTGCCTATAACTTTCCTTGAAAATAAATAAATAAAACATTTTCAAAGTCATATTCTAAATAAATACCATTATTAATCCTCTATTTTAAAAAATATTTAATTTTATTTGCATGAATTTATAGCATATGCAAATCACTGACTGGATTATATTTTCTTTAGAATGAAATTGAGTTATGCTGCAGCACAATGGAAATAATAAAGTTTACCTTCCACCAAACCTCTTATAAATTCACAATTAATCCCCAGTTAGGGAGGATGAATGTCCCACGGAACAAAAAGAAAATAGGTAAATATGCAAATGATTTAAGATGCCTATTTGCATATTGAAAATAAAATCACTTGACATTTTAATTATTAATCTTATTGACTCTTATTAAATAAAAACATTAGCCTCTGTGAGGAAAAAATATCATCTGGTTTCAGTGATCTCAAATTTGAGTTTTGAAATACAATATTAACAATTAATGAGCCTTCCTTCTATTTAAAAAGAGCTCTTCATCTCTGATGTTCCTCATGATACTTTTTGACCTGAATCACGTTTTCCAACCTCTCCTTCAGAGGCCTAAATTCTCCAAGACCATTGCATCACCGTCAGTCACTGAGTCAGCAAAAGCAGTCGGAGGAGCTGAGAATGACCTCCGCATCTCAGCAAGTCAACAGAAACATGAAGACCAGTTTGAGCAATGTTCCGGGAGTGAATATTAGACCAGTGAAGTTCCATTACCTGCCAACTTTTCAACAGAAGCGCCAGAATATGGTCCAGAAATGCTTGACTAGTGCATTAATTTGTAAAGCTAGTGTACCCTAGGCACGAATGTTTATTTTTTACGATAGAATCTAATAAAAATGACATTTAATCATATCTTCATCTATTTTCAGGCTTGATTCCGGGAACAAGTTCCACCCCACTTTCATGATATTTTGAATATAATTGATTATTGACACTATTATCAATACAAATTGTGACCAAAGGCGTTTATCAGATGCACTTAATAAAGTTAAATGCACTAAAGCACGGATATTCCAGAAGGTTGAATCCTTGAAGAGCTAATTAAGGTAGACTCTTGTTTCATTTTTCATAAGAATAATCTAGTCTGGACATCAGCCAAAAACATAGGTAAGGAAGGTTTTTCCCCTCTGGCTAAGAGAATGGACTGTGTTTATTCATTGTGATTACCTGAACAACTTATATGATTGCTCCATAAATATAATTATTTCTAAAAAATTAATGCAAATGTTACACCTACCCCAACAAAAGAGGCAAGATTATCCTTATGAAGTGTCTCGTATATCAAGAACGATATATGACATTCTTATAACAAGCTACAAAAAAATGACAAAAGAAAAATGTTTTTTCTTTCTTTTGATATATTTTTGTAAATAGTCTGTGAATATTTCTCAGGGCAACCTTCATTTTAAAGCCAAGAATAATTAAATGGAAAAAAGAAAAGAAAAGCAGTATTGAAATTTTTGCAGGTAATTGCTTGATTCATTGTGATCAGATTTAAAACACTAAAAGATCAACTTTATTACTGAGAACAAGAAAGCCACTTTATTCCTTATACTTCAATCTTTTGGGTGGGAAGCAGCTTGGGATCTAGTTGCAAATGGATGATCCGAAACAGTTTTATAAAGAAAATTGTGACAAATACGATGCATCCTAATTGAATTGCCCACTTCGTTTTGCCCATTCTGTGGTGTAAGAAATAGAGAAAATCCTGTTTTCAGCTATGCTGGAAAAAAGTCTATTTGAAGTCAAAGTCTATAGCTGACTTTTCACAGTAAATTGACCTTGCTTAACGCAGCCAATGTCATATGCTCTGCTTTATCTAGACAGAAAGAAAATCGCAAACTGCTTCTGCATGATTAGTTCTGCCACTTCAAACGTGTTTCTTCCGAGTTGGCTTCCACACTTACTGCTAAAGATATGTGCCACTGGGAAATGCTGAACCGACTCTGAACTTCACCAATTAAATAACCCTTTAATTGCCAGTTTGAGAAGATGATTTCACGAAAACAGCAAGCAAGGCATCTTTCATTCCACAGCTCTAAAAAGCATTTTCCACATTCCATAAACATAAAAGGTAAGTGCTAAAACATGAATTCTGGTATCTTGTCCTTTTGCATTAAATTTTATTTTGACATAGCGTATAAGATACAAGAAAGTTGCATTTGAGAAGTTGGTAAATATAGTTAATTGATGATATAAGTTGACAGCATCCCTGAAATACCTGAACTACTCTAAAAATTCCAATGTTAAAGCACACTGAGAATTTGTTTCCTTCTGCATATAAAGTTTATAGCTTGTCTTAAAAACACATATGGATTTAAATGATGAGCAAATTTAATTTCTGCTGGTCAGAAAAAAGAAACTGCATTACCAATTGCAAAAATATTGAGTCAGTGATTCACAAATAGATAATAGACAGTCCGTTTCACAAAACGAAAAAAGGAACAAATGATTTACATATCCAATTAGAATATCAGGAACACGGTTCTCTAAATAAACAGTTATACTAAAGAAATATGGTCTAAAAAATATGTTTTCTCCTCTTTGATTGTTTATAGTACTCAGCAGACTTCTAAAATCAGTGATATATTATTAATTTTATGCCTCATTGAAATATAGCCATAATGACCCTAATAATAAAAAAATTCCACAAACTATTAGAAATCCCAGAAGACATAAGTTGAATCATAACACACGAAAAGGAATGTACCTAAATATATTGCTTTTAGCTAAGATTATGGATTTATCATCTACTAACATAACTGCACAATCACAGACTTCCAAGACAATGAGAATATAGAAAGTTACAAGATTGGAATGATTGAAAAACATAGTTTTGCTTTGTTTCTGCTTGGTTATGTATGTTTTAGTTTTGTTTCATTTGTCAAATGTTGAAATTTTAATCTCTCTTAAGGTTAGATACTTAACACAAAATTGAAAGTTCTTGATAATTTATATTTGGTAAATCTATCTAAAACTTTAGCTTCATATTATAATCTACATTGAAATAGGCAGATATCAAATTAAAAGAATTTTACAAGTAACTGAGTTTCACTCCCAGTGTTCAGGCTGGAGAACAGAATCTATGGCTTTTATTGTCTTCTGCATCATTTTTGCTGAGCTGCTGCAGAGAAAAGCTCAACAGGTATTTAAAAAAAAAAATTTTAGAAAGAGGGAGTAAAAGAAGAATGCTAAATTCATGGGGCTACCCTACTATCCATTACAGATAGGATTAGCCCAAAGTTATAGATTCACTTAAAGGTTAAGAGAGAACCAGAAACGTTACCTGACAAATAACTCTGCATATCAAAAGATTTTGCTAGCCAGCCTGACACATAAATGGCATATGTTGTCAACTTCCATTAATCTCTTCACAAAAGATGACAGCATCAAGAAACAACCACTTTTTCCTTAGGAATTGAATGTTTTTACAAGTTCTAGGTATTTTTCTGGGACAGAACTGTATATATTTCTGAGTAATGAAAAAGCTTGTAATTTATTTACAACTTGATATAATTATGTGGAAATATTGTGTATTAGGCAAAAAGAGCTTATTATTTAGTATCATTCTGTTAATTTTTTAGGAGAAGGCGCTTAAGTCAATCACAGGGTTTTTTTTTAGGCTTGAAGATGCTAGAAGTCAATTGACACATATGAGACTCAGTTAATTATTAAATCAAATTATAACTTTTAAAAATAGTATATTTAAATGTGAATTCTCAAACATATTTCTAAATCATCAGAGAAAATGTATAGTAATATAGGTTGCTTACCAGTGAAGGACATTTTTACAAACTTTTCCCTGAACTAGAGAAGGTGCATAAAAACAGAAATGCTGCCAATACAATGAAACATAATAACATCAGTCAATTATCTGTTTTGTAAAGAAGTACATGTGGAAAACTTGTTAGATAATAGCATCATGAATTAGTATTCACAAGGGCAATTTACAATTAAAGGTACAATTTTTTAAATTTCTGTAGGTTTTAATTGTTTTATTACACTTGATAAAATCCCAGTGTTTTGCACCTGAGCAAATACTTTGTCCCCCAAATAAACTGCTAACAAAGACATGCTAAAATAATCAAAACTGCAAATCACACTTGTTATGTGAATAACCAGCATCCAAATTCCATGTTTCCATTCACCACCCTGGTCCATTTTCCTCAAAACCGCAAAGTAAGGTATGCAAAGGTCAGGGGTAGGATTAGATCTTTACATGCTTGTACATCCCCAACTTAAGGGAAAAAAAAATCAACTTAGCATCTTGGACTCAGGCCACCAAAGAAGCATTATGCCCTCAAGAAAGAACTATTTGTAGTCTGGCGCTATGAATAGATTTACTCAACATCAACTGGGTTGTGTTTAACTCAAGACCACCTTCCAAACTATCTATTCATTAAATTTGTTCATGCTTAATTAGCCCTTTTTGTCTTTCTCTTCTATTCTACTTTTTAATCTCCCTATAAATGGAGTACATTTATCTTATCTCCTCCTCATCCCACTCCCACCAAATAAAAGAAAGAAAAAGAAAAAAACAGCAAAAGAAGTTAAAACAAATAAATTTTTTTTTATTTTTGTTTCCTTGAGTTAGTATGTTTCTCTCCATTTTCTGCCAAAATCCTTGATGTTTTATATTCCAATGACTCCATCATTGGTTTCTCCTTTACCACCTGCTACTAACTCCTGATCCTATCACGCTACAGTATTTTTTTTCTACAAAGTCACTAAGAGAAATGGGGCAATCAATAGACAATTGTTTTATTTATACTTCACTTAGGTCGAACTTCAATTTCTTTTAATGCAGTTGATTCGTTTTCTTACAAGAGTTTATTTTCTTGGCTGTTTTATACATCAAAGAGGAGCAGAAACCACTGTTACTTGCCAGATTAGTTAAATCAAATATCATTCTCCTATAAACTTTTAGTCTATAACAAGATGTTATTTCAATTCAACACTTGTCTTTTTGGTTCTTCTCCTTAGTTGTCTCAACAAATATACAAGGACTTTTTCACTTGGACATTTAACATTGACCCTAAACAAATATATAAAATCCTTTTGGATGTGTCTATATCTGTAGCACACTAAAAAACACCAAAGCAATTACATAAATCATTGTTAAGAGTTTTTAACTATTTCTCCTTTTCTAGTTGCCCACATCCAAGTCCTAAGGTGCTGCTGCCATCCCTTTCTTTAATGAGTCCTCCCAAATTTCTTTGTTAATTCCAGAATTGTATTTCCAAATACAACAAGTATCTCTCTATCTGCAGGCATGTATCAATGTACCACAACTAAAAATTATAGAAGCACACCAAATATGTATCTTTTCTCTTTCGATATTAATGGCATGCACTTTCTCATTACCAAGATTCAAACTTGCCTATCACCTATGACTGCTACTGTTGTTAATGATTCTTTATCTATTTCCTAGTATTCATACATTCATTTAAAAGCATAATTAAGTTTTAAATATGCCAGGCAGAACTCAATCAAAAATGAAAAGAGGCAAAGTGTCTGTCTTTAAGTAATTTATTACCTAATTCAAAGTCCAAATACTTAACCCATGTGCTATACTGCAGATTCATGTGAAGTCCCTAATTTGGGAACCAAATAGATAAGATTATTAGTCAAGAAAGGCAACTCAGGAAGAAAAGAGTTTTTACAGGAAATCAAATTAGCATTTTTTTTTTAATATTGAAGAGATGACAGAAAACAACAACTGATCTTCATCCTGGCAGTCAGTAGTAAGCTACTGATACTGAGTTGAATATTAAGGTAATGTAAATAAGACTGTGGAAGATATTTTGAAAGGGTAGATACAGCAATGTTAGAAAAGAAGAGGGAGAAAAGATTAAGCGTTAACTCTGGAGAATGCTTATATTTAAAAATCAGAAGGGAAGATAAATTTGTAGATGTGGATGAAAGAAGAAATGTGAAAAATCTTCCCATTCTTTTTGTACAATTGTATACATTTCACATTTCATTATTTTCTGTTATAGCACTTAATACATTATATACTGTAAAAGTTGACTTTCTTGAATTTTCTCCTTATTAGATTATCAGTTTATTGAGAACAAAAAGTATCCTCTTTCTAGCCCTAGAACCGAATATATTGCTTACAAGGTAAAACATGCTAAAAAAATGTACAAACGTAATTATTAATTATAGCATCATCAAAGAATCCAGGAAAGAGAAATGGTAGAGAGGATGATTTTGACCACATAGCAAAAAGGAGGAAAATGAAATGAGGGAATTTGACTTGGGAACTCAACTGACAGGTTATTGATTATTCTAGCAGGAGTTTCAGTAGAATAGTGAGAATAAAACCAGACAGAAACTGACACATCACAGTTGAAGAGCAGGCAGCCCATGTAGACAGATTTGAGAGTTCAATTAAGAAAGGAGATGGAGTGGTGGCTAGTGAAATAATTATTTGCATGCAAATCATAAGGCTGGAGAATCCATACTTAAGTAAAAAAAAAAGACAGAGACCGTATAAATTAGAGACAATGCTGAGCTCGTGGGATAAGAAACAAAATAAACCTACAAATGGCAACTGGAGCATGAGCTAAGAGTTAGGAAAGACATGAAGAAGTTTAAGAAGCATTCTGTGAAGGAGTGAAGACAGAGAAGTTGTCCTGGAAGAAAATGGAGAACACGTCATGGCACTGGGGCGAAGCTGGTAATTTTAGCTATAAAATATTCATGGAATGCATATCGATTTGTTTTCTTTTTAGGAAAATATGGCTAAAGAGTCGAGTGTGTTTTTAAGCAGCAATAAGAAATTTAATGAAAAAAATTATTCAAAAGAACTGTGATTGAATGGTGAAAGTCTCAGAAGATGAAACTTTGGAAGAAGGGTTGTTTTTGGAGTAAAGGGGAGATGGATCAACTTTTTTTCTGAGCAGGATGAAACATTGTTAATTTGAGAGAAGAGGTAAACATATGGTCATAAGACTGAGGAAATACAAAGTTTTAATTTTTCACTTAATTAAGAGTTGAGAATAAAAAGAATAAGAAAGGAATTGGGAATCGGAGAAGAGAAAAAGCAGTTTTAAATAAGTTCTAAAGTTATTCTAGCTTGAACAAAAATAAGATAAATGAGTTAAAGAACTTTTGAAAAGAACTTTTAAAATGACTTAAAGAACTAATAAATGGACTAATGGATAGCATTAAATGCGATTAAAGAATCGGTGTCAATTTGAAATCAAAGGCAATGTTTAGATATTTGAATGATGACAGGTTGAGGTACCAAGGAAGATTTTCAAAATATGAAATTACTGTTGTGGAACACTTGGTTCTTGATTAAGTCCATAAATTAAGCAGGAAAGTAGAATAATAAAAAGAGTTTTAGCACATTATCTTGAAAACAACAGTAAGATGCTAGGGGAATTCCATTATTGTCTTCTCTAAATAAAGTAAATAACATTAACACCCTGGAATCAGGCAGAGCTATGTCCGAATTGTGATATTTTTCTCCTTATATAGGTAACTATGGTTCTTCATTGCCCTCATATCGCTCTCACATCTGAACGCAAGATTTCAAATATACCACTTCAAAGGATACCACTGCTTATTTCACTACACTGTGCTTAGGTGAGAGCTAAACACAGTGTAGAAGGGAAAGGCATTTCTCCCTCCTTTTCTGTATTCTTGTCTTCTTAATTATCTGATATTCAACTGAATGTCAACCTTAACTATTTAACCAGTTGCAAAATTAGTAGGAAATACTCCAGTCATATACCTCCTCCTAAATATTTGTTTGTTATAACCATGTACATTTTTTCTTCAACTAAAAAGAGGATTCAATTATCCACTTTTATTATCTTCATTTTTGTGTCTTTAGATCCCATAAATTAAATAAAATAAGAACTTTCTGAAGGCAATCAAATTGGTAAAGGCTTCTTTTTACATCAAGTCTTACTCATCCCATCAGGAGGCTTCCCCAAATTAATCAAAGTACCTAAAACTTACACAACGCAGAGCATTGTGTTTAGGTACAAGGGGAGAAATCCCCCTTCCCTCTCTCCACATGTCATTTCACATTTTGTTATTTTTCCTCCTCCACAAGCCCAAATAAGAATTCAGTTATGTATCAGATCATATAAAACATAATAATCTAAAACCCATAGATAGAAAATTGATTGATTCCACTAGAGAACAAAGCAAAATCCAGCACATTATAATGACCTTGGCTAGTCACTTCTGATGGTGACCATTCAAATTGACGTGCTAGCATACTACATGGACAATTTGCCAAACAGCAATGAAAGGATGACCATGCTGAAGGACAGTTAGTGAAGCAGTTAAAAATATTTTTTTCCAGATAGAGACTGGTTAAATGAATATTTCTATCTTACTTCCCCATTGCTTTACATGTGTTCAAGTAGATTTAAGAGAGTAATGCTTGATGGCATTTTATAGGCTAATATCTTTATTCAGACTTCAATTAATTCACTAATATTCAGATATCAGTTATCTCACTAATACTTATGAGTACCTACTGTGGGTTGGGCACCAAGCAAACCCCTGGGAACACAATGGTCAAAAGAGAGGCATGCTCTTAAATAATTACTGCAAAATAACTCGATTATTGACTGGTTTTACTACTTATGATGGATGGTCAGTGAATTCTCTGCTCAAAAATGTTTATTGCTGTAACAATGGAAATTAGCATGCCTTGATGACAGCAGCTTTCTTGTTTTATCTAATAATTATTCACACTTTGAGAGTCCTAAACTTTGTTTTTAATCAAGTCTATTGAGGTGTAATTCACTTCCACAGAAATTCACCTATTTTAAGTGTTAGATGAGTTTTGACAAATGTGCGTACCCATGTAATCACCTCCATAATCACTTTCAGTTGATCTTAAAAGAACTCATATCTGGACTGCTTAATTGAAGGGTGCACAGTAATGACTACAGAGCAGATAGGCACTTACACATCAGCACTCCCTCCTAAGGTGCTAAGTAGAGTCATTATGCGAAGTGAATAACTCTAAGGGTGAGGATATCCTCAACAACCTCACTCCTCCTTGGGGGTTGAAAATTAGGCATAAGAAGGCCAACTGCCAGATAATGCTGTTGCTCTGAGGCTTGTGTACAAACTGAAAGGTTGAAGTGCACCCTTTCAGCACAAGGATCCATGCCCAGGGACCCCACTGTCCTCCCCAGGCTCACACCCTCCAAAGCAATATTGCTACAACCTCTTAGCATTCTTCCTCACGCTCACCCTGTAGACAAGCATATTGTCCTGTCTGGAGTGTCCTCTTCACCAACACATTCCAAGCTACTTTGGCTCAGAAGACTCTCAACTTGTGCCTGATGACAGATAACTGAAATCATGTAAAAGAATTCCAAGAAGAAGAAAAAAGGGGGTGTGGGGGGTAAAGACCTACAGCTGTACATCAGCTCACACTGTGTTGTCAGCTACTTTAGCTGACTGAGAAATACAATTCTTTCAAATGGAAGAAGTTTCCATGATAACCTTGTTGGGAAATGATATCAAAGGACAAAGGTGTCACTTTTAAGCATGTAACTTAGTACTATCAGCACTGCTAATGTCTCTGGCCATTTTAACTCTTAAATGCTACAGTGTGGGTATCACTTGTGCACAAGACCTGTTTATCAGTAGGCTCCGGATTATATGTATGCGGAATAAGCATACTGCCTAGGTCTTTGATACAGAATATATATCAGATTTCAACAAAGTTAAGGTAAAAGTATGTATTAAACTAATGAAATGTACTAGCTTAGTTGCCTTAAACTAAATATTTATCTTTGCTCCTCATGGTTCTACCATTTTCAGTGGAGCCGCCCAGGTTATTATCAGTTACACAATATTTAGTAGCAGTTCTAGAGAGAACAGATGTTTTTAGTTTAGTAACTGTTCATGTCACAATTAGCAGTCTTCGTGAAAAATTGAAACAGTCCATAGACTCTAATGTTTATGAGCACATAAAAAATGAAATATTAATGCCTTAGATACAGCTAGATAATTAGCAAAGGTTTTCATGTATGTATTGACTTTTACACATCCAACTGTTGGTTTGTTTTTCTATTTGCATTTGTATACTCAAAATAATTTCTCGCCTTGATGCTGCTTTTTCAATTTCTGAAAATGGAAGCAAAAAAATTAACCAAAATATGTTCAATGTCTGACATAGCTAAATCTTGTATTCTCAAATGATAGACATTTACCAAAACTATTCAACTGCCTGTCATTTTGAAACTTTCATAAAAACAGAACTCAATTTTAAGTATATATATAGGGATTAAGATGATTTTATAAGAATATATTTCTCATAGAAATTAAAATTTGCTTTAATAATTATTGAAAACTGTCTATATTAATAGCAAGAGAGAAAATATTAGCATTCACCTTGTCTCCTTTCATTAGTGAATTAAAATATTTGAAAACTCAAAGCACACAAGCACCATTAACTTTTAATGTATCAGTCACTTTTAAAAGAGACATATTCATTATAACAGTGCTTTTTCTCAGTGATTTAACTCTATTCTTAATTAGACTCAGCTTGAACTGTAATGTCACGCAGTAACTTTTTTGGTATTTGAAGTTAACTTTAGCAGTAAGTGTCAGTACTCTATGACTAATATATGAATACATTAGGAATTCGCTACGGAAAGGATGGGTGGAGATTCTGAAAGTGAACCCTTTACTAGAGTAAAAATAACCCAGTGTACTGACTGCTGTTCCAAATCAACTGCTCTCAATCAATATTCACTCGAGAGATGTTTACAAAAAGCATGTCTGTGGAATGGTATATCATAAGTGAGCATCAGTAAAATACTATCTTATTATATTTATTTCAGAAGGAGCTATGTACCAAAAATGCAATTTCTCCAGTTTATTGACTCCTCAACAGTAAACATTGAAAGATTTGCTATCACATTTCATTTCCAACTCGAGAGCACTTTCACTTTTATTCTTGTTATCATATTATCTGTGTTATCATAATTCTTAAATAAATGCTGCAAGTTTCTTACAAGTACTTTAACTAAGCTTTTATATTTATGTCACATCTTGTATCATCTATTATGCACTGTGAAATCATTAGACATACATATTAAATGATTTCTCAAAGGATTAGTTTTCCATATTCTTTTTAAAAAATGTATCTACAATAACCAAATTATTTTGAGTATGGCTATACTTACAATTAACTTTCATAGATGAATTACTTTTACTAAAAATGTCATTTTAACTTAATTGAATGATGATTTTATACCTCATAATACCTATGACAGAACTTCCATTAACTTCTTCAAAAGATAAATTCCAAATAGTTGATTAGCTATGACTCCCAGGGGCCTTATAAGACACCTTACTTTTGTTTCATTTCAAAAACTAACTACAATTGCTAATATAGGTCATTTTTTTTGACTCTTAATTTTAGGTTGGGAGTATAAAATAGAAAAAATAAATAATAAATAAATAAATAAAATAGAAAATAAAAGATGAAAATATATAGGAATTCTGCTACTTTTATGACAATGGTATATAAGATACCAAATCGTTTTTATTATCATAAGGAACTTTGCCTCATTTCTTCGGAAACCTAGCATGAGGAAACGTCAAAATCTTATTAATCTTTGCTGAAAATTAGTTTCTTTTTTTCAATAAGAAAGTAACTCAGGAGTAAAAACAGCTCTTTCCCATAGAATAATGACAGCTAATAATAATTTAAGGTCAGCTTATAATTTTGTTCATTTGTTTAAAAGGTAAATACACAGAACCTTTTATTCTGTAAAGCTTAGAGAAGCATTCTATGTAGAAACTAGTATGGGATATTTTCTGGAATGTTGACTTAGAGAAATTCCTATTTGTCTTGTATAAGTTTTTACCTTGGGGCTGATCAGCTAAGATCTAGACAAAATATGTGAAGAATGAATTAATGAATATCAATTGTAAGCACTATCAGTCTGTACAGCAGTTATGTATAAAAGCAAAGAAAAGGAAAAAAGTCACACATCAACTGTCTAAATTCAAATATGCTTCCTTGTTTAAAATCTACATGGGAGTTGTTTCAATTGAAGCTGAAGCAAAAAAAGTCTAAATGGAAAAACAAATGTATTTCAGCAAAACTTGCTTCCATTATTTCTTCAGGAACAGCAAGTTCAGATTCCTTTGCCTGCATAACTCGTCACTGTCTATGTAAATGGTAGCTGCCCTGGGGCTTGAACAATGTACAATGTAGGCAGATTTTTGGGTTTTTGTTGTTTGTTTGTTTGTTTTTTCTCCTTTAATTCTTTTTCTCTTCAAAAACTTCAGTGGCTAATTAGATATCTCAGAACCTCTCAGTGTAGGTCAGTGTTACACCTGTGGGAATATATGCTGTAGGTCTTTGTAAAAGAAAAACTCTACTTGAAAAAGTATCATCTTGCATTATATGGAGGTAAGATATGGCATTCTCCCTTTCAAGCTTTTCCTGGAAGGGAACATGCTCGACTCTACAATTTTACGCCCAGCACACTCTGAGCGAAGAGAAGAAAGAGTGTCGAGGGAGCTCCTTTTTCTACCTTCATTTGAAAGCTTCAGACTGAAAATGGCTCTGTCTTAATCTGATGTATTCAATCTTTCATACTTGTTTGTAAATATTTACATGGATTTTTCAGATTGGAAAACTATCACTTTTTAGTAAAAGTTAGTGTTTTATTTTCTGTCTTTTTTCATTTGGTTAATAATTTAAAAGCCAGGGGGAAAAAAGTTGCCTCTCCATTAAACTCTTCTACTGCCCACATACCTATATTTTTTCCTGATTTCCAGCTATTATTATATTATAAACTTCTAGTGATTCAAAGTTGTCTTTCAATACCTCTCCTGCACATTGAAAAATAATATCCCCAGTATTAGTAGCATTACTCTCTAACGGATGGCACTAAGTCATAATACTTCAGAATTTATGCGAACAACTCATATTTAATTATTTTGCACTAGTAGGATGATCTATGTCTTCCACTTAAATAGTTTCTTTACCTCATTCAAATAGAGAATGTTTGTGAATGGGCAGAGGTCATGCCATCCATATAACAAACGTCTCCCCAAAACACTTAGAAGTATCATATTTTACCATAATGGGTCAAAAATTAATGGACTTTGTTTGTATGTTTGTCTTCTAATTGCTGACTAAATTCTTGCCATGTCTTAGTAAAATTGGACAAATTACCTAATATCTTTGGCCCAGTTTTGCCAGGGGCTCATGGGTTGCTCTAAAAGATAAATGTGTAACTGTTCCTTATAAAACACAAAATGAAATACACAGTCAATTTTGTAATTAAGCTATCTTCAGAAGTGAATAAGCCTTTTGAAAAGAGATGGATTTTGTTCTTTTTCTAATTATTGTTCATTTTCTAATTATGACTAAAGAAAATCTATCTATTTTAGGACTTAAAAGTAGCAAGTCAAAGCACTTTGGATACGTGTATTATACACAAGAAGTGCATGAAAGTACCTGGTCCAGTTCATGTTGCCTAGACATTTTTGCCTTGTGTCCTGCTCAGAGTACAAACCCACACCCATGGGGGCTGAGCTGTGGGTCAAGATTCTGACCTATTAGCAGTGGAATGGGATGGGCGAAATGGAAATAGCTCTTTGCAACTCATTAGCTTTGAAAGAGTACATCTTTGGTCAAATCTACTAGGTTTTATACTAGATTGATCATCAAAAACTATCTTTTCTACTTTCCCATTTTTCTTTCTCATGACTATTTTGATAGCAGTGAGAAATTAATAATAATTAGAGAATTCAGATAATAATAATTATCAGTCTTTATACTATGCTTTATTGCCAGATCAGAAGAGACAGGATTGCAGTTCTAAATAAGTTATATTGCACATATATATATATATATATATACACACACACACACACACACACACACACACACACACACACAAAGTGTGTATTTTCCCTACCTGCTAATGAACAATTTGGGGTGCCAAAGCAAGTAGTTTGTGACTTGGAAAAAGTAATGCACCTTCTGAAGTATTAATTTACATAAAACACCTATAAAGGAGCATATGCAATCTATTAGGATATTATGACTTAGGACTGCTTTTTCCTCCACATTTTAAGGAATATATTAGGAAAATAAAATAAAAGGCTCCTAATTTCAAAATAGACTTCATGAAAATACCGGAAAGTAATGAAACGTAAATCTACTTGCTTGCCTTATAGTTCAATGAACAGTTGCCTGTGGGCAAGAAGTGTGCTAGGTTTTACTGAACACTTTTGTTCTAGTACCTAGATTAAATCCAGTTTATAATTAGACTTCAGCACTATCTGTGAATTTAAAAAATAAGCAGATTTATCAGGTATCAACAGGGCATCTGTGCTAGAGCATAAAAAAGAGTAGGAAAGGAAGTAGTTTCTGTGCGTTTCTGTGTACCAGACTGTGAGACACACTCAGTGCTCCCACTCAAGCAGATGCATTTGCTGAATTCCTCCAGGAGACCTGAGTGGAGTGGGTGGAGGCAGTGGGAGGGGACTTTTCTGAAAACTCCTCCTCATAGTTTTGCCCCGGTCATGTTTTCCTGCTCAGTTGACATTATCACTCTGTGATCAGCCTGTCTTGGCCATTGAATCCTCAGAGGATCTCAATCTGGGCTGTGTGCTTCTGCCTGAGTCTGACTCCCTCTTTCAGCATGGTTTCCACAGAAATCCTTTAGTGCCCTAGTGACACAAGTCATATTATTTCCTGGAGCACAGCAAGATAGTCAAGCCTGAGTCAGTCTACTAACAGATGGTTTTTTTCTTGGAAAACTGTCATGTTGTCCTCCAATTAAATCTCTTTGGAAAAACCCACAGTCCCTCAGTCAGATTTACCTAAATCCCAAGTACTATCAGCGTTCCTGCTTTCTCACACAGGGCTCCTTGGACCTATGCAGATTACAGAATTTAGCCAGGCAGCTATATCAGAGTCCTCTGCTTTCCATGACAAGTAAGGTTCCCCCCAAAGAATCTATGCCATCTAGAGCTTATTTTCCCAGAGCATTCAACTTAGACCTAGAGGAGATTGCATTGCTAATGGCACCTGCCAGGTCAGCAGAGCCTGAGCTCTGATCCAGACCTATGTCATTCCATACGCAGAGTGAGATAAATTCTATAATGAAAGTATACTGAAGGCATGATAGGAATGCAGAGGATGAAACTGAATTTGAGATTTCGGTGAGAATGAGGCCTATCACTTGCATTTTGTAGACCGAACACAATTTCCAGACAGACAGATAAAGTAGGTAAGAGCTTTCCCTTTGGAAGGAGCAGAACAAAAAAAAAGAAAAAAGCAAAGCATGCAGGCTAAAGATTAAAGAGCCAGAATAGAATACATTAGTATAATAGAAAAAGGAAAAAGAACACAGAAACAAAAGGGAGTGGTATGAAAAATTTTCTATCACACAAAGCAGATATTTAAAAGAAACATATTTATAAACATCTAGTGAATTTTAAACATTTGGGATGCACTGCTAAACTTAAATGGTTTAATACTGTGTATGCTGTGATCTCACTTGTGGGAAATATGAAAAATTTACAAAGAAAGAGCTGAAAGTAGATGCTGAGAAAAGCTACCTCCGAGTACTAGAAATATAACATTTTATTGTTTTTTCTTAATCTTTGTATTTATGTGGATCTCATAACACTATACAATCAATACAGACTGTCAATCTGAAATAAGGCTAGCAAGAACACAGTTTAAAAGGTGGAAGAATTTTCATGTATAGATTTTCTGAAACTGGAGATCATCTCTAATTTTATAGGATATATCAGTAATGCAGAAAGCAATATTTCAATATTTGTCAACACTGTTGCTTCATGGTATTTTATGTAAATGGTAATTTGACTTCTTTCTCTTTTATGGAAATATATACTAAAAGTGAAAAATGTAAAGAAATACTAAATTTCTAATAACATGTTTCTCCAAGTTTGAACCTTGGTGGATCTGTGTAAACCAGGGACCAAGAAGATAAAGCAATCCGTAGTATTTGACATTTTGGTCATGACAGAAATTCTGAGCAAGCTTCTCTAGTATGAAATATCTCCCCCTTTCATTTTTGCTCTTTGCTGACCACACTTTTAGTAATCCCTTTTCCTGTAGGTGGCCTTCGGTGATCTCTGCAAATGGTTCGCTATTCACTTGACCCCAAACACCCAGCAAAATCATGCAAATCAAGAGGCCCCCACCTTCGTGTTCATTTTAGAACACACATGAAACTGCCCAGGCCATCAAAGGTATGCATATGAGAAAAGCCACGAAGTATCCGAAGGATGACACTCTACAGAAGTAATATGTGCCACTCCGTTGTTGCCACAGCGGAGTTGACAGGTTGCCGGGGTCAAACAGTGGGGCTAGAAGCAGGGGCCGTGGCCCAAAAAGAGCACTGAATTCTTACTGCACATATTTCAAAATGCAGAAAATAATGCTGGACATCCTGGTAAACAAAACCCCCAGGGATGTGGTGCAGATCTTAACAGAGCTCATGGTGGGATTCATCCTCACAACTACTCTCCCTGCCACAGGGAGAGGATCTGACTAGAAAAGAGCAGAGGATTCCTAAACCAGAAGAGAAGGCTGCACAGAAAAAAGTTCTCCCCAAAAGAATCTATCTGAAGAAACAAAAACTTATGGCCCACAAACACTTCAGTACTAAATAAATGCTAATGAAAGTGAAAGAATAAAAAATCAGTCCTGACAGTTTATCCCATTATTGAAGGCAAGAGTTAAAATGTAAATACTGTCTAAGGTAGCAACTTTTAAAGGTTCTCGGTCAAGTTAGCTCACGTTTGTTTCTCAGATTTCTGGTGGGTAGAAGGAAAAGGAAAAATGGAAACTTGGGTTCTTACAGGGACAGGTGACAAGGAGGAGGTGGAAGCAAGCACTGCTTGTTTTTTGGACTCATTTGTCTCAAGGTTTTGAGCTCTCTGAAAGCAGGATCCATGTCCTGTTCATGTTTTCTTTAACCCCCAGCCCCTAAAACAGTGTCAGGCACATTGCAGGAATGTTGAAGAGCAAGGAAGAAAAGAATGAAGAAGAGGGGGGCGGGGAACGTGGTGAGAAAGAACTAAAGAGGAACAGCTCAGGAAAATTGCTGTGGTTCCAGAAAAAAAAAAAGGAGAAGCTGCTGGGCATGTGGAAGAGTCTGTCAGAAGGAAAACTGTCCTCTCAGCTTTCCCAGTCCCAACAGAACTTGCACCTCCTCGCCATCTCTTTCCCTGAACAGACAGAGACAGGTACAAAAGAGATAGAAGAACATGGAAGATATTTGGTTACACTATTGGCAGATTGGGGGTTGGTAGCAAAGAAGAAAAGACAGGGAAAAAAAAAAAAGAGAAAAGGAAGGAAAGTAGCAAAGGAGGAAGGAAACCTTTCCCACCAAAACAATTTTAAAAATCAATATAGGCCACTACTTCCAAGCATAACAACACATTTCACACATGTTTAATGGAATGTAGTTAAATGAAACCTTATGAAAAATCTGTCTAGGATTCTTTCTCCTCTCAAACAAACAAACAAACAAACAAAAAGGCCAACATCCTAATTTAGAGTGGGTTGGAATAGGGATTAAGATCCTAAAGAGACTTTCTCAGCTTTCTGAAGTTTTATGACAAGAAATAAGGGTAACCACAGCACACACAGGCAGTGCATTTGTCAGGTTGGCTCCAAACTCAAGACACTACTAATTTCCATAGCTAGGCGAATGTAGAGATTTGTACTCTATTAACTCAAAAATGCCTATTACTATGGGATCAGAAGTTCAGAGATTAGCAAACCTCTCAAATTTAGTCAAAGACTCTTTATCCAGTTTCAACATCTGACCTTTTTCAGTATGCAGTCATGCCCCCTAAAAAGAATACTTGACACCAAAAAGCATGCATCTTAGAACTGACAAATCACAGAGATCGGATCTACACTGTAGAAGGGTTACTCAATCAAAACCGGTTTATATAATGCAGCTTAAATGATTTGCTTCACAAAAATGCAAATTCAGTGTGTTATAAAAGCTGCAATGCAGGCAAAGTGAGTTGCATCTATATAATTAAATATATTTTCATTGCTCTTAATAGAAGTTTTATTCTTAAAATCTAAAAATTAGTGTTTATATTTATGTTGTATTAATAGATGATAGACAGCTATATAGATAGGTAGATAGATGGATAGATGGATAGACAGATAAAGACATCTATTAGGTCACGTTTCTTATCCAAAATGAAAGGGGGGAAAAAAGAAAAGAACTCTTGTCTCTTTATAGCCGCTTTCAAAGAATTAAAGGAAAAATTTTCACGAGTTCAAAAAAAAGCACACTGGGTACCTTGCTTCTGAGATTCATACCCAAACATTTATGTTGACTTCAGTAGTTTAAAACACCACACAAACTACCAAACAAATTAACTTAAATATAAAGAGATAGTTGATGTTCAAGAAGAAAACTAAATAGATATGCATGTTTTCAGTGTGATAGTTTTCCTCTTTCTGGGTTTGATTCTTCAGCTTTAAGTCCTTCAAACTATGGAACTGGGAATAAAGTTTTCTGCGTCTGGTTTCAAAGATGGCTTCCCCTCCCCCCACTTCTTCTTTTCTTTCTTTCCTTTCCTTTTTTTCTCTTTTTTATGTACAAAATGTCTGCCAAGGCTGAAAATGATGTAGATCATGTTTCTATGTCTGTTAGGTGGCGCACACCAAGCAGTCTGGCTCTGGTCAGGCATTTTTCAACTGCTCACTGTGTGGAATTACAGTAGGGGGGCTCCAGTGGGGCTAGGGAGGGAGTCTTTGTCCCTGCTGCATTTAAAATTACATCTAATCTTATCAAGGCGCTCGTCATTGTTTCTGCGGCCGGGAGCAGGTACAGTACTGCTTTTGTTCCAGTCAGTAGTTTTGCTGAATAAAGTTGAGGGGAAAGCCAAGACTAAATAATATTCTTTCAGAACCTCATGTGCTGATTGAAAAAGTGCTTTGAAAGAGAAAGAGGGAAAGGTGGGGGTGGGAAGAGAGACAGGTAAAGTCACAATAGCAAAGTATCAATGTAGTCAGAAAAGAAGCAGAGACTTAAAGATTAGGGGGAAACTATTATAGAAAAAATTTGCTCAAACCCTTTAATTCCTATCCGCTAAAATGTACTGGCTCATTTTCTTTGGCATAATATAATCATAAAACTCAGGAAATGTACTCTGTTTCTTCTGTTTGAGAACATTGAAAGCTAAAGAAAGACTACCTCTTTGAATGGCATATAACTACAAAGCATGCTTTCTTTTCCACAAATAAATATTAAATTTGTTTGTACCAAAGGTCTTCCCTTGATGCTTCTATCCTTTGAATGTGCTAACATATAAGTGGAAGTTTTTATCACAACTCTTATGGAGGTGGGAGACCTAAGACAAGCAAGTGGTAGTAAATCCAAATTCAAAAAACTTGGCCTGACCAGCCTTGAACAAAGCACAGACAATATAATTCTACCAGAACAATATAATTATCAGAAAGAAAAGAAACTCCCTGTTTTCCATCTGTCAATAAAGACTGCAAGTTAATTCAGACAGAAATAATGGGCATTAAGATTTACAAGATAGTCCATTATTATAATTTGAAAATTAAGATGAAAAATAGCTTGCTCAGACATGTTCAGTTTTAAAATCTGATGAATTAACCTTAGTTACTCATAAACGTACTCTAGAAAATAAGTTGATGTCCAAAATGACTGGTTTGGATTTTTATCATGTGCGGTTAAATTATAGTAAAACAGAGAGAGTTAACACATTTTCTGAAGCTCAAAAATATTTTTCAGTGTGTGCCTTCAGATGATTAAAAAACAAAATGATTGAGCATCCTGATCAGTGGCAATCCTAGAGTAATTTTATCGTCTATGATTCTCGTCTTTTTAAAGCTCCTGTGTATACTAATTGTATTATTTTAATAAGATGCTCAAGAAAGCAGCTCACCTGTATATTAGGGAGAGTTATAAATATAAGCTCTGATTAAATAAATGTTATAGGTATGCTCTTTGTCCATGTTATACCTACTCTTAAACATACAATTCTTTTAACATTTTCCAAAAACAGTGTGGGGGGAATGCGGATACAAATTTTACAAACTGTAATGGATGATATATCTCGGTAAGAAATATATTACCAAAATTAACATTCACATTATGTTGATAGATTAAAAACTAGTGTATACTAAAGTATTTAAAGTTATACTGGAAGTTCTTATATTTGTTGTGTAGATCATCACAGAATGATTTGACTAGTAATACCTGCAGTGCTAAGTTGCAAAACTTATGATTATTATAATTTCTTTAAATAGTCAGATATTCTATACATATTTCATCATTTGTAATTCATGTCACCTATTAAAATACTAAAAAGTCACAGGTTAAGTGGATCGTTTTTAGTATAAAATCTTGTATAAACTACATTTATACATTTAGAAAACTATCATATTTTATGATCGGCTACAAAAATCTTCAGTTGCTGATGATGTTATATTATTTTTAATTTGATGATATAAATCAATCAATAAATACATGTCATTCATATTTATGAAAGCCAAATTTACTATCTGTTCAATTAATAATTTTTAAGGGGCTTTTAAAACAATTTAGTGACCCATTGAAAAGTCATTTTCTTACTGACTTTTATTCTAGATAACTTCTTCTGCTCCTATAAACCCTATCATATCCCTGTAGATCTGAATATTGCTTCAGTATTTAACAATACAATTCGCCAGATACAAAATCACGGTTCTCACTGCTAATCACACTAGAAAAGTACTTCCTCACTGATAATTTTTTATAGAAATGAGAAAGAGATTGGACATTAGTTGTTATTTAATAGTCAAATTCCAAATGTATATAGTTATGCTTCTCTTCCTTAAATCGTTTTTATAATTTTTATTGAATAAATTATATTTTACTTTCTATGTTACCCAAATAGATCTTATGCTTAATGAGAAGCAAGGGCTTACGTGAAAGAAAGAGTGAAAAGAAGTATTAAAAATCAAAGGAGAGAAATATAATTCTCCTAGGTGTTGTTAATTCTTCTCATTCACCAATGTGAAGCATCTCTGCTTCTTTGTCCTTTTGTTCATAAACCTATCCTTTCTCCTCTTCAATTATATCACAAAGCTAGACTCAGCGGAGGGTCAAAGTGTACTGAAGATATTATTACAATATAGGAAAATAAATTCACCTCATTTTTGCCTACCTCTACCCAACCTGCACTTTCTTCATGTATCTTTAGCTATATATACTTTTGCTATCTATCATTTACAGAATCTGACCACTCTCACCAATCACAAAATTTGAACAATGACACATAAGACCATGCATTGCTTTTATCAAGAGTTACAGACTATCTGTGATAGCGCCCTGAGTGCTATCATTTAAACTCAGTTTCAAGAAACATGCTAATTATTTGACTATCTTTCAGTTTTGCAAAATAAACTTCCCATTTAAAAAAAAAAATTCTCTCTGATCAAAATTAATTTATTTGTTTGAAAATGTAGCTAATGGTGTTGTCTTCTTACTTGTCATTTCTCATCAAACTTTCATTTCCCAGAAGTGGGGTGCACGTGGGGGTACATACTTTCACTGTCTATTGCCAAAGGGTCTCTAAGCCATGAACAAGTTCCTTGAAAGATACTAGAGCAAATCGGTCCTGTACAAAGATGCAACCCCTACACTGACTATAGTAAAAGACATAAATGCTCAAAGAACATTCAAAATTATAAGTGACCTAAAATGTTTTCCACTCAATAGGGAACAGCTCAGACATTTATTAGGATTAGATTCCTTAATAGCAGTTTTCTACTCAGATGTTACAAGTGTTTTATCTAGCTCCAGATTTTCTTAAGTTGAGTGTCTCCCTCAAAGGCTTTATCCTGTCCCTAGCCCCTTAATTCTAAACAGGGAGACCTTTCTGGGAGGTAGTCTGGAAACTTCTCCTGTCCAGTTGGAACTTCTCTTGTGTCATCTTTTTCTCCATCATCTTCCATCATACTCTGCCTCCCTTAAATTCAAGAAGCTCCACAATAAAGAAGGAAAGCTTGGAGGAAAGAACTCAAGGCCCAGACTGAGGGTCCATGGTCTCTGTCAGTTTGGCCTTTGCATTTTAATTAATATGATTTCCATTCTAATGTTATGATGTGTTTGAACAGTCATTGGGAATCTGGCATTAGGAAGCTAGCCTCTTCCCACCCCCACAGAAAATCAGTTTAAGTTCCTACCAAACAATTTAGAATTTTATTTTTTCAAAAAGCCACATTCATAAACTGAAATACATATTTCAAGGAAAATAACAAAAATTACAAATTAAAAAATACACTACTAATGCTCAAGCACATTATTAGCAGGGCAAGTTACAATTCAAGTAACCCACAACAAATTCAAAATGACAAATAATAGTTATTCCATTATAATGGATGTTGTTAGACAAAAATAGTCATTCTGTATCAAGGATGGAAGACAAAAAAAATCAAGAACCCAAAACTGGATGACCTGTGACTTTAGGTGAAGAAGAAAGCAATCTTTTATTAGCATTAAGTATGGTCAAATGGAAAATTTCCACATTTGAAAACTAAACTATAGCCAAATAAACGTCACCAAATTCAGCCAATATTCATTTGACTTCATTTATTTCTTAAGACTCCTGCTTACAGATTTAATATTTGATTTGTCAGATCTTTCTTGCTCTCAGAGACATTCTGTTACTGATTTCTAATGGGAGTTTAGTTCACATATTTTGCCCATTTTCCAAAAAATGCATCTATTTTCCAGGGAAACCCACTTCAAAATAATTTATCATATTATACAACAGTATAACATAGCCTAAAGTCTGGTAAGTTGAAAATAAAAGCTTTGCATTTCTTGTCTTTTCCACAAACATAGTACTTTATCAGAACTTCTTGATAGGAATTCTGTTCATTTTCACGATATCTGCATAGTCAAAGCAGAAATGTTTTCTCTTTTAAAAATTCTAGAAGTTAAATCCTATCTCCATTGTGACAGTGCTGTATGCTTAAATGACAAAAACTATACAATGAATGTGTCACAGCAAGCTGGTTTGATCCAGCAAATACGATGTGCCCTGTGTTAGGCCATCTGACCGTGTGAAGACAGATGAATGGAAGCTCCAACCCCTGCAAAGCTGTAGTTGCTTCAAAGCATGAAAATCTGGGCTTAATCAACTCTCAGATTCTGTTTTCAGCCTTGAAACAGCTAAGGGAAAAAGAAGTGCATTATAGTTGGATGGAGGTGAAATGAGAGCTTTGGGAATCAAGGGTTTATTTAGTTATATGCTTATAAATCCCTACAGTAGCTGATAGGAGGTAGAAAAACAATAAAATGCATCTATCAGAGAGATTATTTGCCTTTTTACGTCTTATAGAGAAGCCAATATTGTGTAGGTTTGCTTTTATTCTTGTTTTCCTCTGAATTGTTTCCCACACCATTCTATAAAATCTTTCATTTTTCTGATCTGAAGATGGTAATCTGTTAGCAAGAACTTTTCTAAAAGATACAGCGGTAAGGGTTTTAGTCTTGAGCCAGATTTTAGATTTCTGCCCGCATTCCTAATGAACTCGCGAGGGTTGCAAGGAGTTGGAGGAGACTGTTAGATACTTTAGTTTTCACACTTTCGCAGGCAACCCAGTCCCCTTAGCTCTTCTCACAAAACAGAAGCTGCAGTGGAGAAATCTCTAGGGAAGCTTCCTAGTGATCCAAAGTTGTTTTATTGACTACTTTTTCTTTAACTGCCTAATTTTACATAACTTAGATTCTTTCTGAAGGAAATAACCCTTTTATTAAGATGAAATCCTCAAAATTATAACAAAAAAATATTTTTCTGTAGTTCAAAGAAAATGTGTGTCAATTTTTAAGGTCATCTAAACATTACCAAGACATTCTGCAAAATAATTCATTGATGAGCTAGAAATCCAAATTGTTGCCTTCTCTGTCTCTCAAACTAACATTCCTCATGGCATTTAACACTAACTCACTCGTCATTTTGAAGTTGTTGAAGCATTCTGAGATTTAGTATAAGTGCTTGAGGAGTCTTGAACAAAAAATAATAGAAATACATTTGAATTGTTGTGATTTAGAAGACTATAGCTTTCCTCCCCTGAGGGTTTAATGAATACTGCAACTTTTCTCCTGATTTTTAAAAATGCATTGACAGCTTTCCTAATGTTCCTTAATCAGCTTTAATTTCTTAGTGATTTTAGCTGGTAGAGTTACTGTGTTTAGAAAAGATAAAAAGAATCATATAGGAGTTGGGTTTTTTTCCCTTCTTTCTTTTATTCCTTATTAAAAATATAAGGCATGGAGAGTGATAATATACTGAGTTCCAACAGCATTTAATATTCACCACCAAACTGTTCATTAAAAAAAAAAAAAAAGCCAAAAAGAAAAGGATTTAAAAAGTATATTTTTAAGCATATTAAAACTTTATGGTTTATTCTGTTTTGTTATGTAGGTAGTAACAAAGAATTTTCAGCACACAAAGGCAAGTCCTGAACAGTAGTCTCCATTTGCAATTAGTATTTGCTCCAGGAAAAAGATGTTCCCTTTTGTGGCAAATGTGGATAAAACTGATTAAACTATGTTGTTTTCACCTGAGGAAGTAACTGACAAAGGAGACCTGGGTTGAGAAACTGACCCATAGGATCTAAAACACTATGTGTGGTCCATAGGCAGCCATTTTTTTCTCTACCCAGATGCTTCTGGTCATTTCTTGACACCGTGTCCTGCAAAATAACATACCAATTTTTAAGGGCAAATGAGAAATGTGCCATCCTCCTGCTTGAAGAAGTTAAAGGGATCCAATAAATTTAGCTACAATGTATCTCCTTCTAGATGATAACTGAGATGTCATAACATCATGAATCAATATATATTTCAGAAATTTTTTTCTCAGATAACTAAATTTGGCCAATCTCTATCTGATTTCAGGTGACCTATAGGCAGATTTCTAGGAGGAAAAATATCTCAAGTAATATCTGCTTCAGGACTAAAGGGCTACCGCATTCCATCAAAGATCTCTGTTAGAATGCTGGCTCTGCTGTTAATTCACTCAGTAAATACTATTGAAAATCTACTACCTTCCAGTACAAGCACTATCACTGGTTATACAACAGCAAAAAAGACAGTCATTATCCTTGTCCTGTGGACCTTTGAATGTGTTAAAAGAGTCAGAAGAACAAATAAATTATTATAATATAGAACAATAAAAAGCTATGACAAACTATAAAAAAAGGAATTCTTTGAGAAGAACACTCTATTAGTTTCTTATAGTTGCTCTAATAAATTGTCCCAATTTACTCAAACCACTCAAATTCATTATATTATAGTCTTGGAAGTCAGAAATCTGAAGTGTGTCTCACTGAAGTAAAATCAAGATGTCAACAAGACTATGTTCCCTCTGGAGGAAGGGAGAATCTGTGTCTTTGCCTTATCCGAATTCTAGCCTTCCTGCATTCTTTAGCTTGTGGTTCCTTCCCGTTTTTGAACACCTCACAGCCAATGGAGTCTTTCTGACTGACACTGCTCTCCTGTTTTATATGCCACTTACAATGACCCTTGTGATCACCTTCCACACACCAACATGGTCTCTTGCTCAAGGCCTATATCTCATCTGAAACCTAAATTGCCTACTTGTCAGGTAATATAACCTATTGACAGTTTCCAGGGATTAGAAGAGGATGTAAACATCTTTGAGGGCTATTATTGAGCTTATCATCAGCATCTACCTAGACAGGCCATGGGAAAAGAGTGAAGAAAGGTTTTTCGAAGGATTGAATTTTAAGATAAGGCTGAAGGGTAAATAAAATTTAGATAGACAAAGAAGAATTTAACAAGGCTTGGGATGAACTGCTTTGTTTTAATGATAGGAGCAGCCTGCATGGGGGCCCAGGGAGGAAAGAGACAAGGTCCTGGGGGTTACATAAGAAGAAAACTGAGTAAAGACTGAGCAAAAGAGTTTGAGGGTAAGAGGGTGTCTGGTAAAAGACAAAGCCTAATGATGAAGTTTACACAACACCTGGGGAGTGTTAGCTGTGCTACTGGAATCTAGACAACTACTTGGGGGAACAGTGTGCCCCTGAAGAAAGGAGCAGAGGAGTAATTAACGAGAGCAGTGTGGTGATCCACCCTGAGTTGGTCAACAGAGGGGAGCCATTGTTACCCTAAAGTTTAGAAGAGCAGTGGGCAAGGTTGAGAGGGATGGAAATTAACAAAGTAGAATAGAAAAAATTCATTGTATAATCCTTGGCAATTTACATGGAGAAAGCCACAGCAACCAGACAGAAACCTCCTTTCCAAATGAATTATGCTGATGAGTACTCTGAAAGAGACATGCAGAATGCCAACCGAATAGACATCAGAGCCCAAAATTCAGCTGTGGGTCAGAGAAAATTTAAGAAGCAATGTTTAAGCTGAGATTTGAACCACAAATAAAATATCAGTGAGGGGAGAGGGACTCACAGGAACAGCCAGTGGGAAGGAGCATGTGCTGTTTACCAAGCTGAAAGGCCAGTACCAGCAGAGAAAAGACAGGAAATATCAAAGAAGTCAAAGCTGGAGAGCACAAGGCTGGTGGTGGAGACCCACTTATAAGAGCTCTGCAGGGGCTGTTAGGGATTGAAAACTTAATCCTGACAGCAATGAGTTGCTACTCAAAGTTAACGAAAAGGAGAGCATGATCAAACTATCCCTTCATAAGATGTGACTGCAGTGTAGAGAGCATATAGAAGGCAGTAAAAGTAACTTACCTACCTATGAGATGGCACAGACACTCATTTGAACTGAAACACTACATACAACGAAAACAGAAGCAACATCTTTTAGAAGGAAAAACTGACTAAGGTTGATTGTGATCAGCCTGCCACAAAAGTGGCAAAATCCAAAACTCCAAAATCCGTTCCTGAAAAGTCAGCTCCTTTCCTTTTCTTCCCTTGAAAAATTCCTTCATTCCTTCAAACAGTATAAACTGTTTCTTTTCGTTGAGAAAGTAATGTCAGAGTTCAGGTCCCTGCGCTATGGGATGATCTGGGTAGGATGAGTGTGTAAGACAAAAAATAAAACTGTATAGAACTGAACTGTTGGTCGTAACTGTAGTGTATTTTATACAGATACTGATTTACAATGATGTACATCTTCAACCTATATGATGTTACAGTGCAATTTTCCTTCAATAAATTGTATAAATAATTGCAACAAAAGAACTGCACTATTACTCTACATCATAAAGAGAGAAGACTTTGGCTGTGCTGAATTTCAGGCAGCCCAGGAGAAGGGCCTGGGAATGAGGAGAAAGGGTGGTTGCCAGGAAGATGTAGGGGAAAAAGAAAGAGGGATCCTGGCACAGAGCTGGAGTTGGAGCTTACAGGGCACTTAGCCACAAAAAACTTCCCATGGAGTGGGAGAGCCAACAAATTACTTGGAACACTCATATCTGTACCTGACATGAAAGTTTAAGTGTTTTTAGATCTGTAATTATTTTCTGCAACCCTCAAATCTGTAATAAAATGCTGCCACTCGTGTAAGCCTGCTTGTGGTGCCTTGCAAAGGTGAAAAAGAGGGGCACCTTAAGTGCCAACCCTCAGGGCCCACACAAACAGGGAGCACACACAGGAGAAGAGGGGAGGGCTGAAGCCATAGCTAGGAGTCAAAAACAGTCCAGAGATGTCATAGATGTGCGCCCCCCTAAGTCATGTACTCCAGAAAACCCCAGAATTTGGAGAGGATTCTGCGCTTTCTACAGTAAAGTGCAAAGCATTTGATTTCGATATTTGAGTTAAGGATGAGGAAAGGAAACGCACAGATAGGAAAGTAGGACACATCTGGATGGTGGTTGTTTATCTGGGGAGACAGGAAAGTGGTTAAACCAAGCATGAAACTGCTTGATCGCTGTTACTATTTAATGTTCACCCTTAACTAAAAATGTCTTGACAATATTCCTTTTGAAATTTCCCATTGGGATTGTGTTTGAAGAGTTAACTAATAGCTTCTGCATAAAGAGATATACTAAAATTTCATTTGTTATATAAGATACATAAGTGAAATCTAATATGTTCTTTATCATAAAATACTCACCTGTCAGAATGTATCAATATGTTACAAAGACACATACCGTGACATCATTCCTATTGCTTGTCTAGCAAATTTTGGCTCAAGTGACCCCCAAAAAGTCCAATTTTTATATTCTTACACTGTCATAGAAATGGCAACCATCGGCAATCTTGGTAAGAATAAACAAGAAATAAGCCTCGAATCATATGGTCTTTATTAAACCACCAGAGCACAGGAAAACTTTTACAAAACATTTCTATCCCAGGGATTTGTCCAAGCATTTTTCTTTTTTTTTCAATTTCTCATTCACTTGAGTTTACAGAAGAATTTCTTCTACTTTTATGGATTCACTGGTGGTGAGGAGGATATTATGAGGCCAGCCATTACCCAAGACATTTGCATGTGTAAAGGTAAAATGAAAATTCAGGATGCTTTCGTTTTTTTAAAGGAAAAGTGCAGGCAGGAATGAAGGAGAGAGGCAGAAAGAGAGAGGAGGAAGAAGCATTTTTTTTTTTTTTCACTTTTATTTAGTTTTTCACACTGGTTGCTTCCCCTGTCGACCCTGGACTCCAACTTAGGGGTATGTGGCCCCCGCTGCTTTGAAGGAGATTGACTTAACTGCTACTCCACCAGGGCACACTCAAGATGCTTTTTATGAAACATTTTGATAAACCTCCATAATGATAGCTATCCAGACAAATCACAGCAAAAACTTTAAATGTTTAAAACTTTATCTAGATGATTGTGAGAAAGGCAGACCTCCTTTTCTCTCTCCATTGTGTCAGGTATGACTTGCTACAAAGTCCTCATTCATGAAAACATGTCCACACTCCACTTCCTTGTGTTTTCTTTTCACCTGTGATTATTTAGGAAATTTTACAGTCAGTAGTAAGCTCAAAGTCAAAAAAATGTATATACATTTTTTTTCTGCCAACTGTCCTCTTTCATGTTGTTGAGTTATTTATATTTCAGAATGTGCAGCTCAATAAAATGGAGACTGCCATAAGGAAGTAGGTTTCCATGACATCAGCTTTACAAAAGGCACAAATAAATAATTTTGCAAGATAATATTATTTTTTCCTTCAGCGTTCACCCACTCAATTCTATTGGAACCAGAACCTCTGATGGTTCAGAGAGTGCACACCTGACTTTCATAAACCAGGTGTGGCTGGACAAGATATTCCTTATGCCCAGAGCTCATGGAGAAATAAAAGACAAGAACTATTTATAATAAGTGCTTTTGTTCTATGAGTATAAATTCATATTTTGGCTCTTGCTTAGTGAGAATTTATTCTGCCATATGATTTGTGACAAGGTAAACTCTGTTGTCTAACTGCTAACAGAACAAAGGCAGTATCAGTATTAAAGAGTTTCCATTTTCCAAGAAAATCATTGTCTATCACATTGTGAAAAGTTTGCTTAATCTTCCTCTTTTATCAATTTATTCAAAGAAGATTAGAATTATCCTCTTAATTCCCTTTATATTTGTTTGTCTATGGAATTCTTATGAAACTACTGTACATAGTCATCTCTTTAAAAAGAATATAATCGTAATTTGAAATAATATATTTCAACCTTGATTGCAATTGTTAGAGGATGTCAGCACTCCTGAGGTGGTTCAACACCATGATAATTACTGTAGATTTTTTAATCTCATTAATTTTCATAAGGATTCAAATTAGTCAAGTTGCATAACCTGTAGATCAATGGTTCCCAAACTTGAGCGTGCATCGGAGTCCTCCTGGGTATTTGGCAAAAACACCTGCTGCACTCTACCCCCAGTCTCTGATTCAGTTAGTCCAGGGCAAGCTCTGAGAACCTGCATTTTGACAAGGTACTCAGAAGATGCTGAAACTGCTGGAATATGAATCACACTTTGAAAACCACTGTTTCTCATGTTTCAGAAAATTGTTTGGCCTAAGGTTACAGGCCAGATTCAGGCAACAGACTTTTTCATATTTGCTCCCAAGCTTAGATTGATTTTAGTTTTATTTTTAAAATTTTTTATATTTCCCAAATTTAATAGGAGGTAGACACACTTATCAGAAAGCAATCAATAGTTCTTTAAAATATAGAACTCTCAGTGAAATCTTCTTACTTTACAAGTTCTACATTAAACATTCATGACTTAATTCAACCACAAATGAAAATTGTTGCTTGCGGCTTTAGTGTTATTGATGATCTGATGGATCTTCAAGTCTGTATTGGGAAAAGAGCTTGAGCAAGAAATCATGGTAATGATGAGTAAAGAGTGATTTTTTAAAATTCTGAGACAATCCTTTTCTTTATCTTCCCCTTTAAAATAACATTTTTCCCATTTTATTATTATTTTTTAAATCTCTTTTATTATTCAGATAACATTGAGTTCCAGCACTGTACACATTTTACGAATTCAGTTTCACACTTCTTCAGGTGTATGAGGAGGCTATACTGTGCCCACCACTGAAGCCCTAATAATCCTCCACCAGCATTTAATCAACCCCCCCTCTATGGTTTTAATTTTAAACAGTGAAAAACATTTTAAAAATATTTTGTGACACATAAGTCAAATGAAAGTCAAATTTTAATAACTATAAACACAGTTGCATTGGACCAGAACATGTTCATGTTTATCTACATTGTCTATGACTCCTTTCACACTTCAATGACAGATAACTGCAAAATAGATAATATGACGTACAAACCTAAAATATTTACTATCTGGTCTTCACAGAAAACATTTCCTAACCCTGTCATAAAAGCAAGCTCTTTCAGCAAGTAGATGGTAGTGTTGTGATTTGTATCCAGATCAAACTCCAGCACCCACATCCTTAACCATTTTTAAAAGATGCACACATTCACTTTTTAAAAAATAAGTTGTTTGAGTTAATGATGTTAACTATCTCCGGTACTTTTCAAGAGCTCAGTAATTGTTTCATTTCCCTTTATTTTTTATTCTCATCAAACTCCATCTTCCTCCACCATTTTCCCATTAGCATGACGTCTTTGTTTTTTATCTAGATGATTATTTGCATGGAGCGAAGCTATTTGATTCATCTGAAGTTGATTTATATTCAGTGGATCTGTGGCTCAGAAAATTAGTTGGTGGCTTCAACTGCTTACTTAGGATGAACAGAAGAGTCTACATTTCATACATTATTTTCATATCAGAGTAATAACTTTTGATGGGAAAAGCAGAAGGGCTTCTGAAGTTCAGCCTGGATTATGTAGGAATAAAAAATGAAGTAATAATGATGACCTCATAGTTTCAGGCAACAGGGGTTGACGGATGCGGTTAAGTTCCCTGTGGGAGGAGCAGGGCAGTGTAATTCACAGGGCTATCATCATCCCCGAGAGCAAGAGTAGTTTCAGCAGTCAGAGCTCCTGCACTACCACCCAGCCTGTCAACACCAAGCTATTCCAAACAGCGTCATTCAGATGAGATTTTTTCTAATTCACCATTTCAGGTTTCTTTGAGAAGCGGCAGGAGAAGGGGGTGGGGGTGGGGGGTGCGGGGCGGGGGGGTGGGATGAAATCCAAAGCGTGATTTCCAGTGCATAAACGATGACTTGGAAAAAACTTAAAGCAGATTTGTAGACAGTATTTTAAAATTTCAATACAGAAAATGTCAAGATATAACTTTTTCTCAAGATTATTTGACCAGCTCTACTAAATTTCATCATCATAAATAAACCATTTTATCCATCAATAATTAAAATGAGATGGAATTAGAGAAGAGAATCTACGAATAAGCAGATGCTTGGAACTGTTTATGTTTCTATTAACTAGTAAAGACTTAATGGAAATGGGAAATTCCTCTTTGCCAAGTAATTCATTGAAAGTCTTAATCAATTTCAAATAAAAACCTCACAGTTTAAGTCTAATTATATCGCTTTCAATTTCAAGCAAAGTAATTATTAGCTCCTTTCTTAATTAATATTTTCAAGATTGCTGCACTAATTATCTACAGATCTTTAAGGTGGTATTTAAGAATATAAGTCCAAAAGTGACGATGTATTCCCACTGGTATTTAGGCTAGCTGCCAACTTATCTCCCTTCTGACAATGCTGGCTTTGAACCAGGAATAGAGAAAGGAACAGCTGACATTTGGAAAGCAAATTTTATACTCCACCAATATTTTAAATAATAACTACAAAAAAAAAAAAAACTATTCTAGTATTAAAATTTCTACAAAAAGTAGTAGGAACTAATGTTTTAATTTCCATATACCATATCTACTTCGTTTTGTAACATTTTTATCCCACTTTTTAAAATGAAATTCACTCAAAATAATAGCTTTTCACAAGCTAGAGAATCATATAAGTGACTTTTAAAACAGCACATCATGAATCTCCCTGTTAATATCTAATAATCATGATTAATAAAACAAAAACATAAAATGGCAAAACACTGATGTTACTGAAGTTAAGTGAGACATGGATACGTAAGGGTTTCTTGTACTTTCTATTTCTTGTTATTTCAAAAGTTTCATAATAAAAAGTTTGTCAAAGAAAAATACACAAATGTAAGAACTCATATTTTTATACTGATGGAAATATTAAAGAGATTCGATTATTGCGATTTCAACAAATCTTTAAAATATCTAACTAATGACATAACTCAAGCATATACTTCTGAATTCTTATTCTAAAAAAAAGAATTATTGAAGCTCAAGCCCAGAACAGTTATTCAAGTTAAAATAGAACTTAGACAAACATGTCATAATTTTTGAAAATCTGAGAACTCTGATTTAATGTTAGTCTGTTTTGGAGAAGTCATAATACTAAAGAATATTGAAACCTAATGAGAGAGAGAAAAAAAATTTTACCTGACCAACTTTTACTGCTATACTAACAGCTTCCTTTTTAAAGTCTTCTAGCTCTTGCTGCTGTTTTCCATTGTGAACTTTCTCCCTTAAAGAGGTGAGCTGTAAAAGTAAATATGAAGGCTCCATCTGAGCTATATGGTGAGACTATGCATAACCCATTAAAAAAAAGGCCTGGGAATTTTCAGAAAGGTTGGAACTTTAATGTCTTTTACCTGTGCCAAATCTGCTACAAATCCCCAGTGTCAAAATTATAGGTAGGTCTCCAAACCTACGTCAGCAAATGTTTTCAACTTCCTCCCCTATCAAACTAAAACAGACAATTATCATAGCTGATCAGTTTGAAGACTAGCTAATAGTCAATACGCAATAAAATGACCAGGGCCTAAAGTTACCAAGTATATAGAAAGGAACCAATGAGCCAAATTATTCACCACCTACGCATAATTGCTACTAGTGGTGAAAAATGAATGGAGCCATGAGACAGTTTATAAATGCAAGAATAATTTAGGCTATGACTTATCATATTTTGGTAAACCAGCTGTGCATCAGAGCCATAGTTGGGTTTCCAACAGACTAGTCATTTCTCTGAGATGCTAGTAAATTTATTTTGTGGCTCTATAGATTGGAACTCACATGGACTGCAGGAGACAAAGGGATACCTAGAGAAGTGAGCAAAGGAGAAGTTCTGTGTGTGACTCGGGATCTTGGTGGCAAGTTTAAATCTTGACATAAGATAGATCTTGTAAAGAAAATGACCTGTGGCTGAGGTTGTCCATTCACAAAGCATCCTTATCATGTACCCAAGGGGTCTTGGTTTTCCCGACCTACGAGCATTGTCAAGAATAAAGGATCATGATTATACAGGCAACAGATACAAAGGGATTTGTATCCATTTTTCATTTGTTTCCTATTTTATCAAATGTGTGAAGACTCACATGTTTATTGCTGGTTCATCTTTCGGTAAATAATGATAAGTACAAGGACAAACTTGAAATGCCATAACCCAAAAGCGTTTTGCTCATAGAATTCCTACCATTAAAGATAAGATACTCTTTACATCATCCTTCTCAGGAAGACTTGTTCCCTTATAAGCCTATAATTTCATGCACTCTCCAACCTATGAGAAAGAAAATCCCACAGAAACAGGAACTTTTACCTGTTTTTCTTCAGCATTGTATATTTTAATACATAACACATAGTAGGTATTTCATAAAGAGTTGTTAGTGAAAGAATGGGTATTCTTACTATTACTGAGATGATAGATGATTGTATGAGATTCCACCCCATTTAAAATTTTCAATTTGAAATTCCAGTCTATATTACGTCTTTCTTCAAAGAGTAGGCTTTCTATTTCAATTTCTCTTGCTAAAAATCTACAGCTTAAAGGATAATTTCAGAAAATAAAAGCCTTATAAATAACAAGGAAACCACTTTCCCTTTGAGACTATAAAGTATAACCAGAAAATAACGGAGGTAACTATTCTAAATTGCACTTCATTTGGGATAGTCCATTAGCATCTAGTGCGGAATGCTCTCTTTTTGTTTACATATCCCAACTTGGCTTTCACAAATCAGTCTCTCTCTACTTGTTGGCACTTTTTTAGGCAAGGTGAGGAAAGGAGAAGGAAAGGGTTAAATCTTTGAAAATACTTTTTCTAAGAACTTCTACTTAGTAGCAGAATTATCATGATTACAGTCTTCCAAGATAACTTCCCTAGTGCCTGATTTTCTTCTTTATGGATTATAAACTTGTCCTCAACATAATTTTGGTATTCCTTTGATGATCTATGTTCAGCTGAATCTGCTACCTAACAGATGCCTGAATATTTAAAATCCCAAAGGACTCTTATATCCTGTGGTTTCAAATTCCTGAGCAGTTGATCCAGCAATTCTTATTTTATTCTTGCTTTCTACCATCCTAGGAGCCAGTAGCAGATGCACACTGTGGTTTATTCTTCATTCTCATACAGTTGACTGTAATGGGACTCCAGAGCAATAGCTTTTCTCTTTTCTCTCTCTGGTTTGACATCCTTGTATATTTCAGGGTTTTTGTACTGTCAAAATTTCTTTTCATCTACCTTTGAATATTCTAATTTTTCAGGAAAAGAATAAGAATTCTAACACAATGACACATACTCAATATATTTTAGCAGGAAAGCAAAATAAGTAATATGAATTCTTAGGCTCCATATAGATCCACTTACTAACTTAGTGTGATATAAATGCACAGCCAAGATGGTCAAGAGCAATATTGCATGAGCAACCAGATTCTCAACAAAGTATTCTCATGAGGCTCAAAGATGCAATTAAGTGTAACCTGGTGGCCTAGTGGTCTGATATGCCCTGGGCTCAGTCCACATACAACAAAAGTCTCCAGTTCGAGACCTGGGGACTGAGGCAATGACTAATAGGAACAACTAAATCAAATAAATAAGGTGCTCCTTCCTCCTCTCTCTTCCTGTCTGCCTGCTTATTTACCATGCCTGCCTGCACCCTTCCTTTAAAAAAGAAAGAAAGAAAGAAAAGATGCTACTATCTAGTTCATGGAATTAAACACCTGGAAGGAAATACCAATATCAAAAGAAAACTCTAAGTTCACAATATACCTGAATCCAGTTTGACAAAGTAGGCCAAACTTTGATTAAAACTAAATTCTAAAGTAAAAATCTGTTAACTTTTATTCAAAACTTTTAAGCCATTAAAATTCATTTTAATAAATTTTGGCATTGTAAAGAAATACAAAGTCTATATTTGGACTACAATGCTCTGAATGAAAATGAATTCTAACACTGTATAATAGATTATATAATCCATGAAATCAGTCTTCACAGTTTTCCATAACACCCACAAGAAGAGCCAAAATTCAAATGATTAAAATCAATCAAACATTTTACGAAGGAGGGGCAAAGAAAAGATGTTAATTAAAAAACTAGCTCATGGCTATATTAGGTGAGAATAATCAGTATGACAATTATTTTACACTTCTATTTATTAATAAATTAATTTATTTAGGGAGAATGTTCTACTTAGTTTATTTCTTTTAAGTATCTTTGAAGTATTTATTTTAAGTATCTTTTAAGTATCTCTGAGATACTTGCATTCCTGTGGCTCTAAGATAATATATATCTTTCTCCATTTAGAAAGACTGACAAACAGTAATTTTAAGTGTGTAAATAGCTACAACCCTGTAGTTTCAAGTCTTTCTTTTCCTAATAAAGTCAGGAAATTAACCAAATAAACAAAAATTTCCACATAGTAACAACTCTAGTCAAGATGTAATGCCTTTTTTTGAAAGTGAAAGGACTAACAAAAGTAGAAATTATTACTAAATCCTCTCTAATGCACACATTTGTGTTGGAACTTTAGCAGAAATAACAATACAGGAAACATTTAGGCAGCCATAGGCTCAGTCACTGGATTTACAGCAATATACAAACTAAACTAAACTTTTGACTGCAAGAAACTTACAGTCTGGGAAGGGGCAGGAAACACAGTGAATACATGAAGATGTAGCTAAAAAATTCAGGTATCGATAAGTGCTCTCTCTTTAAGAAGAAGACTAACATGTTAGAAAGTATGTTGGGACACAGCTTTCATTGGCAAACTTACAAATTTCTCTGAAAAAGACTTAGGGAGTGTCCTGGTGAATAGCGGTTAGATTCCCCACCTCCGGCTGAACAAAATCCACATATATCCCAAAACCTGGGTTCGTTTCCCAGGCTGGGGAGAAAACCAAGATATACCACTAAAGTTTAAAAAATAAACAAAACACTTCTGATCCCTCTCTTTTCCTGCCTGTCTGCCTATGTATACACCTCTCTTTTAAAAAACAAAGGAAAAAGAGATTAGCAATAGTCCTGTTTAAGAAGAGCGAGGTGGGCCGGCAAATCAGATCAACTGTATAGCGAAAGTAGAATTGACCTGGCTATGGTGAACTTAACTTGTTATATTCAGATATTGTTTACAATTATGCACACCTTAAACCCATATAATATTATGGTGCAATATTCCTTCAATGAAATTAATTCTTTTTAAATAAATTTTTAAAAATTTGAAGGACAAGTGGAAAGAGACAAAAAATAGTTGTGCTTTAATCAAGATAAGGCTGTAGTGTGTTTTAGACATCCAGATTTACAGTGGAGAGTTAGATATATGAATCTAGATCTTAAAAGAAAAGTATGGGCTGTTTATAGAAATCTGAACCTTCTCTGTGTATGGCTGGCCTGCTCGGAGTTAGACTACAAAGCTCTAGAAGACCTAGATGACACTGTTTGGAAGAGTCTGCTACAGGAAGTGGCCAGTGAGAGTGCAAAAACCAACATCAATTCAGCTGTTATCCCAAAACCTAAGGGGGAGTAATTTCAAGAACCCAGAAGTCAAGCCTACCAAAAAGGTCTAAGGTATTGAGACTACTTGATTATAATAAGATTTAGGTCAGTGATGATCTTAATAAAAAATATTAATCCTCGTAAAAACCTGATGAAATAGGAATTATTATTTCTCATTTTACAAATGAGAATCCTTAGCCTTGACGAAATTAAAACACTCGAATAGCTTCCTTTGTAATCTTGCTGCTCTTAAATGTCATGATTTTATTTTGTTATATCACAGCTGACTCAAGTCACTTTCTGATGCACATGCAGTGAAGCAGTATTTTAAATCTAGTCTCATGCTATAGACCTTAGTTTTAATCATTTAATATATTAATTGGCAAAGAATTAAATTATTTGGTCAGTAACTGAGACATTAAAAGAAGATGCTGTAATGATCACAGCTCTCTATTCTCACAAGAAATATAGAACTTCAAGTTCCTAGAAAATGTCAATTGAGGTCCCAAATCTCGAGACATTTAAAAAAAAAAACTTTAGAAGGAAGTCTCCAAAAATACAAAATCTATTGTATGTCTTTGAAAAAGAAAAGAGAACTTTCTTTACCCCCTGATTGCTTTGTACATAGAGTAAAACCGCTAAACTCTAAAGAATTCACCTGGAAGAGCATCTTTAAAGTATTCATTTTTGTCCTACTGTTCACAGACATGGACTGAACAGGGGGAGGTTCATTCAGGCTGACTGTGCTCTTAGAGTAAAAAAGGGGAACTTGGGCCACTTTTACATTTTCATCCTCATTTCTTTCCTAAAGTCTCAAAAGCTGGTACACGACTAATTGAATAGAGTTATGGAAGTTACTTTTTGCTTAAAATATTCTCTACTGAGTTTGAACAGATGATATGTTATCACTGATCTGAATATATGAGTCCTTCTATGAGTATTTCTGTGCATTTAATTATTAAGAAGCAGAACTGCTCAGCATATCTTCGGATTATTTTAATCATGCTATAAAAAGATCTAAAAATACTACTCTATAGGATTGGGGAAAGCTTACCTGTTTCAAACCCTTGCACAAGCTGATTACAATGAAAGAATATATAAATATATATATACATATATATATATATATATATATACATTAAAATTATGAAGTGGGGCACACACCTGTGGCTCAGCAGCTAAGGTAACCACCATGTAAAGTCCAAGGATCAGAGTTCAAGACCCAAGGGTAGGAGAAGGAAATCTAAAAGAAAAAGTTGGGAAAATTAAGTTTGTTTTTTAGTCATTTACCATTTAACTACTTTCAAGGGAGATTGTTAAATAAGTGGTATTCCTCTTTTCTAGAATCAGAAACTGATTTATTCATGAGAAATTCATAGGATTTTTTTTTTTTTTTTTAGACAGTAGTTGATAAGGAATGAGGAATGCCCAAATACCTGTCTTTTCTCTCCTTGGGATCTTCCTGACTAGTAATGGATATGGGACAGAGAGCTATTTTATTTCTAGTCACAATCCTACTGGTTACACTGTGCAGAGCCCTATGGCTCCCTCTAGCCTAATCTGCAGGGTGATGGGGACCTTTCCCCTTACACTGAGCCTAAGGAAGTGAGTTTGCCTTAGTTCAGGAGAGCCCCATACACCCAGAAATGCCTCCAACCCCCAACCCCACAGTAATCTAGTTCCCTGTAAAACATGGCTCCACCAGGGACCCCGAATCAGATAGAGCTAGATGAGTAGTTCTTCCTTTCTGCACTGAAAGAAGCAGCAGCTAAGAGAGGGGTTCACCCATCTCTGGCACCTCACTCATAACTGCCCAACAATGACTCTCCCACCTCTATGTTGACTTTGTGTTCTCCACTCACAAAGCCCAGACCCAGCCCCACCTGCCCCAGTTCAGCCTTCCACCTGTCTTTCAAAGTCCAGGATAATACTGAGAATTTGGGAGATGAGTGCTGGAAAACTCATTCTCTGCCCTGAATCTCACCCACTTGGGGTTCTCCCTGCTCTCACCACTGTCATAATGCCCCTGACTCTAAGGTTGTAGCAGTCCCCCATTACAGTCCTTACCCAGCTGTGGACAAAACTCTTCTTTTGACACCTCCTCACACAATGCCTAACACTTCCACAAGCATTTTACAATATTAGGGGAAAAGAGAAATACATTTTAAGAACTAAAGTTATCTGACTCAGGAAAATCTAAAACATCCTCCTTTGGGCACTGAAGAGATGATACAAATTAGCAGTCTCCTGGACTGCATCTCCAGGCAATTAGTCTGCCTCTTTATGCCTGGTGTCTTCTTAACCTGATGGCCAGAAAACTTCTCACTAAAATAAGCTAACTTGGTATGCTATGGTGGAGCAGTGGTTACGTCAATCGCCTCCAAAGGAGCCCAAGCCAACACCCCTGGGTTTAAGTTTCAGGTCCACAGGGAAACAACTAGTGTGAACAACCAAGTAAAAATAAAATGAAGATGCTTCCTTTTCCTGCTGCCTGCCTGCTTGCCTTCATTACTGCCTGCACCTTTCCTTAAAAAAAAGAGAGAGATAAGTCAGGTCCTATTAGTGCTGAAACGTTCAGATCCCTTTGTCTACAGGTCACTTAGGGGTTGTTGCAATCCACAGGCACAAGTATTCCATTTGTAATTAAACAACTTTGTCATCAGTAAAACATTAATTACCTACAGGGGTTGTCCCCAGTTGTCTAATAGTGTCAGTCAGGGTAGGCTAAGCCAGGCTCTGGTAACAAAGATCCCTGTTGTAGAAGAGAGGAAGCTGCACCCCAGTTTCTAGCCGCTGAGGACCAACAGTGGCCACCCAGCCACCAGGTGCCTGACAGTCTAGACTGGCTGAAAGCTACTCACTAGATAATAGGGACCCCCTTTCTGAGAACGAAACCCTATGTGCATGTTACAATTATGTGAATCCTGTGTGTTATCCATGTGAGGAATTCACAAATGAATAAGTGAATTCCGTTTGTAATTGCTGTTCTAATTCACACCTTCCCCTCTCCCTCCCCAATAAAAGGGTATCCTAGAAGTATTTCGAGGCTCAGATTCTACATCTGGCCAACGCGTAATAAAGCTATCTTCACTATTTCCAAAAGAGCATTGTTTGGATTTGTCGGTTGGGAGAGAGCTGTAACACTGTGGCGTACCACATAAAAATTCATTTTAATTTCCCTTCATTCCCTCTGTGGGACTGGGAGTTCTCCACAGGGACTCCCATCCAGGAGCTGATTCAGGATCCAGCATCCTGATCTTTAATGACCCCACATTCTCAAAACATGGCTTCCATGCAGGAAGACTAGAATAGTTGTTCAGAGGTTTCTTTGTCTCTTCACAGAAATGCTACATGTGGACAGAAACTCGTGGTCTGTTCGTCACAACTAGTCAGGCAGCCCAGCCTCTGGGATTATATGTGGGTGGCAGTGACCATCTATTCTCTCTGCAGCTAACAGGCCACGACTTCAAAACACAAAGCCTTGCCGAGGCCAGGGAGGTAACAAGACCATGCAAGGTGGCCTCATAGAATAAATAGTACACAGTTTTTCTTCCTAAGATGAGTTTAGTCACTTTCAGTGAATATTTTATTGTCTTCATAAAATTCTAAGTTTCATTAATTTCTCCAAAGATAGGCAAGGAATTTGGGGACAAGAATAACTTGGTAATACGGCCAACTCTCCTTTTCTAACTCTGCCTCATCCTCATCACATAAACTAAGCAGTTGCTGGATGAAGGGTAAGTAAAGCTGAGGCCTAGAAACCAGAGTCACAGTGCTACTCCCAGCCCTGCAGACCCCTGAATTGGTCCAAGATGCAGAGAACTAGAAAATGATCTGGAAACCAAATGGATGTTTTACGGTCAGATTTCTTGTGACTGATTAAGTCATGATATATCTACTAGGGGCTAGTATATAGCCCTTAAAAAAGCACATTAGAGCTGGCTCAGTTGACATGGGAGGATTTCAGCAAAATACTGATTCATAGAAAGAGTGAGAAAAAGGTATATTTTATTCTTTCATGTTCAGAAAGCCATGACCCAAAACCCTCCATACATGTACGGGTCATACAACATAAGGAATACTGAATCCTTTTGCTTAAAAGTGTATTCCCATCTGTGTACTTTATAAGTAATGACTCTTCTGCCCATTATTTGAGAAACAAACAGATTCATGCTGGATGAGAATATTAAAAATTGCATTTATGTGTCAGGAACTGGGATCATTCTTACATCTTTATAATAACTCTTCAAGGAAGATATTATCCACATTCTACAGGAAAATCCAGGACTAAGAGGCTGTAAATAACTGTCCAAAGTCACAAGACAGAACAGAATGTCATAGAAATTGCATTCTTTTCTAATGAGAAGCTTCCACATAATTATGTAGTTTAGTGTCAAAAAAATCAACTCATATAAATCTAACATGTACATATGCAAACATGAAAAACAGATCCCCCAAAATGGTTAAAACCTCAGGGTCAGCAGTAAGGTAAATGCAAAGACAAATCCTGGCACCATTCCTCATTGTTAGATTGCTTTGACAAAGTTATTTAACTTCTGAATCCTTAGATTTTCATTTGTAAAGTTAATAAATTTGGAACCTACTTACTATCCCATTGGGTTGTGTGGAAAATTAAATGGGAAATGTGTATAGGACATGTAAACGATTCAAAAAATACTAGGGACTATAATCTTTGTCATTACTATTACCAAGCACAAGTGTATTAGGAGTGGTAAATATTGTTAAGGGTAGATTTAAAATTTTTTAGTATCGAAATAACCAATACTGGGAGCTTTTCTTTTTTACAAACTGACTGATATACTCAGATATATATAGCAACGATATCCTTTGTTTCTTCCACACTTTTTTAATACATATGATTCAGTTCTCTTTTTTTTTTTTTTTTTACTAACAGGTTCTTATTTGCTTGTTTTGTTTTTTGTTTGTTTTTAAGAAAAGGTGTAGACAAGAATGAAGACGAGCAGAGACAGGCAGGCAGGAAGAGAGAGGAGGATGAAATATTTATTTATTTTTATTTAGCTCTGCATCTTGGTTGCTCAACTTGACCCAGGATGTGAACCCAGGTCCTTGGGATGTACGTGGACTGGATTGCTGGATAGCAGTGAAACAAGAGAGTAGGCTTTATTTTTAACATTCTTCAGACAAACCTTTATAACAGCTGATACTGGCTTTGTCCTAAAGTCAGGCCTCTGATCTGCAATGATATGATAAAAGCTTATTGAAATTTAAGCTTTTGACAGATATGCAAGTCTTCCCCCACACTACAGAAAAGGTCATTTCATTGATTACTAGAAAAGAAATGATAAATTCTGACCTCTATTTTTCCCCCTTTATGATTTTCTCTGCAGAGCTAGATTTATTTTTGCAGATAGACTCAATTTTTCTTCTTTTCTCATTATTTTCTAGGTGGAATATTTTAAAAAACAGGTTAAGGCTCACCCTAGTGGCCTAGGGAATAAGACCACCAATGTAGTCTGCATACATCCCAGGAGCCAGGTTCATGTCTGGGGTCAGAGGAACAACCAAAATGAACAACTACATAAAATAAATAAATTTATTCTTCCTATCTCTTTTCCTGCCTTTCTTCCTAACTGCACCATTCCTTAAAAAAAAAAAAAATGAATAGTGCAAACTCTTTTAAAACTCTTGAATATATTTCCAAAATACTTTCCTGAAGGAGTGCGAGCAATACTCCCAAAGCATATCAAAGTGACCCACTCACTGAAGTTTCCCTAAGATAGCTTAGAAGCGAAACTTGTTTTTAATTCGATAGGTTAAAAAAGTCATCTTGCTATTTTAACCTGCCTTTTTGCAATATTAGTAAGGTTGATTATTTTCTGATATATTTGGTCATTTTCATTTATTTGTGAATTTCTAATCAAGTTCTGTTGCACTTTCTATTTTGATTTTATAGATAGTGAGTTTATATTGACATTTCTAAGAATATGTTGCATATTGCTCATATTTTCTTTAACATGTAGGCATCAGAGCACTAGGTAAACATGCTGTGTTAGAGAGCTGTACAAAAAAGCTTGAGTCAATACAAATCAGAAGTAACTGTAAAAATTTACATAAATTCAACATTCATTGAGTGTCTACCATGAGGAAGGAGCTATTCAAGCCACTTTCATAAAATACATTCTCTGTTCTTAATCATCTGTGTTGCTTTTGCAGATTCAAAACAGAATATAGAAATGAGATGCAATAGGAAAAATGAAAACTTAATGGTCAAGTAATTAAAGGTCTATGTCACAGCAAAGAGTCATTATCATAAATTTGTGTCAGGTAAATCCTATCATGCAGGTGGTCTGAAATGAAAGGAAAAAATAGAGTAAAACAAATAAGAGGGTTTACCATTTTGTGGAAATCAGGAAGGGAAAAATAGAGGTCAGAATCTATCATTTCTTTTCTAGTCAACTATGATATGGTCATTCCTATAGTGTGAAAAAAGACTTGAATATCTGTTGACATTTGAATTTTAATAAGATTTTATCAGAGTGTCAGATCAGAGGCCTGATTTTAGGACAAAGCCAGTATCAGCTATCATAAAGATTTGTCTGAAAAATGTTAAAAATAAAGCCTATTTTATTGTTGTACTGCACTTTAGATATTATTCTAAGATGAAAGATTCCCTCTCCATTCAATGGGACATTTGGGGTCCAAATGCAAAGCTGACTTCTATTACTGTAGCCAATAGTAATCCTAATGGTTTGTTTGCAGCTGTAAAGATAAGACAACCTGCCACAGAACAGCTTGAATAAGGAGGGGAAGATTTTCTCATAGGACAAGAAGTCTGGAGATATGGGGAGTTTATTGGCAGTGATTCAGAGACCCAACTATGTCAGGACCAGGAGTCTCTGATTCTCAGGAGTGTCATCTCATTGCCACCAGTTTTCTGTTAAAGCTCCCAGCAGTTTATCTATTTTCAAGACAGAATGTTACCAGCCAGGTCTATTCTTCGTGGAAGGAAAGCAAGCACTTTTTGAAAAACTCACAACAGTATTTCACTGATTTCTCATTAGCCGGAATCATATCATAGAACCACTTCTAGAGACAAGGGAAGCTAAGAAAGCACATTGTATAGTGGAACACAGTAGAGAAGAGAGAATTAGGAATGAATGTTAAAACAGCCAGTTCCAGACTCTGCCTGAGTAACACTATCTGGAAAAAAAAAAAAAAGAAAGAAATCGTTTCAAGACATAGAAGTTTAAGCTAAACACTGCAAGATCACAGAAAAGAGGAACATGAGTTAGACTGCTCAGTAACTTATATTAATAACTGTCTAATTGAGGTTAAATAAAAAAGTTTAGGATACAGATGATTCTTATAATATAGTTAAGTAGCATGAACGTCCTAAAACACCAAAGCACCTAATATTTAAAGTCTATGGTCTCACAGGCCAAAGAGGTTCTTAAAGGTTTTTATTATTTGTATTTTTAAGTGAGTTCAGTGTTGGCGGAACCCCTCACTGCCTGCATTATTGATGGGGATATCTGCAAAGAAGCAGATGTTTTGCCAAGAAAGGGAATATGAATCATTGGATCTAATAAGATGAGAATCTTAGGAAGCAGCCTATACAGCTCATGAGTGAAACTAGCAATTAATCTTGACATGTTTTATAAAAGGTTTGGTTGCTTAACGTGTCTCCCAAGTAATTTTTTTTTAAGTTTGCTGTAGGCAGGAAGGTAAAATCACTGACAGTGCAGGAAACTGAATTTTCTTTCCACCAAAGGCCAACTGTACCAGTTGCATATTGAAATATGAGGTGCATCATGATAGGAGATTAGACAAAGGCGTTCATCAATGTGCCCTCAGTCCCAACTTGCTAAAGGAAGTGATGAAGTGGCGCCATTGGAGACAAGGAGTCATGACCAATTTATTGCTCCATTCTGAATGTTGCATATGTATGCAAAGTTTTATTTATAAAGATAATTTATGTGACAGTTGGGTTATGTGGTAATCTGCAAGACATAGTGTCTAAAACTACACAATGGCAGGCTAGAGTGCAGACAGAAATGCTGTTGTATTGATCTACATATGAAAACTTTCCAAGAGATGTGTTGCAAAAAAGCATCTTGTTGATTATCTGTATGCTTCTTGAATGAGGAAATGAAAACTTGATATTTCTAAAATTCATTGATGGTTGACATTTCCATGTGGGTTTGCCTTTTGTTAAAAATAAACTATGGAAATCTTATTTTAATAACTCAATATGGTTTGCAAAGTTAAGTTTATATCTAGAAAATAAAATGTTAAAGAAAAATATTTAAAAAATAAATTATGGAAATCTTATGTCAGTAACTCAATATGGTTCTCTAATGGCTCAAGTGTTTTCTAATTTACCTTAAAACATTAATTTTATTATTAATATCCCTTCAACTGATGGTATAACAGAAGTTCAAATGGAATAACTGCATGTTGATCAATATGAAGTCAGAGTCACAATGTCTGTATTTGGTTTCAGAGTCAATATACCTACGGGCAAATTTTCTATGAAAAAATAAATAAAAATGTATATTTTAAAGAGAAGTTGGGAAAAAAATAGATTTTTAAACTGCAAAGTGTATTCTCTCTTTCATACACAGTTATTACATTCTTAAAATAAATAACCTGCACCGTTTAATTGTTTCCATTATATTGACATACATACAACATTTCTGAGATTTATGCACTCATTCATAATCAACTAAGCACAACCACTGGTGTCATCACTATGTTTCCCAAGACAAAACAGACAATTTAAGGGCTAGAAATCTATAGATATCTTCATTATCTAATGCTTTACTTTTTCCATCTTTGTTCCACCTCTGCCTTCCTCTGGACTTCGCTCTCCTTTCACCTCTCACTACTGCCATCTATTGCTTCTCAGTAAAGCATCATGCTCAGTCCCACTAAGCGTTACATAAAATTCAGAGAATAATTTCCAAGTTCTTTACTCATCAGATGCATGCAAATTTAAAACTACTATGAGCTACCACCACACAACCACTAGAATGAATCAAATAAAGATCAATAATACTCAGTGTAGGTGAAAATGTAGAACTAGCACACTCATATGTTTCCAGTGAGAATGCAAGATGATACAACCATTTTGGAAATAACTCATTAGTTTATAAAGGATTTTAACATACACTTATGGTGTGACCCATGTTCAGCTCAGGTACTCTAAGAAGAAGATGCTATGACTGGGATGGGAGATGCAAGAAATTTACTTGTAGAAAGAGCTGTTCTCAATAAAGAGGTGAGACTCTAAAAGGTGGGGAATAACTTTCAACCATGGTGCATGTCTGATGCCTATGAAAGAGAGGGGAGAAGGAATAAAGCATTCATAGGAGGAATCTTGAAGTGTTTTATAATTCCAAGAACAGTGAGATGAGATATATACAAGTCAAATTCAACTAAAGATGAGTCTCACACCTCACAGTGGTGTGCTTTCTCTAATTCACTTGCAGTGCTGAATTGAAAGCATGAGGAGACTGGGTCACATAGTCTCATGCAAATGGTGGTGGAGACAGAGGAGTGACCACTGAAATATTCGAAACCATAGTCTTCACAACTAGAGTCACAGAGAGAGCAGAATTCTAAGGCAACTACAACCTAGCAACTTTTATCACAGATTTTTATCCAAAAGGAAATTAAAACATACACAAAAAGATTGTATGTTATTTAATAACATCCTCCTCTGTTATGCTCTACTTTATTGATACCCCTGTTACAGAATTTACCAGCTTGTGTTATTGCCAATTATTGATCTGGATTCACCTCCTGAGTGTGAGACACAAAATAATCACTTAAAGTGTGTTCTGGTGGAGTAGCAGTTAGGTCCACCATCTCCAATTGTGCATAGTCCACATACATCCCAAGGAGACAGAGTCTCTTCCCAAGGCCATAGGAAACAACCAAGGTGAGCAAGTAAATAAAAATAAATAGAAAATGCTTCTCATGCCTGCTTGCCTTCTCAATTTCAATCCTGCCTGCACCTTTCCTTAAAAAACTCTATCTCCAACACTTCGTGTCACCCAGACACAGTGGGTATGTTCACATAAAGACTTAAATACAAGATTCAAACAAAAAACTTAGAAATGTGTCCAACAACAGGTAAATGAATAAACAAATTATGATATATCTATATAATGCAATATTACAACCATCAAACTGACTACTGATATACATTAACAACATGGATGAATCACAAAAACACATGTTGAGTGGTAGAAACCAGATTCTAAAGCTCATGCATTGTATAATTCTATTTGTAAAATTTTAAAAGATAAACCAATCCACAGTGCAAAAAAATAAAGCAAAGCAACAGTCTCTGCAAACAGGTCAGGAGGAACTTTCTGGGAAGATGCCGTTCTAAGTCCTGATGTGGTAGTGGTTACATAAGTAGATACACTTTTTTATAGGATATTGGGTATGAATACAGTTGTGTTAAAAGCATGCTGAATAATTTATATTTTGTCTTCCTCACAATATACTATTTTCCCACAAGAAGTCACTCTGAGAATAATGATTTTGGAATGTTAATGCTTCTTGAGTTAAGACCAGTCAAAAAGTTAAGCCTGTCGCACTACCCACCACAACATTCACTTTTCCAAAATTAATATATCTTTAAAAGGAAAAGATGAATTCACCCTAAAATATTAAATTCAATCTATACTTCTCCAAGTAGGAGAACACTAACTTTTCCTGCTCTCCATTAATGGAAAAATAGTGATGAGATCCAGAATAGTGACTGGCAATGTGAACTCGCAATCGCCAGGTACAGGAAGCTAGAGCTCAAGCCATGAGGAGGGACCTGCTGGTAGAACTTTGGAGTAGAACATGCTCCACCTGTGGTTCCCTTAAGGAGGTTTACAGAAGAGGCTCCTTTCTATATCCAATTTACTCAGGCCATTTCTGGGATTACATTTGCTTAGAGTTTCTGGGATTACATTCACTTAACAGTACTTGATACTTCTACTCTGAGTCTGGGATCCCCAGGCTTTGGCATCTGAAGTATGTGCTTCTAAGGAAAGCTATGTTGGAAGCTGCTGGAACTCTCGTTGCAGTTCCCCTCAAAGCTGCACCCTGAGAGATCATTGGGAGAGACTTGTGGGAGAACAATTTTCTACAGCTGGCATCTATAGTCCCTCAGAAATACCAACCACTAGTGATTGCTATTGGGATCTTGGTCTGTTTGCAGCCCTAGAGCAGAGCTTTCAAATCCTGCACGCCTGTTCAGCCTCTCTTGTAGTTTGCAGAAATTGCTTTGGTTGTAGCTTGGGTGCAGTTGAGGGGTCAATGCTATACTGAAGCTGTCGGTAAAGTTCTGAACAACAATGGACAGATCACCCTAAGAGAAAAATTTAAAAAGAAACAATAGCCCTAAGTGATGAAATAGACCACATGGCTTAATAACATTCACAGAACATTCCATTCGAGATCAGCAGAATTTTCATTCTTTTCAAGTTCAAAGGGAATTTGATATATAGATTACATATAGACAATGTATAGACTACATTGGGGCACAAAGCAGCTGTCAATAAATTTACGAAGACTAAATCATACCAGTATCTCCTCCAAACACAATTCTGTTAAACTAGACATTAACTACAAAAACGAAACTAAAACATATCTCAAATATACGAAAACTAAGTAACATGCTTCTGAATAACTACTGTGCCAGCAAGAAAATGAAAGCGTAAATAAAAAGATAATTAAAAGCAACCAAAAATGAAGACTGGCATGATCAGATTCTGTAAGATGAAGCAGACGTTCTATTGAAAGTGAAGCTGACAGCAAATAGGCATACATCAAAAAACAAGAGAAATCTCAAATAATGTAACCCTACACCTAAGAGGTCTTCAAAAAGCAAATACATCTTGTAAACTTAACCAGTTGCACTTTTATTTGTGTACCATACATTTTATTGCATGTAATTATCTCAAACCGCTGAAAATTATAAAGTAAACCAGAATTTTATGAAGTGATATAGTCAATGTTCATTCTTTTTTAAATATGAAATATTAGGAAGATCATTTGTTCAAAATGTGGAAGATAAACAACATGGAAAAAGATCATTCCTTCACATTTGATCATATATTAAACTGCACAGTGTATGGTCATGAAGTGTTCCTATCACAGCAAATTAACAAATAATTTTATATTTAAAGAAATATTTAAAACCATCAAAATATTCATGTAAAAAATCAGAAAAAAAGTAATGTCACAGAAGATCATGCTGTAAAACAGGTGAATAAAATTCACAATTTCATTCTTTTAATACCCTAACATGAAAGAAATAGATGTCATTCTCCCTTATTTATGAATTCAGGAGCTCACACTTTTGTTTCAGCCATTCAAAAGGCAACACCAAGAATAACCTTGCTTCCAGAAAAGACACAATACAGGGGATACTGTGTGGGTGCTTGGCTTTAGATAAGTTATTGACAGCATGTCATTAACAAAGCAGTTGTATAATTAGAACTGTTATTTTCACAGAGAGGAAAGAAAGGGATTGCATCAGTCTTCAGGGGCAACTTCATACCCCACAATCAGCATTTTACCAACACATACCAAGGGACAAATAGAAACCATAAAATATTATGGTGTAACTCATAAGCCAATCTAAAAATAATTTTGAAATTCATATCCCACTGAATGTGGACCATTGGGATTAAAATAGAACATGTAAAATCCTGAACTGAGGTGCAACCTGGTAGAACAGGGGTTAGGCACAGTCCACCTACATCCCAAGGTCAGGACCAGCAGGAACAACAAAGATGAACAACTAGATACAATAAACAGAGTGCTTCTTCCTCCTCTCTTTGTCTGCCTAATACCTTCATTTCTGTCTGTTCCTTTCCTTAAAAAAAAAAAGTCTATGATTTAAAGAAAAACATTTCCTTTGTCTCCTTAATAGAGTGTGAAGACATCCATACTAAAAAAAGAAAAAAGAAAGAAAGCAATGAAAAGAATTACCTAGGAATGTTTTCACTGGAATCATTATACTGAAATCATTCAAGTATAACTTGAATATTTTTTTCACTTTTTACTGTTTACACTTTCTATAAAATTGACACATAATTAAAGAAAACTAGATTATATAATGCTTATTTACAAGACTACAATTTGTATTTCATTTTTACCCTCAAAATGTCTGAAATCATGATAAATAGACAATATTTTTCATCACCTTTGTAGCAAAATACAGACTGAAGAAAAATGAGAATTTCTTCTTGAATCACTCAATGGGTTTTCTATTTCCAATTTTATTTCATTCTATCAGAATCAGCCTATATTTCTATTCTTTTTTTAAGTTGGAAAATTGGCTTAATTATATACAATGTTTTTATTACCCTCAAATAAAGTGATAATATATTTGCTAATTAAACACATATTAAGCCCTTACTATGTGCCAAGAAATGTATTACTCACTAAAAAACAAATAAAATACATAAAAATATCTCTATTCTCCTGGAGTTCACATGAATGGAATAACAATTTTTTTAAAAAACTGAATTGCAATTAAGTGCCCATAGGGAAAGGCAATGAGGATGAGAATAATAGAAGTCAGAAAAGGCTTTTTAGAGGCAAATCATTTAAGCAGAGACCCAAAGAAAGAGCATTGGATGATGAGCATTGGAATGAATTTTCCAGGCAGAAATAAGAACAACAACGACAAAGTCTCTGCAGTGAAAGTGCTCAGACATTTTTTTAAAAAAGGATAAAATTAGCAGGATTGGCCTCTGGCTAATGGGGAAGAGTGGTGTTAGGTCAGACAGGACTTTTTAGACTTAGATAAGAGGTTTCATTTTAAATTGAGTAGGAAATAACTAAAGGGCTTCTACAAGGAAAGCAATGTGATTTTATTAACATTTTGATAGATCATTTTACCTGAGTGAAAAGTAGTTAGAAGAGAGAAAATAACTAGTGAAGTCACCTACTAGTACACTGCCATCCGTGAGAGAATTATGGATGCCTCGATTAAGCTGGAACGAAAAAAAAAGAGAATGGGTCCATATCTACTTCACAGAGAGCACAAACAGGATCGCTACTGGAATGGGACCCAGGACAAGAAAATCAATGCTGGCTTCCAGCATCTGACTTTCACGACAAAGTGGGTGATGGTGATAGATACGGAGTCAGAGATGACTGGGAGAAGTAGGTGGACTTTGTGGAATGAAAAATAAAAAATCCCACTTGGGATTTATGGAGTTTGAGGTAACTAGAATACATCCAAAAAGAGAGGTCAAGGAGGCAGTAAAATGCATGGGACTCATGTGAGGTTTAGAGAAATAAATACACAAATAATCAGAACAAAGAACTTAATTAAATGCATCAGACTTAATGAGATCATCTAAGAAGTGTGAATTATAAGAGTGAGCCCAACACTCAGCCTGGAAGGATCTCAATATATGTAAGTGTGGTAAAGGAGAAACCAGCTAAGGAAATTCAGAGAGAAGGATCAGTTACAAAGAAGGAAAACCAGCAAAGAAGAGTATCCTCTAAAGCACCTCCTCTCAGTAAACAGAAGATAACATTTCAAGTAGGAAAAATATTAAATTGTGGACAAAAATTGACTAGATGTGGCATGCACAAGTTACTAGTGAGGGTGGCAAGAACAATTTTCAGTGAAATAGTGAAATTTAAAAGTGAGAGGTAAGAAGATAAAACATGTGAACAGTCCTTTTAAGAACTTTATTCAGATGAGGAGGGAGACTTAACAAAATTTAAGGTGGGAAATATTACTATCACTCTGAATGACTGAAAGTTGATGGTAATAATCCAGAAGGAAGTGAGAGAAAAAAGTATGCAAGAAAAATAATATCAGCAAAGGAAAGAAGAACTTGAGGAGGAGAGAGATGGGATGTAGCCCATTGATAGAAAGAGATGCACTTCCTCCACTGGAACAGAAGTGAGAAAGGAGGATGTAGACTCTAGCACAGGCAAGTTTTATGTCTAGAGGAAAGAAAATTAGCCATCCACATCTAATGAGTTCTTTCAAGAATTTTAATACAAGTCTTCCTTAAAATTTCAGTGTTACTACTTAACCCAGCCTGACTTGAAAGGTTAGGAAAAGGAATGGAGAAAACATACCTCAAATGTAGTACCTCTTCTGTGGTCTTTCCCTGGATAATTCTCTCTGTCTACAAAATAATCACTATTTTTACAGAAAATGAATATACATGGATCAAACCAATGTGCAGAAAATTCATGACTTTTTTTAAGGAAAATTATGAACCTAATAGAACTTAATATTTCCTCTCTGTAACAAAAGCTGAGGGCACAACCATACATGATAGTTATCTGTATCATATATCAATTGTAGGAAGCGCACATATTATTATTTAGTGGAATCACTTAGATGACACAATACTGAAAATATCTGTGATGTTAGGAGTCGGGAATGAGAAATCATGGCAAAATTTAAAGCACATGCCCTCATGTATAGCTATGCTGCCATCCAGAGCTACAGCAATTCATTTTTCAAAAAAAGGCTTTCTCTCAATAGTCCACTGCTTATGAAGCCAAGCGGTCCCCCGCCTCTTGGAAATCAAGCAATAGATTTTAAAATCCAGGAAAAGGATGGAATTACCACAGAATAAAACTAGACTGGACTTTCGAAACCATCTAATTACACCTCCCCCACAAATAAAACCTTTGGTTTTCAGAGAAACGCCATGTTGAATAGATGAGTTGTTCTGAGAACTTGATGCTAGGTCTCTCCCACGTACTTTTGGTAGCAATAAACCTCCAAGGAACCTATACATTCACAAGAGTGAGAACAAAAAGCTGAATTAGGGAGAAAATGTAGGTCTAGTTAATGACAATATCATTTAAATTTGCATCATACTTTAACTATCCAGATGCTCAGAGCTGACAGGTCCACCATGGGACTCCAGTCAGCTTGAGAGATTCTAAATATTTATCCTGGCTCTAGGACATTGACACCAAGAACAAAATTAGTGTGTCTGGGATGACTCCAGCTCCGCACGTCTCCCAGAGACCACTTGATGGGTTCCTGTTGTGCTCTCAGTGAGCTGGTCCTCCAAGCTGTGGGAAACCTAAACAGCTCAGGCCACAGAAACGGAGCTGTTGGCTCTTCACCACAAAAGCCCTGCGCTTTGGCACCAGGCGGAGTGGCAAATGTTTTTTCCTCTCTTCATAGAAAGTAGAAAGTACAATTAAACAGTAAGAATATAACACTTTTTATTTTTTGTGGCAGCCATGTTTAAAAAAAAAGAAAAAATTTCAATATTTAAATAATGCATCATACATGGAAAAGAGTCTTTAAATATGATCACATCTGGAATATAAAGCTCATTTTAAATCTATAGTCATAGGTAGAAGTGCTGGATTTTAAAAATTGCTCTTGCTCTCAGAAAATGATAGTTGAGGGAACTGACCCTACTATTGGAATCTGCCAAAACCAAAACTAACACAAGGATTATAACCATTTCTTAAGAGTAACATAGATTTTGCTCTATTTTATAGTGGTATATTCTACAGTATCTCTCTGTCTCTGTGTCCCTCATACACACACACTGTATTCATCATCATCATCATAATTAAAAATAAAGCAAATAATGACATAACAGGAGGAAGCTTACATACAAAATCAGATGTTGCAAAAACAAGGAAAATATGAAACTCACCTATGTCTTATTGAATCATCCATGTAAATTAGTTACATTAATTACACGTCAAAGTACAGGTAGGATCTTCTTTGCCTCTAAAATTGTCCAAACTTCCTCTAATCTCTCTTACATGCAGTTTAGTTCAAAATGCTTGCTCTGCATTTGTCTGAGGTGAAATTTCCAATTATATTAATAGAAACGTAGGTCCATCAGAAAAGAAGGAAACCCCTCATACATTATCCCTTTTCAATTACATATCTAACAAGGAAATATGACTTTAATATAAACTAATTTTCTATATCTCAGCAGCCACTCTGTCAAGGAAGTAAAATTCAAATTTTAAAAAATTCACAAGAAAGAAAGCATTTTAATTAAATAGCCTCCAAGAAAATGGAGAAATCTTTTATAATAGGAAGAAAGTCCTTCATTTTTTTATCAGGATATTCAACATATCCAATTGAATCCTTTAAAAATCTATTTCTAAGTCCTCAGAACCTCAACAATCACCTCTAAAGATATTGTACAATCTGTATTATATTAATTACACAGACTGTCCAATAAAATGTTTGATATACCACTTATAATTATTGTGGTATGTTAGAAATGTCAATGAACATTCACAAAAATTCGTATTTCAACATCATTAATATTCTCAAGTAAGCGAATTACCATTCTGTGGCAGTATATGCCACAGAATGACTGATGTGTTTGATTGGAAGAAACTCTACCAGTATGGGCTTGCTGTTGATGCTATCAGGAGATTTATTAGATATTATATGTGTAAGGATTAATACAATTATTTATTTCATGTTGTTAGAGTTTAAGGGGGAGGATAAACATATGAACAAATAACTGTGGCAATGAGATAAATAGTGTGAGAAGATAAGTAAGTATTTCCAAATAATGATAAGCATTTGACTTCCAGCTAGTTTTCTATGAAGTCTCACTGCAGTTGTGATGACATTTAAGACCTAACAATATTTTTCCAGGCAAACAAGAAGCATAAGAGGCATTTGAAGTAGAAGGGCCAGCATGTGCAAGAAAGCATGAGAATTCCAAATACTTTGTAATTCTAAGATATTAGATCATCAAAGGTAGAGTATGTGAGCTAAGGAATCTTATCTATCCTGTAGATGATGGGGCACAATTGAAGAGGTTTACACCACAGTGTAAAAATTACTATACAACTATGTCAGTGCGGGGTGCTCCAGAGAAACAGAACCAATAGCATGTCTTAAAAGAGAAACTTATTATATTGGTTCAGACAATTATGGAAGCTGACAAGTTCAAAATGTATGGAGTGAGCTAGTAGGCTGGAAACCCATTTTGAGTCTGAAGGCCATCTTCTGTGGAACTAGAAGGACTGATGTTACAAATGAAGTCCAAAAGCAGTTCTCTTACCAAGGGAAGGCCAGTCTTTTTTATTTATTTGGATTATCAACTACCTCCACTATATGGAGATGAATTTTTTTTACCCAAAGTCTACTGATTTAAATGTTAATGTCACCCAAAATCACCCTCCAAAAAACATCCCAAAAATTGTATAACCAAATATCTTAGCAACCTGAGACACAACTAAGTAGATAGACAAAATTAATGCTATCCCTGGTGGGTTTGGCATTAAGTCTGTGGTGGCTGTGACATAGTCCACATGAAGCCCAAGGGCCCAAGTTCACCACCAGAAAATAAGAGGAATAACCAAAATGAATAACTAAATAAATACATAAAAATACTTTTTCTTCCTTTCTCTGCCTGCTTGCCTGCCTACTTTCTTTCATTCCTGCCTCCTCCCTTTAAGTTAAAAATTAATAATAATATCACATCTCAAATCAAGATAGAAGACATCATATAAAGAGGACCACTGAACATACTTTATGCATTAGTACATTTTTAAAGTCTGAAATGTATTTTTCTGGCATCCCCTGGTGGAGAAGTGGTTTGGTCAACTGCCTCCAGCTGAAGCGCAGTCCATGTACATCCCATGACCGAGCCAGGGAGAAGAGCCAAGATGAAAAACTAAAAAAGAAAAGAAAATGCTTCCTCTGCCTGTCTCTTCCTGCTGCTTGCCTACTTGCCTTCTTTCCTGCCTATGCTTTTCCTTTAAATATGTAAATGTGCATATATATTTTTATTTGGGAAAAAAAATGTAGATCATCTAAGTGTAACATGGAATGGCTGGTCTAGCTTGATGAAAAGAAGTTAAACTTCTTTTCACCACATTAATAATCCATTTTTCCTGTCATCATGAACTTGTAAAATCGTCTCACATTATGTAAGAATTCTACAACACTATTATAGAAAAGATACATATCCTTTTCACTAGTTTTATGAGTGATTATGACTATCTAATGACCTAGAACTAGAAATCTATCGATGGTTAGAAGAACATTTTTGGATGATTTAGAACCAATAGTATATTTTACACAGGGCAAATTAGTAACTTTGATAAATTAGAATAAAATTTAAAACAAATTAAAGATTAAATTATAGATTTTGTATGTAAAAGTTTTTGAATATTTAATATTAAGATATTTTCAGTTTCTTTTTGAGATTTTCTCAGAAATAGGATCCTCATTATTTTGAATGAGTCTAAAAGATTCTCTGACATAGAGCATGACCCATGTAGATTTTCTATTAATAATGACAATTCTGATATTGAAGAAGCTATATGTCGGCTACAGACATAAGACCTTCATATATATGAACTCTTTTAATCCTCAGAGCAATTGTGAATGTTAATTACAGTTGTGATTACTGTTTTGTAGATGATCAAATTAAGACAAAACAGTGTAAGATTCCCAAGGTCAAATGGTACAGAGTGGACCTCGTATTTGAACCAGGCATCTTGGCTTCATATTCCATGCTACACTACTATAAGATGCTGGTATGTGGGTCACATATAGCCCAAAGACCCAGGATCCAGACCTGGAGCAAGGGTGAAAAATCAAGAATTAATAACTGACTAAATAAAGACTAAATAAAAATGTTTTTTCCTTAAAAAAACATTTCTTCCTCTTCTCCCTTCCTCCATTCCTTCTAAAAACCAAAAAGCAACTTTTTTTTTTTAAACCACTTGTCTTGCAACTCAGCCTAAGGTGAACAAATAAAGAGTTCCAAACAAATTCAGGAAATTTTTTCGTTTTTTGTGAACTTCAGTTTTCTTAGCTATAAGATGAATATGAATAATAATTCTGATCTGTGACACTTTATTAAGCACTAATTGAGATAGATTTGGCCCAAGATAAGGAGAGGACTTTCCTTGCTTTGTTCCCAAGAGCTTTACCTAAACTAATCAGGAATAAAACAACACTGAGGGAATCACAAAGCAAGGTGGGGAGGTTAAAGCACCCCCTGTACGTTACAGACCAACACAGACTGCATTAGAAGGGACACCAAGGAAGCCCAGGTATCAGTGTGACAGAAGGTGGGTGGAGAGAAAATGCAGAGGTTGTGATCTCAGACATCAGAGATGGCAGTACTACAGACTCAGACGGGAATTCTGGAAATGTGAGAACAGAAATAATGTCGTAACTGACACACACCCTTGGAGTAAGTGAAGCCCAAAGCAAACGAACTGTGCTGTCCCACAAAGACTATAACTGAGGCAATGAGAACAAGAGAACTTACTTTAGATTCTATTCTTCCTCTCTGACCCTTGGACTCCATACTTGCACTTTTCAGTGCACCAACAACACATACATTGCCTAATCTAAGATCTGGGAATGCAGAGAGGATTATTAACCCCAGTTCCATACACAGAAACTAGATTTCCCTCCAGCAGTCCATAAAAGTGACTGCTCTCCTTGCCCCTTGCCCCTTACCCACCCCACTAACAAAAAACAAAATGGCCCCTTGCAGGCCTAAGTAACTACAGATGCCTGCAAGGATCAAACAAAATAAAACCATAGCACCACCTGCTGGAAAAGTAAGAGATAAGAGGCTCCTTCCAAGTTGCTGATCCTGTTTCAAAGTGGGAAGACAAAAGAAGACTATACAGGATCAAATGAAGTGGAAACTCAAAGTATTATAACATCACAAGGAGACAACTCTTCTCCAGAAACCAAATGCAAAGAAATGGATGACTGATTTTCTAAAGGATAAAGAACTTTTAAAAAGCAATCAGAAAGAAGTGCAAAGATACATGAATTCTCATATGTGCAATTAAAAGAGACACAAGAGAACATAATAAAACAAGTCAATGAACTCAAAAATAAAATGAATTAGAATAAGAAATGAATTTAAATAAGAAAATAGCTGTCAGTACCTTAATATTGAGATCAAGAGTGTGATAGAAAGCTATGAATGCAGAGTAGACCAATTAGAGTACTATGATTTCAAAGATAGAAATCTAAAAATAATCAAGAAGAAGATAAAGATATTTTAAAAAGAAGGGATGCTATAAGAAATATCTGACTTCATTAAGAAAGACGAGTATTAAATATTCTTTCAGAAGGTGAAGAAAGAGAGGTAAGGGAACAGAGAACTTATTCAAAGAAACAGTTGTTGAAAACTTCCCCAACTTGATGAAAGAAATGAATATAGAAGCCCATGAAGTTAACTGAACATCTGGTTATGAAAATTCAGTGATCTACACCAAGGCACATTTGAATGAAATTATCAAAAGTCCAAGACAAAGAAAGAATATTGAAGGCAGCAGGGGGGCAAAAGTAAATAACTTATATAGGTACTCTCATAAAGTTATCATCAGACTTACCAACTATCTATAGTCCAAGAGAGAGAAAAAGGCATATTCAAAATATTCCAAGATAAAAAGTGTTAATCAGTATTGTACACTGCAAAAATCTCTTTCAGACATGAGAGATAAATTCTTTCTCAGACAAAAGCTAAGGAAGTTTGAGACCATGAGACTTTCTTAATAAGAAATGCTATTAAAAGCTCTTCAGTATAAATTGAAAAAAGAAAGTTGACAAGAAATTAAAGCAATAGAAGACAATCCAGAAAAACAAACTTCAAAATGGCAGGAGCCAGTCCTAATACAACAATAAACCATGTAAATGCAAATAGACTGAACTAACAACAAAAGACACAGAACAGCTGAATGGATTAGAAAACATATATGTTGCTTATAGGAGATTTATGCTATAGAGACAAATATAAACTGAAATTGAAAAGATGTAAAATGGTAACACCAAGTCATTAGAAACTTTAAAAAGTCAGAAACCACCATACTTACCTCAGACAAAATAGACTTCCAGTCAAGAAAGGTAACTAGGGACAAACATAAACACTATATAATGGTAAAGAGATCTATACAACAGGAAAATATTACACTTACTAATATATATGAGGCCAATACAGGAGCACCAAAATGAGCAAATATTTAATAGACCTAAACGGAGACATTGAGAGCAACACAGTAATAGCAGAGGACTTTCACAGCCCTCACACAGTAATGACAAATGACCCAGACAAAAAGTCAACAAGGAAATAATGGCCTTAAATGAAAAATTAGATGAGATGTACTTAATAGGTATTTACAGAACATTTAACCAAAAAAATCATAATACACACATTCTTTTAAATTACTCAGAACATTCTCAAAGATAGGCTAATTTTGAAACAGAAAACAAAATCTCAATAAATTAGAAAAATTAAAATCGTATCAAGCATCTCTTTATCACAAAGTTATGAAACTAGAAATCATTAAAAACAGGGAAGAGGGAAGGGACATGCCCTCGTGCCCTGGTGCCCTGGTGGATACAGCACTGGATGTAGTCCATATACATCCGAAGGTCCTGGGTTCACATCCTGGGGCCAGGGGAACAACCAAGATAAACAACATTAAAAATAAATAAATAAATAAATAAATGCTTCTTGCTTCTCTCTATTCCTGCCTGCCTGTCTACTTCATTCCTGCCTACACATTTCCTTTAAAAAAAAAAAAAAAAGAGGAAAGAAGAGAAACCCTCAAACTTTTGGACAATGAACAACATGTTACTGAACAACTACATGTAAATGAGGAAATCAAAGGTGAAATAAAAAGTACCTGGAGTCAAATAGAAATGAAGACATGATTCATCAAATGGGAGGCAGTGATGGCAGTACTAAGAGGAAAATTGATAGCAATGTTGATTTACCTGAAGAAACAAGAAGAATCACAAGTGAAAAAACCTAAGCTTATACGTGGACAATTTTATGACAACATCTTGTAGTTACAATTACCCCACCCCACAAGGAGCCACAGATGATCTGGAATCCATTACCCAGTGGTCTCAACCCTTCTGTTGTGTCTGTCCCATTGCGATGAAAGTAGAAATTTCTCTACCAAAGAACCTCCCCAGCTTGGTTTCCAACTACATCACCTGAGTTATCTTGTAATCATGGGCAAGCCAAAGTATCAGGAGATTTTTACCTATTCCCATTACAGACTATGAATGTCTAAAAGAGTCTATTAACCAGGAATGTAAGTCAGCTTACATTTTAAGAAAAATGCCAAACTATTTCCTCAGGAGCTATACTGCCTAGATTTGTTCTCCTTCTTTCCCATTTGTTGTTATTGTCACTTTGGTTTTTTAACCAGGATTTTTCATAGTCTAAAGAAAACCCCACTCTCCCAACACGCTCCCCCACCCCTACTTTCTATTATCTACAGCAAAACCCAAAAGGCCTCAGGAATACCAACCTTCAAAAGAAACAAATGAAAGGGAATGTGTCTCTGTGTGGCCAGTTGGACTCTCGCCTAAAGGGACTGTGCCAACACCATTCATGATCAGTAGACTCTGGTGGGCAAATGAACATCTGTAGGTCTTGATTCTGTCTGCTCCGATCTGAAGTGAACTGAGACTAATAAATGTCCAAAGACATCCAGGATGCAAGGCTTCCTGAGCCCATGTGCATTATACTTCTGTGTTGATCATGCTAACTGAAATCATACTTATGCAGAAGTTAGAAACACTTTGCAAGCTGTCAATGAAGTAAACAAGGGACAATTCTGGCAAATTCAACCTGGGTTTATTCTTTTTTCTTTCCAACACCAGACTTTAGACTCTTTACAATATAGATTTTTCAGGCATACTTAAATTATGAGGTTGCTAATGTAAGGTCATTTTTTTAAATATGACAAAAGAATGGAACAAAACTTACCATCTAAATATTTTAAAGTGCACCGTTCAGTTACTTAATACATTCATATTGTAATATAGCCATCACCACTATCCAGTTTCAGAATCAATTTTTTAAAGGATTTATGTAATTCTGACAATCTTCTACATCTATATTGAAAAAAGCAAATTTTTTAGAAAAGTAAACTTTTCATGTTCCACTTATACATGTTTAGTTTATCTAAATTTGAAGATCTTCTCATGCCGTTTTTGCACTAAAAATGAAAGGTGACTGTAGAGAAGTACCTGGAACTATCTTCAAACCAAATACACGAAAGGACTATTTTCTACTGACTAAAAGTCCAAGTTTCTACTTTATTTCTTTCTTACTACATATACACATTTTCCCTTGTATTTAGCCTTTCAACTAAACCTGAAAACAGGTAAGTAAAAACAGATGACAAATTCATTAATTATAAGTATGTTATTTATCATTAATTCAAAGCAACTGTCCCACTTATTTTCATGTTTCAAAAACATGTGACAATGAATATTTTTGAAATCCTTTAAGAAGGAAGTAAATGAGATAAAATACTAAAGTGCTTCTTTCATATGGTGATACAAACAATGAATGTGGGAGAGAGGAATTGGAAGATGAAACACTCAGGCTCTTTGCTTACAGAAAAGCCTCTCATACTATGCTCAGAGAAAAAAAGTATGTAGTTTTTATAAATTGGGTTATCTATTTTCTCCCCTACAAAAGATTAAGAGTAACAGGTTAGGGGTGTGTCCTGGTAGAGTAGAGGTTTGATCAGCTGCTTCTGCCAAAGCACAGGCCACAAACATCCAGAGGACAAGGGTTACCATCCCAGGTTGGAGAGAAGAACTATATAGAAATCAAGGAAATGCTTCTTCCTCCTTACTCTTCCTTCTTACCTGCCCCTACTTGCCTTCTTTCCTACCTGGAACTTAAAAAAAGGACAGATAGAAACACTTGTAGGAGAAAGCTCCAAGCCACCATTAAAGGGCCTGGCATATAATGACTCATCTGTAAGTACTTGTGAGTGTGGCCAATGTCAAGCTCAAGTCAGCTTGGAGCAGGACACATATAGAGATACCTTCTGAAATGAAAGAAGCAGAACAAAATTATTTTCAAAGAAACAACCATGAACTCCAAAAGCAGGTATCATAAAAATATAGCCATTTCCATTGACAGAGACTTTGAGGGCCTCAGAATACTAACACACCAGTGCAATATATAGGATATAACATCAAAAACAGTAGATCTCAGCTTAGGTTCAAATCATAGGTCTACCCCTTATAAAGTGTCCGTTATTTATGATGTCTTCAACCTCTGTGGCCTGAACTGTAAAAGGAGAAAATGATATATATTTTTGCAAGGTTTAGCAGGCCCACCAAAAATTTGTGTGAAGTACCTGGCACAAAACCATATTCAATGCCATTTTGTATAGACGCAAAAATGTGGGTAATACAATCGAGAAGAATTGTTTTCTTTAAGTGATTTTTCATTTTAAGTGGTTTGGTTAAGTTTTGTTTTATAAAAAAAATGAACTTTAATTATTTGAATGTTTAGGTAGAGCTTTTCATTCTTGACACTGCCAGAATGACCTATGAATTCATACTATCTTTGAATTATTTCAAAATGTGAATTGAAGACAGTGAGATAACATTTTTATCTATAAGCGTGAAGATTTTTAAAAATGACTGCAATGCCCAATATTGAAGGGGATGTGGAAAAACAGGCACCTTTATGCGCTGCAGGGGAAAGTGGAACTGCTAGTCATCCTAGAAGGCAAGATGGTGATTTATATCAAAATGCTATTTACTCTTTCATCAGGAATACTAGTGAATGCATACAAAGAATAACACAAAAGAATATTCATCTCTTGAGAGACTGAAAATATCCTAAGTACAACCTAGTGGCTTAACAGTTTAGTTTGAGCCTCTGACCAGCACAGTCATAGTCTGCATACATCCCAAGGACCCGAATTAGTGACCTGGGGGGTTGGGGGGGGGGTGTAGAGAAAGGGCAAAAGGGAGAGGGAGAGAGGAATGGGGGTGGGGGGAACAACTACGATGAAAAACTAAACCAAATAAAGGCGGCTTCTTCCTCTCTCTTTCTGCCTGCCTGCCTACTCACCTTCATTCCTTTCTATATCTTTCCTTAAAAAAAAAAAAAAAAAAAAGAGAGAGAAAAGAAAAGAAAATGCCCCCAGGTTTCTATTTAATTAACAGGGAGACAGTTAAGTAATTATGTACTTCACAGAAAAAGTACATATTAACTTTTGCAATCCTATAAAGTATTTGTGCTTTTATAAAAACATGATCATAATATAATGTTAAGGAGAAAGGAACCAAGCAGATATTATATATCACACTGCAATAATAGTACACACTTTTAAAAACTGTATGCAGCAGTCAAATACTAGGTGAAAACCACATGAACATACGATAAAAAATTATTTGGAATGATTAAAGATTATTCTCAGTGCCTCCATTTTGCTTATTTTAATGCTCTGCTTTTTAAACTTCATCATGTAGGTAACTGAAACATTATATACATTTGCATGTTATAACATTTGAAATATATAAATTATACATTGTTTATAATAAAATATATAAACAATGCCATTTTTAAGGAAATGCATGAAGTATACCTTTCACAACCTTACATCTACATAAAATTTTGTTTGTAACACTTTTCCAGACAAAAAATTTTAAGTCTCTGTGACATGTCTATTAAAATCATAATTTTAAGGATGAGAAACTAAGTTACTTAAGCAAAATCATCCCCCTGACAAGTGACAAGTTTCTGTCTTAAATGTACTTCTTCTGAGTTTCAGACCATGTCTCTTTCTACTGTACCCAGGGCTACCTCCCACGTAGTCCCAGAATGGCAAGAAAAGCCAGCCGAGCCTTAGATGTAGTATCTTCAGCATTTCTATTCCATATGCTTGTAAGAGCAAGCCAGCATATCATTATTTTTCATTTCATTGAGTTTTTTTTTAATGACAAATTTTGACTTCAAACTCCTTGCAGAATGGAGAGTTCAAATTAAATTGTCAGTTTTGATTCAGTGAAGATGCTTTACTTTCAAAATATTTAAGGAAAATATTTTCATTCAAACCAAGATGATTGGATGTTAGAGTATATAAATGTCATGATAAGTTTCACCATTCAGTGAAAAGATTTCAGGTCTTATTAGATAAATCTTGAAATTTTATAATGCATGAGAACACTAGTCTCATTAAAAATATACATGTGCATACGAGCAGCTGCATAAGTAGTTAAACTTAGTCAACAAGTGAAAGATTCTTATACTGTAGTTTTTTGAGGTCTGTGACAAACAATCCAATCTCTTGACAAGCAGTGTCCAACAATTATGGACAGTGATAGCATCCATTAGACTTCTGTACACCAGTACAGTTCTCATTGATGAATGGCTAGGCAGTTTGCTGAGCTTCATTCCTTTCCACATACACATATTAACTCTTTCATAGTCCTTTTTCTTTATAGGAGAACAATGCAGGCGTGTGAGATTCACTTTACTCTAGGTTGCCAGTAGACAGACAAATAAAATAAGACTTCTAGGTGTGCCTTGGTGGAGTACTGGTTGGGTCCACCACCTCCTGGCCAAATGCAATCCACATATATCCCAAGGACCCAGGCTTGCATCTCGGGGTGGAGTGTAGGATGAACAAGCCAGATGCACAACTGAAGATAAAATTAAATAAACATTTCTATATATTTATCATTACTCAGAAAAATCTCAAAATTTTGCTTCCACCATCCTATCCTAAACAGATGAACTCTTGACAGGTACACCTAATGGAACCAAACTCATAGGCAGTTTTCATTTGAACTTAACTCATTCATCGATAGATGGGTACAGATCTCATCAACCATGATGCAAAGATCATTACTGGTTTTAGAAAAGTGACATTTGTGCAAATCCCTTTTTATCCTCCCTTCATTCTCTCTTTCAGGACCTAGAGTTATCCTGCCCAACTCTGTTTCAACAGAATCTCCATTAGCTTTCACTCTTCCCTGACGTTTTCAGTAAGAATGAGAAGGAAAATACTTCCTTCATCCTTCCTCCTCAAGAACACCTAATTACTCTTTCCAGGCCAATAGAAAAGTTAAATGACAGTCAAGAGGTCCTAGAACTGTGCTACCTTTCTCTCCTTTCTTCCACATTTTCTCTTAGTTTTCCACTTTATTTTTCTGCCTCAGACCAACACCACAATCTCTACTTAAAGGATATCTCCCAATAACATAATCTCTAGATCATCATAGTCACCTTATTTTTTGTTTGTTTGTTTGTTTGTTTTTGCAACTCTGGGTTTCTGCAAGACTCATTGTTGTGTGTGTCTTAATTGTAAGTACTCAGTCTTAGTGCACCAGTAAAGTAATTTGAAAAACACTGTTGCAAGTATTTGCTTTTTAATTGATTTAATCCAATTGCTAAAATGCATAAAAACAGGTAGTCTACTGAATGTAACCAGATTTATTTAACCATTTGTCTTTGGATGTGGTAAATCATGACTGGACAGATTCACTGGAAAACCCAAGTTAAGACAGTTTAGGTAACATCCAATTCTGGAAGGTAATATCTCATCTCGTTATCAATCAAAGTTCAAGCAACAGTTATATATAGAATACTTAGATTCTAGCACTTTTTAAATTCATTGAGGTCTACAATTGAAAAACAAGACTAATTGAGAATGCTGGGAAGCATATATCAAGAGTTTAAAGAGCAATGCAACAATACAAAAGAATGTATGATTGAAAGGAAATCACCAAGGTAAAAGCCAGAAGTACCAAAAAAATTCTCCTAAGTGAAATATTTATAAGGAAAGGCTTCATGGAAGAGATGGAACTTGAAATGGACTATGTGAGTGAGCAAGATTTCAGGAAAGGACATGGTAAAAGTACAAGGAAGTGGAAATTAACAACCACATATGGAGCTGAAACTGAAAATATTAGTAAATTTATTCATGAATCTGTTTCACATACCCATAGTTTCTTTCTTTTCCTTTCCATCAAGAACCACAGTTTTTTCTCTCCCTTTTGATCGGGTCTTTCTTGGCTCATGGGATCTTAGCAAATAAAATCAAGGAGAGGCTCGAAGAACACTTGTACCTCGAGGCTTGTTTTCTGCTGTACTTGGAATCCTGAGGCTACCATGTCTGGAAAAGTACCCAAGCTGGCCTACTGGAGAATGAAAAACAGACGACCTCCAGGAGAAGTGCAGTGACAGGCAATAATCAGACAGCCCCTTGGCAAAGCTTGCCAACTGCGAGCAATGGAAGCGAGGCCTGCCAGCCAGTCTGCCAACAGATGATGGACACACAAAGCAGCTCAGTAGATATCAGTGGAGACCCAGTGCAGATGGAGTGCTCCACCATTTCACAAGACTCACATGCACTCACACACAAGTGGAGATTTTTCTTTCTCCCCTCAAAATTACTGTCATTCAGTTAACCAAAATAATTTCCAAAGTAATTATGCAGTTTTCAGTTCTTCCTGCCAAACTGCCTTAGCCACTGTTGTCAGATTAACTTTTCAAAAAAGCACAGCTTTGCTCCTCTCACTTTCCTGATTGCAAACTTCTAGGAAGTATTCTTTCACTTATTCATTCCTTCAGCACATATGTACAGACCACCTGTTGGGGCCAAACACTAATCTAGATGTAGGACACAGTCTTTGAAAGGCTGTACAGAATCCTTCCTCTCTGGGACTAGCCTTTGAGCTCTTGGTTTTCTACAGCAAAGGCTCTAGTCCAACTCTGCATAAGATCACTGAGGAAGCTTTACAACTATGCACTGAATACAAACAATAAAGTGACAAACCACACATAGTTTAAATGGTTACTCATAGGGAGAGGAAACAGATAGGATGATGGGACAAGCTAACTTACTTTGACAATAACGTGTGTTGCATATTTAACCTTGGGATCCTGTAAATGTTCTACTTAATAAAAATTAAATTATAAATTAATCTCTAAAAATCAAAATCAAATAAATTAACTTTAATATATGGCCAATTACTGGTGTAATCAAATAGATAAACTGTTCAAAATAACTTTAAAATAGCATAAATTGTACATCACTAGTGGTATACATACTAAGATCAATAAGCTAAGAGAATAACATTGTCAGTAGTAATATGTTGGAAATGATTTAGTATTGTACCTGAAACTTGTCTGTGCACTGTAGGACAAGGCAAATGATTCATCATAAAACATTCTCATCCTAACACTCCTGGGGTCAGTGAGAACTTGGGTTTGGGGGAGCCTGGAGGAAGGGACACTGATATAAAATAGAACTCTATAGCACTGTGTGTGCATTGAAAGCATCCGTATGAATTTATGATATGATATTATCTTAGAAAACAGCTAGCTCTTTTCATTAAAAAGGTTCAGAAACCTGGTCTAATAGCAATGAGTACCACTAACGTCCAGATTTTAGTTTTAAATATGGTTTTCCATTAAAAGATATCAGAGCTCCTCAGAGAAATCACTGATTGTAGGCTTGGGGTAGGAAATGAACATGGTGATCCTGGAACATCTTGTCAGACCAGAAAGTAAATAATGTTTCAAATACAATTAGGGTCATGACTAAAGAAAGCAGGAGCCAATTGAAGAGATTCCCACTAGACAAAAAAAGCAAAAGAAAAATGTGAGTACCACTAACAGTCATATTGCAATGCACTGGGATATCCTAAACATATTTAAATCTACTACATAATCGAACATTACATGATGCCTGAACAATTTCATTCATTTGAAAACTATCAAAGAAGGGAAATAATGATGCGCTCTGCCTATCCTATCTAAACTGTGCCACTTCTATTTTTAGCAGCTAGTAGTTGAGAGAAAACGTCTCTTTATTGATGCACTCCAAAGTGAAGAAAAGATACAGTATCATCATTCATCATTTTGCACTTTCTATTAAATTAATGATTCTGGGTATTACGTACCACATCTTAATAAGAAAGACAAACAAATATTATGTGTTCTTTTTGGAGAAACACATAATGACTTAGAAAATAGTCTTAAAGTAGCCTGGAACTTAACTCTCCTCCGACTTCTAGATCTAATTCTCTCTATATAACTAGAAAATAGTTACATGGTAAATAGGTATGCATCAGAAAACTACAGAAAGAAGAAACCCTGCAAGACAATCTAGCATCCTGAAGTGAGAGCAAAAGAGAGTAGGGGAAGCAGCGAGGGAAGGAGAGGGGAAAGGTAGGAGGGAGAGAGGGAGAAAGAGAGAGGAAGAAGAGGAGGTAGAAGAGGGGAAGGAAGGGAGGGATTAAGAAAGAAGGAGAGGGGGCCCAGGAAGAGAGGGACAGAAAAGGGAGGGCAAGTGAACTTTCCTAAAGCATGCTCCATCTGGGCTAAAAAACATTTGACTACTCTCCAACCATTCCATTACTTCTAGTTACTCAACGATGTCTGTGCTTCTCAGTGATTTTATCAGAATTAGCTGGGATCCATGTGAGATATGCTGATTCCTCTGCCTCATCCCAGAGGGACTGAAATCCATTAGAAGGTTGAGGTGGGCCCTGAAATAAGCACATTTAATAATGAGGTGATTCTGCTGCAAATTCAAGGTGACACACCCGCTTCTCAGTGAGCATCAGGTGAGGACTCATTGTTCCCTGTACACAGTCCTCTTCAATCATTCTCAGACCTTTGTTCATTTTATTCCTTCCTTCTACCTAAAATGCCTTCCCCTTATCTTTATCTAAATCATACATACTCTGTAACCACGTTCAGAAATCACCCATGCATGATGCTTAATCCCTTCAGCTGAAGGATTCCTTCCTCCTATAAACTCAGTTCTTCCCCTTCGAAAGGGTTTATGTCTATTAACATATAATGCTTCAGCTCCTTTATTCAATAATAAGCTGCTTTAGGTCAAAGGGCCTCTTTAAAATATAGATCTTGGTAATCTCATAGACTTTAGACATTGTTAAGACTTCAGTAAACCTATGCTACATCAATGATGCAAAGGAAACATAATAGCTGATGGTGTCCAGAACACTTAAGGCAGCAAGCTGGCTTCTCAAGAACTAGCTAAGTTTCCCTTCCACCTGCAATATGCAAAGGAGTACCTCTTCAGGAAAGGTGCTCCTGGGAGGAAGGCAGCTGGGGATAAACGACTATCAGCATTTCTCAAGAATCAGCTAAATCAGCTATAAAAACTTAACTACTTTCTAAATCAAAATGCTGTATGTACCTTTAAGCTGTATGGATTTTAAGTAGTTGAAACAATAGTCAGAGGTGCAGAGAGAGAAACGGAATATTGCTCATAAATTATTTTTGTTGCCCAATTATAGCCATATATATCAATTATAGAAAAATGTTCACAATCTCTACATTGTGAGACACACACATTACAGACCACTAAAAACAATGTGCAACATGTGTCTGTGTGCGCGCACAATCTTTAGTCTTTGAAACAAAATGCTTTGCTACCACCTTCTTGGACCTGAATTGAAGAATAAGTACTAAAATTAAGTGTCTGTGACTTACAAAATAACTTTTCAAATATTTTGACAGAAAAATTCAGCTATTCATTAATGAGCATACATCTTTTTCTCTGGCCAATAGTATGGGTTTCATACCTCCACAAAAGCGGAAAATCCCTTTCTCTCTGGGGGAATCTTTCACATCTGATTTATGGAATTACTTTTATTCTCCTTTTTTTTTCACAGAGAGCTAGGATTGAAGAGTCTTGCCTTTTAATGCAATGCAAATAATTCTTAAAACTTAAGCTCATTTGTGCTTTTCTAAAAGATATGTTCAGATGTTTATACTTTTAATAATACAACTTTATTTTTTATATAACTACAGAAAATATAAGACATAAATACAATATAGAAAGTATGATCTTGCTATGGAACTAGCACTAAAAAAAGATTTTTATTGTTAAAATCTTCCTGAAAGCACTCTACGTTTATGAGATTAAACTGCTGTGAAGTCTGTTTTATCTATCCCTAAAATTATTTTGTCAGTCTCTTTAACTATCTAAGTATTTTTTACAGTTAGAATTAAAACCCTAAACCTATCATTAGTATTCTTATAAATTCTTAGTAGAAAACGCATTTACCAAAGAAAAGAAACAGAAACATTTCTTCTTAAGCAGAGGATGTCCCACAACCAGAAACACTGTGTAAATCATGTAAATTAAACATTTTTAAAATATATATCTTCTGCATTAGAATGACAGAGAGGAAAAGTATAACCAAATATGCACGGAAACCCTGGTCATGCTTCCAGTACAAGAGCTTCAGCTTTCTTTGGTGTCCCTTCTCCACTCTACCCTGGTTGCTGAGGAACATTAGCATCATCCTGAATTATTAAGAAAATTAGAGGTCAGATTGACTTTATGGGAAAATTCAGCCTATCTGAGAGTGTCTTAGCTTTCCAGATGTGAGCCCGGTGGTCGGTGTAAAGTGCACCACATGTAGAGAATGTGCACAGTAAGGAAAAAGACAAATTACCCAGAGCTATTACTGTCATTAGTTCCATCAGCCTGGGAAGCCCTCCCACAGCATTTTTAGTGTAGTGTGCGGAGCAGGCCTGGGGCTTATCACATCTCGCGGGAGGCGTCTTCTCCGGGCATAGTCACATAGCTTGACATTTCAGGAAAAAAAAAAAGTCTGGGCCCTCATTCTCCATGCAGGCTTCTGTTTCCCAGCTCTGCTACCAGTAGCTAAAATAAAGGGAGCCAGCCTACAGAAGGCAGCAATCATTTATCTGATGGCAGAATTGCTCGCCTTCCAGAGGTGCATACCGTCCCTTTCAGAAAATCAGTTTTAAACCAGTGGCAAGCAGCCTCTGCTACTACACAGAACCAGAAGCTCCACTGGGGGTTGTTTCATTAGTATTTTGAATATCTGCCATAATTAAAAGGTGAGGAATCTGCGCCACAAGAAATATGATGGAAAAATAAAAATGCACAGTGTTATTAGAGGGAATATGGCATTTAGACTGTGCAACGGTAACCAATAGGAAAAAATTAAGGGATAAGTGATATAACAAAGGAATTTTCTAAGACATTTTTGATTCTGGAATGGGTGCTATTTCTTCTGGCACAGTAAGAAAAAAGAGCAAAATATATACATCCATGTATACACACACACATATAAATATATATATATATATGCTATAGTTAGAATTATGTAAGAATCTCTGCTATCACAAGCACTATACAAAAAATGGATTGTTAGGGTGGTATGATTTTTTTTAATTGTTTTCTAATTATTTGCCAAAATCCCTTTAATGTTGCATGTTCTCTGTACTTAAATGAAATCATATATATACATGTATATATATGTATGTATGTATATATACCAGCATTATCATGAAGAAAAAGATAGCAGAAAGGAAAACAAACATAAAAGATAAAGCAGCCTCCACCTAGTCTAAAAACAGAAAATTATGAAGGCTCAGCATCCATTTCAACAGGGAGCAATGAAAAAGATACAAAGAATCAAGTAAATTCATTAGAAGATTATTTTTCTTACACCCTGCTTAATAGTAATGATAATCCCACATTTGGGTTAGGCACACACTAAACTAAAGCAAGTCTTTCTTAAACACAAGGAAATGGTGGTTCAGAGATGCTAAGTATCTTATTCAAAGTCAAATAGCAAGTGTTCCTACCCAAGACTCTAAAACTGCCAGACTTTCCACTCCTTTGCTTCACTGTCTCTCTCTCTCTCTCTCTCTCCCCCTCTCTTTCATCTTCCTGAGTTCCAGTCATCATTCTGAGATCACCTTTTTTTGTCATTTACCCTTAGCCCTTAGTCCTTTCTAAAGCAGTCATTGTCATCTGATATTCATTCACTCATTATTGTATATGCAGCAAATACTCTGCATTCTGCTGGTGCTGGGAATACAAAGCTGAGGAAAACAGACATTGGGGGTGCCTACAATCATGAGCTATCTCCTTGTGGAATTGGCCTCTGAACTGAAAAAATGGAAGGAGCTAGGATTAGGCAGATGAATGGTGCGTAGTAGGAATTAATCCCTGTGGAGAGTCAAAAGGGGAAGAAACAAAAAGAAGATAAAATTAAATAAGACAAATGTGGTACATTCCAGAAGCTAAAAGTGACCCTGATAGCTGGACTTGGTGTACAATAATAGCCATAAATACTTTATTGTACCTGGAACAGTCTCATTTTTTAAAGACCTGGGGAGGGTTTGCTTTTCAAGGGAAAAATTATTCTTGATGTCAAAAGACAACACTTAAAACTTTTAAGGTTTTCCCTGATTGCATGCCAACAATAAAAGCTATCAGTAGCTTTATGAATAAGCATGTCTAAGATGTTGTTATGCAAATTACCAATGCAATTGATTTAAAGATTATTGTTTCCATATCCACAAAATCTGTGAGATATTGGGCAAGCTCTCTTTATGAGAGATTTCTTTTTAAATTTTATTAAAGAAACATTGTGTCATAATATTATATAAGTTTAAGTTGTGCATCATCACAAATCAGTGCCTGTATATAATATATTAAGTTTACCATCAATAGCACAACTCTTGTCTTTTACCATATAATTGACTCATTTTCCTCATTTGCACATCACTTCCTGCCCCTTACCTGCTGAAATCATTCATTTGATTCTATAGAGAAAATGTCGATTTCTTTGATTTGGTGCATTTGTTTGCTTGATTTTTCTATATAACACATGAGTAAAATCATACGTTCTTTGTCTTCCTCCCTCTCACTAATTTCACTAAGCACAACTCCTTCTAGCTCCACCCATGTTGCAAATGGCAGGAGATAACTTTCTACTTCCAAAATGGAATACACTCGTCTTAAATGCTGATTGATGAGAATGAGAAACAATATAACTTGCCAACCCACAGCATGTAGAAGACAATCATTAAATGGTAGCTACAGTAAAAGATTGTAGAAAACCGAAAAGCCTATAAAGTGTCAATTGAGTGACAAGAAGAGTCATTTTCTCATCTGCACATTTGGTCCTCAATCTCAACTACTTGTTCACATATTTGATTTTACTAACAATGAAGCTGAATAATGTTAATGATCTGAGTTCCTGTCTTTCCCTTACTTCATATCTTTACGTGTTTGATATGAGAAAATGTACAACGGCTCCAAGACTGCAGGTCAGAACAGAAGCCCTGATCAGGTCAAGAGAAACTTCCAGGGACAGTTACGACAATTCTAAGCTTTGGAGAAGCTATCACAAAAGTTCTCACTCACTGCCTCTACCCATCTGGTCCATGCGTGGCTTGCTACAGAGCTAATTCGTTCACTACCGAGATGTCCCAGGCCTCTTGTAGAGTAGCTGACTCACATGAACATGAATATATCTTGGTATGTTTCTTTTTGAGAACATTAATTGCATTATACCCTACAAAACCAAGGACTTTGTTATTCTACAGCTTTCCAGAATGTGCTGCTTATGTGTTCTTGCAAAGTAGTGTAAGTGATTCAGGGTGCTATTCTGAGATAGTGGGTGGTGAGGAAGAAAATGATTCTTATTAACTCTCAAGTATAAATATAGATGTATCATCATTCATTTTGAAGAAAGATGTTTTATTCTCTGTAAAGAAAACCAATTTCTGAAAACAAATGTTTAGATTGTTGTGGCACGTTTTCCCACAAGGACAAACAATCAAGACATTGTCTTTGGAAATCAATCTAGTTGTAAGAGGTAAATGACATTTCCACTATTAAATATAGTTTGCACATGCTGTGCATTTTAGAAAGTGCATGGGATGAACACAAATGTTATTTCATTCAGAGAAAAGCAAAGACTCATTTGGAAGACATTTGAGATACCAATTCTGAATTCCACAACAAATAGAATAACTGAAACTTGTAATTATGGAGGTGTCTTCATTCTATTACCTTATGCACTTTAACATAATTCCAATTTAAGGCTGGGGTTGGGGGATGGAGTTCCCTTATATTCTGGGAGAATTAGAACATTAAAGAAATCATCATCACTAAACATTTAAAAAATCTGAATATCGCAACCTCTCTCATTGAAATACTTTGTTCGGTCCTTAGACACTTTTCATGCTACAGCTTTGTGCAGTTACCCAGAAGATGCGTTTTTCCTTTCTATTTCTTTTACATAGGTTTCAAAATCAAGCAACTTATTCTGTTTCACCATTCCTACCTTTATCCAGGATTTTATATTTTATCCACTTATTGTAATTCAAAATATTGGATGAGGGATAATTAAGCTTTTAAAATTATTTTTAACTACAAATAATAGCCTAGTATGTTCATATGGGTTAGTAGATTTAATCTCTATATTTCTCAATGGACTTACATTATAGGTCTATGTATAGCTGTATACACCTTATCATTTCCTACAGAATAAGGTAAAGCTAAGAGAAATTGTTATTTGGGGGAATAGGCATCCATTCAAGGAAAGACAAATCATAGCAGATATTTTATTACTGATTTTCTCTTACCATCACACATTAGTGATGCAAAAGGATATACTATCTGATTTCCCCAGTGTCAGTTTAGAATGGCATATATCAGTTAGATGATGACTCACAACAAAGAAATAAGTGAGACTTTACTTCTTACTACCTGAATTAGGCCTATTGATTTTTTTTTCTCTTTACTTCATGAGGTTTTCAAACATGTTACTTTTATTATTCAGTCTTTTCAGCTAAGTTGCTAACATTATGGTAATATACAGGCCAATGAATATTACCTTCTGATGAAACATCACATATTTTAGACTAGTGTCAACAAAACGAAGCAAATTACTAACCTCTCAAACAGTTTTACAACATGCCAATAGGCCTTCTTCTCTTCGAGTTTAGTCTCGATTCTTATAATTACTGGATAATTACCCTTCCATACTCACTTTCTTTTGACAGTTAGGTCTAGCCACTGGGGTTTTAACATCTAATTGGTTTGTCTACTTAGATTGTGAATTCTTGAATCTTCTTGAATTTATCAAAGCCAGACAGCCAAAGGGGTTAACAAAACACACAGGTAGTTCTGTCTTCCAGAGCCCTTCTAAAAGGATTAACAGAAGTACCAGGCTCTGCTACTTCTTCAGTCATTATTCACAAACCTGATAAGTGGACACAGTGAATACTTTAGTTGTCAGAATAGAGCTCTACAGAATCATTGCACTCTATAAATGTCCAATAACAATGGCGAAGAGTTAGATGAGCTATATTTAAAATATTTCCCGTCTAATTCCCCTCCTAAATCTGGCTTCCATCTTTGCCTCTTTATGGTATCCAATGATCTCAAGTCAGCCAAGTTCAAAGGCATTTTCTCTGTCCTTATCTTCCTTGATCTTTCTGATGTATGGGCCGCAGCTTTTCATACCTGCCCCTTTGAAGACTTCTGGCTTCAGTTCCTGAGACATTTCTATTGTCTTCTATTTTTCTTCATCACCACCCTGATCTCTCCAGCTCATTCTCACATTTACATGTCTTTTTCTTCACTTACATCTTTCCACTCACTTTTCTTCAATGTACCTTCGGTGAATCATGTTATCCCTGTAGCCCGCTGCTTTTAAATCCTATACTGATTCTTTTGTTTTCACAAAGGTATGTTAGTGAATGACTTAGAGAAACTTTTCTAACATTGATCCATATCTTTCTGTCAGACCTAGCTACATCAAGGGCACACCAAAACTCAAACATACAGTTTTATTATAGAATTGAAGCAACTGCATTCTCAAGTGCTTACTGCCTTTCAAAAGTCACCTTCTCCAAAAACTTCACTGATCATTCCACCTCAAATTCTCTATCTCCTTCATCTGCTTGATTTTTCTTCAAAGCATCTGTCACTACTGACATTACAGTGTACATTTACTTATATATCATTTGAAAGCATCACAAAAATATAAGTTTCAAAACAGCAAACTCTTTGGTTTTTCTACTGCTACATGGCCAGCACATAGAATAATGCTACACTAGGTAACAGTAAGCTCTAGAAAAACATTTGAATGGGTTTATGAGTAAGAGAATAAATGCATGGTTCACTCTGAATTCAGAACTTTAGAATCCTTTCTTCTTACTACCTCAATGCTCTAGGCTATATCAATTAGCATAAGGCAAGGTTGATGCAAGAAACAAGACCAATAATAATTCAGTGGCTTAAATAGGTAATGATTTATCTCTCACTTGTAGTCTGAGCTGAGGATTTCAGGCTGGCAGGAAGCACTGCACTGTTTCTCCAAGTTATTTAGGACATTGGTCATTTCCATCCAGTTGCCCTGATTCCCCCAGGGATACTTTCATGATTTGTTTAGTTAAAGCTGAAACTTCATTGGTTCTAGCAAGTTGGTAGAAAAAAGAGAACATACAGGAAAACCCTTACTTCCTCCAGGTCTATGCCTAGAATAAGTCACAATACTTCTGCTTAGACACTATCGGCACAGGTGTGGTTATGCGATCCCCTGACTGTAATGGAACCTGGCTCCTGCAGCCTGTCCAAGTGCTTATGAAGAAGGAAAAATCAAATTCTGACGGACCACTGACAATCTCCTCCACACCAGTCAATTTCTCAGAAAATCTCAGTCCAATTCCTTCCTTTCTCATCATGCCAAGTACAAAAAGGCCCTTCCCCTGCCCAACCCACTATGATCCTTGTTCTTTTCCCAACTTTCAGTCTTTCATCTCACAAGTCTATCTCATTCCAAAACCCAATGACTTTTCCAAATTATGACTGTCACTTTTAATTTCTTGTCTCACAAGTCTGCGGCTTGCAATCTCCACTTATGTCAAGTACAAATTATTTGTCATGGATGTCAACTTTCTCTACAGGGCTCAAGATCCTCCACAATGTCACGGGGTAACACTCTCCAACAGAGAGAGGAATTCAGCACATTTTACACACATTGACCCACATTCATGTATCTGTCTTTTCCACAGTTTCTTCGAAAGAAGACTTACATTTTTAGTTATACAACATCACAATATTCTGTTTCCTTCAAAGGCCTGATTAGAAGGAACTTTCAGATTTGCATTTGACGACGGAATGAAGAAGTCAAAACATAGAACTGTAACCTGGACTTGACTTAAAAAAAAACCTATATTCTATACCATTATAACATCAATATTAGCAATTATATTTCAAGTAATAATTTTGTTATTATTCTTTGCAAAAGCCCATTTTAAAGGCAACATTTTTCATTTGTTTCTGGGTCTCTGAGGAGGTGTCCCTGAAATCTTTTCAGAGTGTCTATGAGGTCCAAATTCCTTTTATAATTATGTAGATACAGTGACCTTTTTACTAGTGTTCTCTTACAAGAGGATGTAGAATATTCCAGAGGTTACATGATATGTGATATAACCACAGGTTGAATGAGGAAACTGATATGAAAATGAAGCTGTTTTTTATTAAGCCAAATACTTTAAAGATTTGCAAAAATAGAAAACTACAGCACTTTTCTCAATCTCTGCTTTGTAATTTACACTTATTTTTCATTAAGTTATTATATTAAGATATAATGTTGTTTTAAATGAATATTTCACAATGCTCATTTTTAATTTATAGCGAAAAGACTGATAGGCACAACCCATAAAAGCAAGACTTTTGAGATCCTCAATAATTTTGAGGAGTTAGAGGGAAACTGACAAAAAAAAGTTGAAGAGTTACTGCCTTAGAAGATAGATTATTGTTTTGCTAGTTATTACACTCACCGGATTTACCATTCATTTATCTCTCCTCAATTCCTGGAAGTAAGGAGAGTGGACATCACTGAAAATGTCTATAAAAGAGTTTCTATTCTCTGGTCTAATGTCCTTGCTGAAGTCCTCAAGAACAAAGTATTGCTGCTTTGATGTTCTGCTCTTACAAATATGAAGGGAAGACAAAGGAATTAAGAATTGTGCTGAGAAACAGGTACAGAGGTCATTAGGAAATCAGGCTCTGCCAACTCTCATGCATAACTAATGACTGTAAAGTGCTTTACAGATGAAAAAGTGTTATGTCATCACAGAAACAACCACTTCACCTCTCTTGCTCTAGGAGAAAACTACCTCTATTCTTCATACTCCCTATATTTCTTAGTTTGTATAGTGACACTAGATGATTCAAACGTAAATAACCAAACACCATTCATGATGAACAATATTTGTACTTTAGGGCCTTCACTCAATCCTGCAATGTTAACAGATTCTAATACCATTCACTTAGCTTTGCCCTAAAGAAAACTATACCACAACCAAAGGCTGTTATATTATACCTTGACAATGATATGTTTACTTGGAAGAATGCTTTCATTAGCCTATTTCCATGATAAAATGAAAACAAATGAACAAAGTGTCACTAAAATTCCAGTAAGTAATTCAATAGAAATAACTTCCTCTATGGTAAGTAAGCAGTATGTACCAGTTTGGGTAGTATAAAAGTATCTCAGTATTTCATCTCAGTAGTATAAAAGTTAAACCATTTACCAGGTAAAAATATTTCTAAAATATCAGTCGTGTAACTAAGGGTTAATTCCTAAAATTCTGAAAGATGGAGGAAAATATTTTCTGTTTTTTTTTTTTCTATAGAAATTTATTTTTAGAATCAGTTCTAATCTGATCACTTCGAATGTTCATTTCATCTGTCTGACTAACGTATCTGAGCTTAGATATGATTGAAATTAAATTTTAGGTCATTATAGCCCTAGTATACTTGCTATAAAGACATTGCTGGATGAATTATCTCTAAGTCCTGTTTTATACATGGCATATAAGGACATTTCCACTTAACACTAATGAGACTTATGAATCCATTGGTGTAATAACAGAAGTAAAGGTGAGTTTTTATTAGTGATATATCATCCTTCATCTAAATGTTCCACTTCTGGTTAAAAAGGTAGAAATTTGGCTCTGCATAAAATGCAAGAATGTCTAGTGTCTCCAAAGTTGTAAAGACTTAAGAATAATACATCACTGTCTTAAGACTACTAGATACAAAAATAGAATTTTAAATAGCAATCTCTAAAACATTTCCATATATTACTTCACATTTTCATTCTTCAGAAACTGATCACCTAGAATTTCCATATTTAATCTTTTTAAACACTAGCATTCATTGTTAGTAGAAGCAAATAACTGTGTTTTACAAATTAAGAAACTCATTTTGCTTTGTGAATTAAAACTTAAATGTTATTTAGGTTGCCAGGCTATTTTTCTTTCAAGTATTTCTTCTTGAGAACTGATCTATAACAAAAATTCTTGGACTGCCGACATAAAATTTTAAAGAACTGTCATTAATTTAAAATGAGATCTATTTGATTCTTAAGCATTTTGCTTTTTATTGCTTAAAAAACATTTTTAAATTCTCCTCAAAATTTGACCTATTTTTCCATTTGCTAATGTGTTTTTAAAGTAAACCTATTATACATAATAAAAATTAATAGCTGTTCTAATAAGTGATTAAATTTTTAAAGATAAAACATGTTTTTACTTTGATGTGAGCATTTTTTTAATGTGGGAAAAGAAAACATTTAAAATTAAGAATATATGTACTTTAGCAAGAGGACTGCAAAATAGAAACCACACAAGTAACTTTCTGGCAATCCTATCTTTTCCTAAATCAAACAATTAAGTCTTCTGTTTGATAGTACAGGACAGTGAGAAAAAAGATGCAACAAGTTTCAAAAATATTAATTAAAAAGCTACTCGGAAAAGCACAAGCCTTCACAGTACTTGAAAGTTAATTCCCACCATATTTTACTTTATCACATTCAGTGGCCTGTCTAGTATTATCTCCATATACCTGCTAAGTTTAACAAGTTTCAAACAACACATTGTATTTGTGACAGGTCAAAATAAACAGTAACTCTTACCCCTGAGAAAAAGAACTGGTGCCTGAGTTACAGTTAAGGATTATTTCCTGGAACAAGTTTTTTTGTTGTTGTTTTTGTTTTTAACTGTCCTACAGAAACCCTTGAAATTCGTGAAACTTGGATTTTTTTTCTTTTTTCTTTTTTTAATCAGACACACACTGTGGGACTAAGACCAGGCAGAGGACAACATGGAGATGTGAAGATGCCATGTCACCAAAGCTGGGACATAGTTGTTGTATAATCTTCACATTAATTGCACAACCAAATGACCCACACTTACATTTTTGGTTAGGTTTCAGAGAGAGGCGGTATTATCTACTCCATGCCAATGACACACACACACACACACACACACACACGCACACACAATGTTTGCAAACTAGAACAGTGAATAACAAGATGTAACTAGAAACTCCCCCTCTTTTTACAAACAAGAAAAAAAAAATACCATAGGGAAGATTCAAAATTAGAAAGAACTTAAACTCACTCAATTAATTTGAAATGCGAGCTATAAAATCCTTGATTAAAAAAATCTCCAAGTTTGGCTCTTTGTCATTCCCCAAAGAGGGCTGGCAAGCTCTGTCCCAGTGGTCCCCTTGCTCCCCAGTGGATGGCAGTGCCAGTCTTTTTGTGGTGGAAGCCAGCTGGAAGATCCAGGGAGTCTTTCACGGTCCCCCAGTGCTGGAAAACACTGGGGAGTCACGCCACTTTTTTGGTGCTCGAGGGGAAAGAAAGAGCGCACGCAGGGACACCCTACCCTGTCCAAGGCGGTGGTGACGCATCTTCCTCCGTACATTTGGGAAAAAAAAAAAAAAAAAAAAGACAGCTTATTACTGAACTAAATGTTTTTATTGATCGCCCCTGAATCAGAGTCCACTGACTCCGCAAACCTTAAGTGGCTATAGCGCAGGACTGTCATTTCCAGGCAGCAAAAGGAGATACTGGATTAGCTCAAGACACCTCTCTGTAAGCTTTCTCCGAATCCCTCCACCCCCTCGGCCTCCCGGGTCGGGAATAAAGAAAAGGGTTGCAGCCGGGTTTGCCACCCGCCCTTGCCTGGGGCCAGGGAGGCAAGGGGGTGCAGGACCCAGGAGGCAGCGCGCTCCCCGCGCGGTGCGGCAGCCGACCGCCCGGCGCGGGCGCACACCCCCACCCAGCGTCTGTGGCCCGCCGGGACGCGCAGCGACCGGCGCGCGGGGCCGAGAAAACAAATGACTGCTTTGCAGCGTTCTCCATTAAACAATAAAGCTGTAAAGCCTCAGGTGCAGTGTTTGTTGTGCCGTCTGCGCAGTACAGTGGCTCCGGCCCGGGCGAGCCGAGCGCAATGGGCCGGGGAGCGCCTCTTCGGCTGATTCCAGAGCGAGATAAGGAGCCGCCGAGCCACCGGCTCTGTCTAGACTCGCGACCTCACAAGTCAAGCGCCTTGTTTGGATTAGCCCTCCAGATCTGCCAACCTGATCAAGTCCTGAAAGAGAAGGGCCCAGCAACACCCTTTTTTCCTCTCCCGGACCAAGATTGCCCCTTCTTGAAGGGATCAAGGGTTGATTTGCCTGTGGGAGTCGTGGGGCTGGTTAGACCAGTGTCGGGTTCCCCCTTCCTAACACCCCACCCACCTTACACCGAAGTGCAGACAGACGCTGTCCTGCCCGCTGGACCTGAGAAACGCACCAGAAGGGACAACCTCAAGGGAGACGGGCAAAAATAAGAAGCCAACTGAATCAAATCCACACCTAACAGCACCCTGAAATGAACAAAAACTTTTGGTCATTGAAATGGAAAGAGGATCTCAGGCGAGGTGAGGGCTAAGTGGACTCTCCCATAGGGTAGTTTTAGAAGGCAGGTCAATCTGCTCCCCACCCCCCCATCTGGTGAAAAGCAGATGCCCCCCACCCCCTTAAATTTAGGTGTTCCCTTTTAGCGGACTAAACGTTTTGTTTCGTTTTTTAGAACGCTTTTGCTCATTGCTGAGCGCTTTTTGCAGGATGATTAAACAGAAAGATTTGCAAATACATTTTTTTTTTTTTTCACAAAATAAAAAGAATCAAGTTTTAAATGCGGCTCTGGGAAGAGGCTGACTTCTCCCACGCACAGAAACTGGCTTCTCGGAGCCAACAGAGTAAACGCCACAAAATTAAGAGATGGGATAGTAACGAGGCTCACAGCAAACACTCAGCAGCCTTCCCTCCCACCCCTCCCCCTCCTCTGCTCCCTGTGAACCAACTTCTCTGTCTACACTTCAGAAGTCTCCAGGAGGTGTGGAGAGATCCTCCATCACGACTTGGGACATTGTAAACTGTGAAGTTTATGTTTGTGGCGCCTGCACTCAAACAGCCATTCAGTGGCTTGCTCGGTTATCAAGAAAACAACAATCAGAAAAGATCAGTAAACAGAACAGCTGCCAGCGCCCTGAATGGACTACTTGCGTTTTAGTTTAAAAACACCGACTCACACTGTACAAGTTAGTTGTTTTTAAATAGTTAACCAGTGTTCAAGATTTGGGGCCAGTTTCTAAAGTAACATTTTTAAAAAATAAAGACATAAACATATTCCCTTCAGCTCTCTCCCAGCACTTCCAAGGAAAATCTGATTCGCCTTTCTATGAAGGAATCTTTCATTGTCCATGAGCAATGAGGAAGCAAATAGCCTGTAAAGAATTGAACTCAAGCATCATTTGGATGATAAATCTCCTTGCCAAAAGTTGACTAAACTGAACTTTACAAATATGAAAATGAGTACTTTCTGCTTAGTTGTACTAGGGGTGAGATTAAAAGCCCAAACTGGCCAGGTTCCATTGAAATTCAGCCCTTCTGGTGGTTTGGGCTGAGTTTTAACTTATTTTCTTCTTTTTTAAGGAAATAAAAAAGGAAAAGGTTAAGTAAATCCACATGGGTCTTACCAGAGATATTTCAATGAGAACTATCTTAAGACTGGAAAATGCAAGGTGCTAGAGAAATGCAAAGTACTTCTAGGTACCTTAAAAGTATACTGTCTTTTTTGGCTGGTAGTCAAGAGGATCAGATAGACCAGAAAAGAGGTCAACACAAAGAGTTTCTGGAGTTGAGCTGGGTGACTAGCAACAGAGCCTCACAAAGTCATCTATTTATTCTTCAATTTCATAAAGCTCTGAATTGGTCAGTGAAGACATACGCCCACATAGAATCTCAAATAAGTAGAAATATTACCATAATGAAGGAAAAAAGTCTCTTCAAATATGATTCTAACGTAGGTGGTTTTTAATGGTAAGAAAAGCCAAGTCTATTTGATGAAAGGGAGGGAGCGACAGTAAACTGAAATTGATGTTATTAATGTGAAGCAATTGGGGGGGGGGATTTTTTCTTTTAAATAAGATATAGATATATAGATCCATACTGATATGGATTCCTCGATAAAGCAGAGTGCCCTGGATGTTTTGAGCTGCATTAAATTTGAGCTTGCAGAAGCTAGAGGAAATGAGTCATAATGTCCAGAAGGAAGAATTCAGAGTAATAAAGGGAGGGAGGATCAAAGATAATAGCAAACAGGAGGAATTTCATTAGAAGAGCACAGCTCAAAACTCCTGTCTCCAGAGGTGTGCTGGGAAAAGGAGGGTATGTGCAAGAGATGGTTTGCAAACAAGAAGACATTTCAGCTACACATTTTAGAGCGCATGCTGAGGAGTCTAGAAGGGAACACACCTTTCATATGAATAATACAAGAACTAGAATGTTATCGACCCATCAATCCATTCTCAGCCATCAGGCAACAAATATCTTGAATCCAGCAAGTGAAACCAAATCATTCATCACTCCCTTCCCAAATGACTGTACTTAAATTCAAGCTGTGGACTTCAGAAATAGAGTGACATCTATATATGCAAAACATCACCTCCTCCCCTCCCCCCACCCCTGATCTAGGAAGTAAATACCATGATTAAAAAAAGCTTTACAGGGTGCGCTCTGGTGCTTAGTGGTCTAGTACACCTGAGAGCAGTCCTACCTACATGCCAAGGTCCTGGGTTCAAGACCTGGGACCGAACCAGTGTGAGTAACTAATTGAAAAATAAATAATGCTCTTCCTCCTCTCTCTTCCTGACTGCTTGCCTGTTCACCTTTATTCCTGCCTGTACCTTTCCTTAAAACAAACAAACAAAAAAAACTTCACAAAGATGTGTGCCTCTCATAAGACTCCTCATTCCAGGCCTAAATAAAGTTTGTTTTTTCACCTCTAACTCCTAAATTTCTCAAGTCTAGAGGCTATAGTTGGAGAAAGAGATTGAATGGTTTCTAAATCACGGTGGGCAATTTTACAGACGAGACCGATATTCAGGTTGGACTTGCCATGGTTGCACGTATGCAGATATGATGATGTGGAAAAGGGAAAACTGAAGAAGGCAGGAAAATAGACATAGTGAATGAGAAGCTAAGAGTCAAGTCCAGTGCAAGAGATTAGACAAGGCAGACCAGAGAGAATTAGAAGGGGACAAAAAACCAAAACAACAAAATGGCTTTTCCCTTTTCCCGAAGATCCGTGCGAGGTAAGACGTAACTCCTATTTTTCTCAACAGAGAACTACAAGCCATTATTACCATCCGCCAAATTATTACCCCTCTGTCAAGAATAAGACACAACAATCAAAGTAATCAACGGGCATGTCTAATGCACCGTAACATTTTCAATGCAAAGTTTGCTTTCTCTCTGCCCCCACGTTAGAGCCTGTAATTAACCCGTTATGTAGAACGAGGCCTAACAACAGCCTAATTGAGGCTCGTTTCCCGACTTGCGGAAGGTTTGGAGCGGCGGAACGCGACAGCGGAGCTGGGGAGGCTCCGGGCTCGCCCCGTCTCCCGCTCGGCCTCCGCCCGGCTCCCGGTCGGGGATCCGCAAGGGCACACGCCACAAGACACAGAATTAGATTAGCTTTCGTATTTATTAAGCATCGTCAGATATGTAGAACGACATTACACTCCCGCATACAAATGCATCCAGTTTCTCAAAGTATCACTCTAGGGGTAAAGGAAGTCGAGAGGACTGGGTGGAGTCCGAATTCTAACGCTACACCCATCAACGAGGAGCTACTAGAAGCCGGATTTCGGGCACCATTAGCATACCTCTGGGTTCTGACTTCTAGCACAGGAACTAAGCCAATGCCAGTTCAATGCCAAGGGACTGAAGATCTGTTGCTGCACAGGTCCACGCAACTTTCCAAGCGCCTAAGGGGACCTGGAAAGCCCGCGACCCGGCCCCACCTCGAAAAAGGAAGTTCTCAGCAAAGACTGGGGGCAGTCTTCACCCTAAGCCTATCACCCTTCCAAGGATTTGGGGGTTGAGGTTGGGTTTGGGGGAGAAGGATTGGAGAGGTAGAGAAGAGGGAGGAAACAGGTTTTCGGCAGGGACGCAGGGGAGAAAAGACACACACTGGCTGGTCTGGAAACTGGTGAGAAAACTCTTCTCTCCGTTTGTTCTTCCTGCGCACAAAAAGCAGAATTTCTCAATCCGCTGACAGCCGCCACTGGTAAATAATGGTCATACTTCACTGGCCAGGCAGAAAGCCTCTCTTTTAACAGGAGCTTATACTTGAAATATGGGTCATTTCAACAATCCTAAGCAGCAGACTTTGGTCTAAAGCACTTATTCTATGAAAATAAGTGACTCAGAATCAAAAGCTATCTTAAGCAGGATCCTTGTCCTATTTTGGGTGAGGTCGAGGAGGGGAGGACAAAAGAAAGACTGGAAGAAGGCAGGGTGGAGGGCATTTTCAAGGAACCGCTACCATCATAGCTGGGAGCAAAAGGCTTCCTAGCAGTTTTGATCCAACTACTGAAATGCAAACTTGAAAGCTCAAGCTTAACTATTTGCAATAGAATATCACACCTATTGTATGCCATTTACTCCAATTCACATGCAGTACTTAATTTCAGACATTTAAACGGCTTACTTGTAAACATATAAAAGAGGGACCCTGGATCATTGTATTTATTTATTTATCTATGCCAAACGTTTATTAGTGAAATAGTCCTGAAGATATAATTCTACATATGGCGCTTTGATTTCACATAATATTTAAGAAAAAAGACAAAACACATAGAATTAGACATATAATTCAAAGAACACGGTACAACCTTTATCTTTTTTACTTCAGCAAACAAAAAAATGTCAAATGACATGAAAAGTGGCAAGTCTTACGACAATAAATAATAAATTACTTTATAATTTTTGCAATGCAAGAGCAAACAAAAAAGTTTTCCTTTTTTCCTCTTTATTTCCAGAGAGAAAACAGTCATTTTTTTAACCAATAACTATACACATCTTTGGGGGAAAAGTTCTTGGACAGACACAAGTCAAACACAATCCCGAGACGCTTGTGGCAAAATAGAGGTAACCTTGTTGCAATGCTTTATAAGTTGGTTTTTAAATCTGAATTCAAAAACCTTTAAAGTCGCTTCAGACTTCTTGATAGAGGATGGATCTCAAAAAAAAAAAAAAAAAACGGAGGGGAGTGGGGAGGCAAACATAAAAAGAAAAAGAAAAAAAAAAGAAATCAGCTACAGGACATGCTAGGAGACCCAGGATTTCAATTAACCCCTTGTTAAAGTCAACTAAAAACATCGCAGACCAATGTAGCTCCACCTTCCTGAAAGACTCTTTCAGCCAAGGAGGCCAGTTTCTCTTCCTGCTGATTTGCTGGAGCCCCAGTTGGCAAGGCCATGACCAATAAAGAAACAGCACCATTCAGATTAGGATGTACTAGAAAAACCTCTATTTCTGCTTTTCTCTAGTTGCGTGGTGAAACGAAAATGCTTTTTTTGAGATCCTTGAGTATAAATCCTCTACGTTTTAAAAACGTCTTTTTTTTTTTCTTTTTCTTTTATTTGTTTTTTTTTTTTTTTTTTTTTTTTTTTTTTTTTTTTTTTTTTTTTTTTTGTTTTTTTTCAGTACTCCTAAGGTCATTGGATAGCATATATTGGGTTAGGGTTTTGTTTGTTGTTTTAATTCTAGTAAAATCCCATGATTGTCTTCACAGTGTTGCTACCATATCACCTTGTCATTAAAACAGACTTCGTGCATTTCATGGAGCATTCATTTCTCAATTCAGTTTTCATTGACTGGGTTGTTAAATACTTTTGTTTCGGAGTTCAACATTATAATTTCCCACTTTCTCCAACAGGGAAAAGAAAAATACATCTGAATGAATGTTCCTCATGCCTCAATAGGACTGGCTACCATGCTGTTAGGTGTATCTGGGAGTTGAGAGGACATTGAAGCCACTTCACTGCCAGTGGAGTTAGAGCCTGGTCCTCCTTCTGAAAAATTGACCTGCACAGAGGTTGAGAAATAAATAAAGGAGGTGTGATAGTATTCATTAAAGGATGATAAACTCATCATCTATGTGGATGGTTATACATGTCTGTGTGTAGAGATATCCACACATATAATTGAATTTTACAGGTTTAGAAAAGCTCGCAAGGGAAAAAAACTTGAGAAAACTTCTCCCTTTTCCATCTTCTAAGAGATCTCTATTTTAACTCATCTCCAACTTTATATTGCATTAAATTATTTAAGAACACTTTGTGTTTCCCACTGTAAAATGGCATCGCCATCTCTACCTGCCTGCTCAAAATAAAAGCATCCTGATTGCTACATGTTGCCCTGGGAGCAAGCAGGTGGGTGAGTTCTGTCTCTAGGCATCAAAGCCTTCTCTTCTTGAGTTGGAAAAGACATAACACATTCAGGTCATTCAGATCTTGAGACAATAGATTCTGAGGAAGCTCCACAGAGCAATGATTAACTCCTGGGAGGCTTCACAGCCTGGCTTTCTCCCTGCCAAGATCTTGGTCCTGTTGCCTTTTCCCTCCTGCCTGCCTTTCTTTCTCTCTCCTCTCTATCCTCTTATCCTTCTGATAGCCGAGCCATATATTAAAACATCATCACATTAGAAAATCTGACTCTTTCAAGTTAAAAGTCGTGTGTTGCTGCTGTAAACTTTCTCCACCCTGCCCAGGCCCCCTCCTACCATCATCATCTGACATTAAAGTTTCAGAAGATACAAATGCTTGCATATCTTGAACTCTCCCCTTACCTACCTTCTATGGTCCAGGTTTTTGCTCAAATAACTCATAAGATTAATATGGCTTTAAAGTAAGTTTTTTTTTCCCCCTTAATTCCAGAGCCTACTTTCCTTTCTACCCCATTAAACCTTCTTATTGTGAGGTCCAGAGACTTCTCAAACTTGCCTAGCCTCTAGATTGTCCCACGTACAAACATGAACTGGGGCCAAGCCCTTTTAACCACTGCCCATTACCTAACTGCTGCCAGAAAGAAAGAAAATGCCCTCTATGTAAAGGTGAAGGTGTAAAGCTAACCTTAACTAAAGCTTGATTTTAGAAGGAAAAGTTGTGTAAGACAGATCTTGTTTTATAGAACATCTTATCTTGTTTTAAAGGACAAGAATCTATAGGGCTGTTTACTACTATTTAAGAAAAATATCGTGTATCATATCACAATTATATATTTAATCTTACAGAATTTTAAGCCAATTCTAAGTGAAAGGTTAGTTGATCTTCTCTTTTTTTGGATTTGTAAAATATTGTTATAACATGTTTTCACATATTGCCTCTGATAGCAGAGCTCATATTCCCTTTGTTATACACGGTACACATTATGCGACTGTGTATGATGTTTGAATTAATACTTAAAAATGTTTAAGCATTCTTATACTTTAGATTAAGACAGTCGGATAAAAGTAACAAAAGTTTCATATATTTGAATAAGTAAACTTAAGGATATACTTGAAAACTGTATCCAAACTGCCCATTGATTAATATATACTATGTATTACAAATACCTTGACCTAGGTCTTAAACACACCATTGCCTAGGAGCTAAGGAGGGAGTACACATTTACTAATTGCTGATCAAAATGCCAAGGTTATCTCTCAAGTCTCTTTCCACCTTAAGTCTAAGATGTATGGCCCTGCCACCCTGGATACCTTCCCATGTAGGTCTGTCTAGTCAGGCACCTGGAAGTTATGCTCTCAAAGTAGGCCAGACTGATGGATGATTCAACCTGCATGGTCAAAGTATGCATTCTCTAGTGGAAAAGACGCACCAGAGGTTTGTTTTCCTTGCCCTTGCCTCCTAGTCACCAAACCTCCCCTTCATCTCCCACCCCTCCCCCACCCCATCTTTCACTGTGTGACAGTTAACCCAGAATCTCCTTTCCGTTGGAGATTCCCCCTCCTTCACTTTGGGAACTGACACTTACCAGTTGCTGAAAAGCAGGCTGATCTATGTCACTCTGCAAAGCGAAGTCACTCAGTACTTTCCAAGGCGGCTGGTAACTTTGCACCTCCACTGGGTTTGCCTGTAAGCCACCGTCATGTCTCTCTGGACTAGCAGCCACCATGGGAGTTCCTGTCATCCCCTGGATATTCTGTGAACACGCCCCCCCCAATCCCAACATGTTAATGAGCAAACTCCCTCCCTCCATTGTCTGCACAAGCTAAGCAAATATACCCTGGTATTATCTTATCTATATAGTGGCTTTTATTGACTCAGTTAATCTGCCACAGGGATGGATATTAGCTGGTGCTCGGTTTTGTTTCATTGTGTTTTGTTTTTCTGCTTCTATAGGATGGACTAGTAGGTCTTCCTGGAATTTATTAAACCAGATTCTAAGACTCTCTTCTTTCTTTGTACATTCACAGCTCATCCCAAATCCTGCCATCTGTCTGCCATTGCCACAGACTCTCACAAGCAGAAAACTGAGGCAGGAGAGGCCTCCTTCAGCCTCTAATGGCGCTTTTATGGGCAGTTGCCTCAGTGAGATTTTCAGTTACATTTTCTCCCAGAATCTCCAAGCAGGGACAGCCCCCACCCTGAAGTATTTGGGTCTGCTTGTTATTGTACTATTATGTACTAACGAACGAACTTAATGCCCTGGCCCAGTCTTGGCCTGCCTGCCAAGTTTAATGACAGCAGGTTTTATAGCATTTAAAAATAGGGACTAAGCAGTAAAAGGAAAACAAAAAAGAAACTATTTAGCTTAACTTAACCAACTTAACTGGGGAGGCCAGTGGGGAAGGTACTCTGAGACTCTGGGAGAATAGGGCCAGGGAACTGGTCCCTGGAAACCTGGGCTTGACCTCAAGTAGAAGTGCTGTTTTCCAGGGTCACCTTGGGGAGGGCTCACTGGCCTGAAGGCTGGCAGCAGGTCTCACCCAGAGAGCCTCCACCAAATTCTGGGATCAGACAGAAAGCCAAGGAGTTGCCCCTCCTCTCACAGCCAGAACTCAGAAACTGAAAATAGTAGAACAAAAAACACGCCCCCCACCAAAAAAAAAAAAAAAAAAAAAAACAAACCTTGGGCTGGGCCTCATTGTAGTCTGCTCTCCCTTTTGGATCCAGGGTATGGGCAAGGGTGAGGACCAGGCACCCACCCACTCGGCCGCACTAATGGGGGGCCCTGCTCTAGCAGTAGCCTGAGCCTTAGTGCAGTGCCTCTCCCTGCAGGCATAGGTGGGGGTGGGGGGATAAGGTCAACCCATTCAGGCTCCTGCTTCCTGCTGGGGAGCAGGGGTGGAAAACCACAGCAGGCCAGTCTGGACAGCTGGCAGGACCCTCACAGATGCCTCTTCCTCCATGTGACCCCTACCTGGCCCAGGGCCACTCACAGTTTTGTCATTCGGCTGCTGCTGCTGGAGCTGTTTCATCATGATGCTCCGCTTCTTGTCCTTGCACCGCTTGTTTTGAAACCAGACTCGGATCACGCGGGGGCTGAGGCCGGTCATCTCCACCAGTTGCTCCTTCATGAGCGCATCCGGCCGGGGGTTGGCGGCATAGCAGGTCCGCAAGGTGTGTAGCTGCTTCTCGTTCAGCACAGTCCGCACGCGCGTGGTTTTCTCCGGCTGTTTGTGGACATGGGGCCGCAAGGCCGGCTGCCGGGCGGAGATGGGTTCGGCTGCGGAGAAAGGGGCACCGTGAGCGCGGGCTGGGCCGCTGGTGTGCCCGCGGTTCCCAGACCAGTGCTGGTGTTTTGCAGCCTCAACAGACAAAGCAGTGGCGGCAGAGGTAGGAGTGAGGGGAGCAAAAGGTGGAATAAAATCCAGCTCTCTAATCTCAGAGGTCAATGCCAAGTAATTCACCCCCAAAGCTGCTCCCACCCCTGCTCATGTCAACATAGCATTTAGCGGACAGGCTCACATCTCAGGGTCTGTCCGCCACCCCCCTCCGACCGGCTGGCAGCAGGGGTAGCATTTTTCAGCTGAGTTTCTCTCTCAGCCTTTTCTCACTCTGGGCCCAGGTTACAATGAGTAAGCACCGTCCACCCTAGACTCTGGGATGAAGACCAATTAGGGAAGTTTGAAACACAGAACACTCCAGTGACAGCTTAAAGGCACTCAGCTAGCCCAGATGTCTGCCTCAGGGAAGCCCTAGAATTCAGCCAGAAAGCCTTGAATTTTAGTCTCAAGAAGACAGTCCTCTTAATGGGGGCTAAAGAAATTCAGTCATTTCAGCCATATCTCTAGTTTTCCATGTTTCTTAGCATTAAATCTACTTGGGATGCCCCTGAGATGGGGTGACCCCAAGCAAAGGAAAACCAAAACTCTGTGGAGCTATCCAGGCTAGAGATAAAATTGACAGCTGGGCAGTCCCTGTCTCCCGACTCATTTCCAATATTCTATCCTTTGGGTTTCCCCACAAGAAGAGCACAGGCTGAAAGAAACATAATCTGCCAGCTCTGGTGATACTGTCCCCCTCCCTCATTAGTCACAAATCCCCTACAACAAAAATTTTAAAACAGCCAGAACACAGGCTGCGGGGGAAGGGAGGAAGAACCGCAGGTTTCTTCCCACCAGTGCTTAAGGCCAATTGATACTTTTTAAATGCACAGGAGGGCAGATCTATTCAAAACCGGAAAGCAGGTTTGGAAACATTGTCTGCCTTCCTAACAACGACTTGCATTCTGAACCAAACTTGCTGTCTTTCAACTCTCCTACGTGGGGAAAGGACCCTCAGAGCTGTAGGATACAAATCCCACACCTTCTAGAACCCCCTACTGCGAGGTCAACAGGTCTGGGGTCAATGTAGTGTTCTAGAAATAGGCCTCAAGATGAAATTCTCTCTGAATCAGGTAGGAAGAATGGTTTAAAGAGGCAAGCTCCCTTTAAAAGGCAATTACTGCAGATTAGCTTGTTGACAGTTTTAAATTACACTTCTGTGCAATGGCCTGCAGTTATTAAGACTGTATCTTTTTCAGGTCTCCACCAAAGGATTCAAATGCATTTAAAAAATGTTTTGGAGTATGGTACAGTTAACGGGGAGAGGGCTTGGGGAGGCAAAATGACTTCAGGCCACCTAAACTTCCTTCATTGGGTTAAAAAGGAAGATCCAGGGGCCCAGAGCTCCACCCCTTTAATTAGGCAGCCGCTGGGAGAATACCTGGCGGGGAGCAGAAGCCCTTTTTCTGTAAGCCCTGGTGTGGAGGCCAAGGTGAACTGGAAGTACTGCTGGGGCGTGTGTCTACATGTGTGCACAAGGGGTGCACACTCATGTGTACCCATATATAGACACACAGATTTGTATGTGTGCAGGGGGGTCAAGGGAGACAGGGAGTGCACTGAACCTCTTGGCAAGGAGCAAAGCATGGTGCAAATTGCCATGGGAACACTTCATTTAAGGGCCAGTCGCTGCCGTAGACACTGCTTGTGGCCACTAGAGTTGTGTCCTCCCTTGCCCGGGGCAGGAGCTACGCTGACCTAGCCCAGCGGCCTCCCTTTGTCGGAGCCCCCTCCTGGCCAAGGAGTACCTGCCATTTGCAGTGGCCGCGCTGGATGCAGTGGGCTGAGTGGGTCGCCAGCGCCCAGGCTGGCCCTCTCCACCACATCGTGGTCTGCACGGCAGAAGAGCCCGTCCTCCCGCAGCGCGAACTCGTCCCCGGGAATGAGCTGGCGGCTGCAGGCCACGCAGCGGAAACACTCGATGTGGTACACCTTGGAACGGGCGCGCATCACGAAGTCGTTCTTGCTGAAGCCAATGCTGCACTTGGCGCATTTGATCCCGTACAACCTGAGTGCGATGGGCCGGGCCCAGGGCGGGAGGAGAGAGAAGCACAGGGAGAGAGAGGGTCACTTCAGATGGGCAGAGTCCAGGTCCAAGATCACCAGTGACCTTGGCTGCTAGGCCCTGAGACACTGAAATCGACAATAGCAGGTAAGATGGGAATGGGAGCACAGAAATGGTTAGATTTCTCTCTCACACTCTTCTCTGTTACTTCTTGTCCCTTTCCTAGGAACCTCTGTCGCAATTCACGCCTTTCAGAACGACCAGTCCACACCCAGGACATTTCTGATATTTTCAAAACCTGAGCCACTGCTCCAGGGACCGGCCCTAGTGTGGTCCTTAGAAGAAGGCTTCTAGGGGACTGTAGTAGCTACTGACCCCAGGCTTTTGCCTCCCCTCCCCTCCCCAATTTCTGCTACTAGAAATGTCTCTGAAACTGCAGCCAGAAAAGTGTTCCTTCCAAGAGAAAAAAAGACTGGGTAATGCAATGGTCACCCCACTCGGTTTGCAAGCACACACAAATGCACAAGCAGAATAATAAAATGAAACCTCTGAGGGTTTCCAGATCCCCTTCTGCACAAGAAGTCCTTTGCCATTTTTCCCCAACTAAAGATCTTTCCTCAGGCAACAACATTAACTCAAATTTTCCTCTCCATTCTTTCCTTATTTAAAAAATGTTTCTGCTCCCTCAATCTTTTTCAAGTCAAAATCGCTGAACCCACTACCACCATTTCAGTTTGCTTGAGAGCCATAACTGAACAGAAAACTGAAAACCCCACTTCTAAGATGTTTCCTTGAGGCTGACCTTTCCTCACCAAGGCACAATCCTGGTAGGCTCCATCTAGAAGGAACTGCCCAGGCCCCCATTCCTTGTATCAGTCAAATAGAAGGGAGGGTACGCCTACAAACAGAAAATGGAAGAGAGGGGGAAAGATCCACACAAAGCGGAAGGAGGGAGAGCTGGTTCCCCCAAGGGGAGAAAGGCATTGAAAGCCATTCTGCTTTTACAACTACAGCATTTCAAACAGACACAAACACAGAATAGAGAGAGACAGATTGAGAAGAAAAGGTAAAAGCTATCAGCTCCTTCCACAAACTGGTGTCCGGAATTAGGCTGCAATGTAGCAAAACTCTATCTCCAAAGGAGCATAAAGATACAGCTGGAGGTGTAAAGTGGGCTCTCCCGATCCAGAATCCTGAGTCCACACACCAAGCTAGCAAAACAATGAAAAGGGCTCAGTTGTCAGAGGTTAGAAGGTAGACTGGAAAGTTTGCCTCCCTCCGCCTACTCCATGTGAGATCTTCCATTTCATAGGATGAGGACTTTACCTTGCCTGTGACCAAACAATTTAGAAAACACTCCCCCTTCCTCTAGTTCCCTTTCCTTATTTCCTCCTACTTTTTCCCCTTCCCCAGAGTACTAATCCCACACACATACTGCTTAGGTTTTTAAAATCAAGGTGATACCCTCTATTTCATGATTTTTTAAATAAGAAAAAAAACACTGGACACCAAGAGCAGGAAAGAATTATTACTGCATGCTTAAATCTTGACTAAACTTTCATGTAAGTACTCAGTTCCAGAAACTCTAAGATTAACCAGTCAAGTACACATTAATAGTCATGGAGGAAAATGTTAAATAATATTTTGCTATCATTTAATAATATAGGGAATGTGTTATCTTTTCTGTGTTATTAAAATAAAAATTTTCTTTGGAAATGTCTCTGGCTTCCGAAGGCAGAAAATGGGTTTCTGTTACATATTTACACAAGTCAGAGAAAATTTGAGATTAGTAAAGCATGAAGCTGAGATGAAGAATAAAATAAAATGGGGGAAAAACCACTAAAGTTCCCTATGTGATTTAGTCTTGTCAGCATAGGCAATTCACTCATTTTATCAGTTACCAGATTTTAATGTGAGAAAGGAGGCTGTTCAATTATCTAAATATACCAATTGTTCCTAGACAGATGATGGGCAATTTGATCTGCTCTGCCTAATTCATCAGCTCAGATAAGATAAGAAAGAAAAGACAGTCAGATGTCACCAAAGGGTTAATATTTAAAAAGATTAAATTTCTGGGTCTTTTTTGAGAGAATATTTGTATTGGTTTTGAAATTTTCCAGGAGGGGAGAATCTAACCCTAAAATTAAGAGGCAATACCTATATTATTCTTTCAAAGTATACTTCTAAACGTGATTAGGTCAAACTTTTATTTCAAGTATAGCATTGACATCTCCAAAGAGTTTGTAAATTACTAAAATAGCGAACCAAAAAATAACGAAGAAAAAGAAAAAACACTGCATGGTAAAATAAAAATCAACTTTTTAAAAAAGCATAAAAACCTGACTCATACACTTTCAATCTTTTTTCTGTTTGTTTTGGAAAGGGAGGGTGAAAGAGGAAAATAATTTGAGCTTCACAAATTCCAAGAACAATTCAAAAAGCTTAAATGCCACCAGATTTACGAAGTTCACTATGGACTTTTGGTGGGTTTTTTTTCCCCCTAAGGTGAAACGAACAGCAGAGCAAAGGGAGCCAGAGTACATGTAAAACAGGTACAGGGTAACTTTTGCACGGGGGACCCCACTACAGCAAACTCGGAAAAAAGACAAAGCCACACCAAATCATAAATAAGGAGGGGCGCAAGACAGGAAATCTCACAAAATTAAGGAAGCAGTATAAATGGCGTACCTGATATAATCTCTTTTACAGTAGGTTTTCCCATCTCTAACAAAGCATGTACAGCTCTCGTCCAAATACTGATTACACTCTGCACATTTCAAACATGCCGCATGCCATTCCAAATCCGGCGAAACCCTCAGAATATACTGATCGTGAATTTGATTGCCGCAACCAACACATAGGGAAATCAGACGTTTTTCTGAAATGAAAATAAATACATGATTGACTAACCGTTTACTTCCTACAGAGATAAACACACTTTTAGTGTCGTTCTCTTATAGGGCGTACTCTGGGATTTTTTTTTTTTCTTTCTTTTTTTAAGAGTATTGCTCTTTGGGATGGTAATTGAAGTGTGCCATCAAAACCTCGACTCATTTTAAAAAGGAAGCGGAATATATGTAAAATGCCGATTTGAATAGTCTACATTTGTAAGCCTAGCACGCAATCAAACCCGTTCATTTTGTATTTTTTTTTCCTCCCTCCTCCCTCTTTGCCATAATCATTGGGAAAGATTATGGATAAGTCAAGTCAAAAGAAAAGGTTTTGACTAGAAGCGTTAAGTGAACGCAGGGATGTCTATATTTTCCATGAAGCACGCTCTTAAATAGCACATAGGACTGGATATTGTTAGCAGGAGCAGACATCAATACAGTTGTCACTCGTTCTTTTGCAAGGCTAATGCTAATTCACATCTCCGGGTATTGTATGTGCAGGCAGACCTTTGCAACAGAAAAACCCACTCGGAGAGCTCAGGATTCCGGAGGAGAAAACCACCGCTTCAGTTATCAGAAGGCTAGGATTTTTGGAGGATACACCGGCGAATTCAAACACAAGGTACGATCAGTTTCCCGACGATCAGAACCGATAGCAAGCATGCAGGCGTGGCGGCAACATGAAAAAGCCACTTTTTTTTTTTTCCTCTCTCTCCAGGCAATGACTCCAACTCCGAAGAGTCCTTGGCACCCGTGCCTGAGAGAGACCCCCGCACGAGAACAGCACACCGAGCCCCACAAGGTAAAATAGCCTCTTACTTTTTGGTGGATCTCCCATGTCTCCCATATCTGTAAGAGGGAGTAATGTCCACAGTGAAATGGTGGGTGTACAGTTGGTGAACAGCCCACACAGAGGATGCTGGAGCTGTGGCTAAGTGGGAAACAGTGGCCCCGGGGGTTGCCAAGGCTGAGAGAGCCGCTGCCCGGCTGCGCCGCGCCCTCACGGATCGAGGAGTCCAATTTAAGCCGGCGGAGTTGACGGAACGGAGGCGCTGCGGCGGCGGCGGACTCGGAGCGGCTCGGGCACCTCTCTTCCTTATCTCTTACTCAAACTTCTCTGCTCCAACTCAGCTCCATCGCCATTGGTCTGACGCTGCGCGCGGGGACGTCAGGCGAGCGCCGCGCCCATTGGCTGCGGGGCGCGCGGCGCAGCTGTTCTGATTATCATATTTCAGCCTAGCAGCCGCCGTGCGCCACTGACCGCTCGGCGAGCCCGCGGGAGAGGATTAGGGCTCCCGTGGCAACTTGCTCTGGGCTCTGGCCGCTCTCCCCAGAAGCTCGGGCTGCCAGGCTGCTCTGGCCTTTGGCCTCCCTCTCCTCCTGCTCCTCCTCCTCCTCCTCCTGCCCCCTCCCTTGCTCCTTCCCAGCCGCGCTGCCCGCGCCCTCGCCTCCTGTCGCGCTGCTCCTCCGCCCTGCGCTCCTGGGGTCCCCGCAGTCTGCTGGCCGTGTGGCGCGCGGGGCTCACTTTTCTGCCGCCGAAGGCGAGCGGCTGGTGGGTAGGTCTTCCTCAGGACGAGGTCCTTCCCGGGTTCTAGGAAAAGGGGTGACTCAAAACAGGCCGATTGACCGGTTTTGATCTTGCGCTTTAGCTCACTGTTCCGGGCCTGGTCGGGCTTTGCTCTCCGGGAGGGTGAGTTCCCGAACTGGCTGCGATTGGTGCGCTGTGAGCTGCTTAGAAGAATCGGGAGTGGGATTAATAAACCCAAAGAAATTGTTTGTTAATGCAGTTCCACTCTCCTCTATACTTCTGATCTCAGCTCTCCAAAAGCCGGGGGTGAGAGGAAAAGAGGGCTTCTCGCCTTGGCAGGTTGGAAGCACTGAGGTAAAATCCAGTAGACTCGCGAACTGCTGCTCTCTTTCCGACCGGAGAGATCTGTTTTGCAGTTTAGAATTAGGAAGCGAACTAACCCAAAGACAGAGAAATGATCTTCCAGTAACTTAAAGTTTGTAAAGTGATTAGATCTTGTTCAGTTACTCTTTCGGCTGGTCTCCTGTCCTTTGTTTTTAAGCAAACGTTTGCAATTAATGGTGTTTTAGTAATAAGAACAACTCTCCATGTCTAGCTAGAGTTTTTGTTTTTTGCTTTTTAATGCGTTAGTCTAAGGGCGAGCATAGGGAGGCATCTAACACGGCATAACAGTGAAAAACCAATTTCATTTCACTGCGTGTTTTTATTTGATCATTTTCTCTTGGGAAATAACCTGGAGAGAGAAGAACGCTGGCTACAACTCGCCGATAACCTTTTTCAATAATTTCTTACATGTTCCTGATCATCTCTTAAAGCTTTCCAAACACAAGACTCACAGGAGAGCCATCTAGAACCCCTACCCTTCTCTCAAAGCTTGACATAGTCATTATCTGATGTGGCTGTCAGTTTTATCTAAAAAGGCTCACAAACCCAAGCAGTGGAAGGCTTACTTTCGGTGTCTTGTTGCAGCGAGAAAACCCGGTGTGTTAGGAAACTCATTTCTTTGTATCTTTCTCCAGATCTAATCCTTGATAGCTGAGCCCTCCAGCCGGCCTCAGAGGCTGGGTTGTCTGGAGAGGTTTCTGCCGTGCGCAGAGACGCTAAGACGCGTGAGTTTCCTGCTGCCTAGCTGGGGCTTTACCAACAACAAGGTTTTGTTTTGTTTTCTGTTAAAGAAGATTTCTAACTGAATCTCATCCTTTCTATTTTTATTATAAGTTTATATCAGACTGCCTGTGTGAACCATGAAGTTGGATAGTCATAGGTTGATGTATTTACCAGATTTTGGGTTTTTGTTGTTGTTGTTAAAGTTCCTGGTCCCTGGTTTCATTTGTGTGGCGTCTTTGTCAAATTGCATTCGCAGAACTGATACAGATAATAACAAGAAAGAAGTCTTAACCAATGTATACAGGCATGTTTCCCATGTAGATAAGCAAGTTGACTCTGGTTAAAAAAATAAATAAATAAAAAAGAAAGAAAGAAAGAAAAAGATACCACTTTAATGCCAGAAAGTAAATAGAACATTGTAACCAATCATATTCCATCATACCACCTTTATAACCTGAAGTTAAGACAATGGAAACTGCCAGAAACCCTGATGACTTATATTTGAAATCCACAAAGTACCCTCACTATCTTATCCTCTTTCAAATCATCCACAGGGTCTAGGTCTACACGATGTGGTGTTTTAACTCTAAAGTAAACTATTCCAAAAAATTACTGCTAACGATGATAGCAATTCTAAATAGAAGCACTAGCATGTGGCTTAAAGGAAAGCCTTAGTAATGGGACAATTTCATCATAATGGTAATGAAAGAAAATAAGATGTTTACTATTTTCGGCCCACAATGTTATTGTAAACAAGTATTTTCTTAATTATTTCCCAAGCTTCTAGAAGTGAGGATCATGCAGAAGTTGCCTCCTGTTAAGGGAGAAATTTGATGGAACCCAATAATTACATTCCATGATGAATGTGCTCTGGAGTTCACTGTGTCTGTTTGATTTTGCATTAAAATAAAAGTTAGGGTATCAGACGTTATTGTTTCACTTCACCTTGAAGTTCAAATGTGATCCCCGATTATTCCCTCTTCATTAGCTGATTGCTCTGTGTACATTTAGTGTATCAAATGTATCTGTAAAAAATTTGCAACGTTTTTATAGAATACATCAAACTGTGCTTAACAATATAGTCTCCCAGTACTTGATCATAGGAGCGACCTCTTGTGTTCACAGGAGGGATTATACCTTATCCTGCCACATATGGACTCATTTTTTGACCTTTACATATTGTTAGGTCAAAAATATATCCCTCAAAGCAGCAATTGCATGAACCCCCAGGTATGGCCTCCTTTCTTGATGCTAGAAATAAAAATAAAATAAGTAGTGGATATAGTCCCCATTACCTCCAGGTCATCTACATTGTGTTCTTTCTAGTGTCCCCAAATATAAAATAGATGCTAATATTTCATGAATTCCTCTGGACTCAGTGGCATCTGCTCACATTCACTGTATACATCTTCCAAACTATATGTTACACCTAAAACTCCTGATGGGTTTTTATGTCTGTGTTTTTTGTGTTACTTTCTACTTTCATTAAAATGTAAACATTCCACATCACACTTGATGTCTGCTACAGATTCCTGAATAAGTACCTCATTCTCAAGCTACTATTTAAAAAATCTAAATAGGTTTTAAATGGAATCGAAAGGTAGCGTATGTTAAAATTCATTCACTCCCCAACAACTGACCTCTGATGATAGAAGTTGGTTCTTTTGGAAATGATGACAGTAAGGGAGAAGGCTTCTTTCCCCTCCAACAGAACCAAGATTGAGAAGGAAAAGAGGCTTTTTATCAACTTTCCCTAAAGTAGAGGTTTGGGAATTTATTCCCAGAGAGGCGATGTTCTGCTTGGCTCACAGCAGCAGAATTGGGTTTGAAAGAGAAGAGCAACAATTGGGATGCCAGTTTCCTTGAGTAAGGTAATCAGATGAAAGAAATGTCACTGAAGGATTTACATTTTATGATTTTCACAATTTGGGGGTCAAAATGAAACAAGAACGTTTCGTTAAGGTATGGAATATATGGGTATTATCCCATTCCCTGTTCTCGTTTTTACTTTTTTTTTCTGTGCAGTCTAACAATCATGTAGAATAAGACTTCATACACTCTGAGTATCTTTAAATCAGTCCAAGTCTGATATAATTAATAAGCATTTAAAAGCAGTCATGATTAACCACTTATATTCACCCTAGACGGGAGGTGTGCCTTGTTAGAGAGCTTTTGCCTCTCTTCCAGTTGTCGGTGGCTCATTGAGGATGACTCAAAAGACTGCACTCTAATTTCAGAGAAAAAGAGGATCTTCTTTATGTACTAAATGGGTATGAAGTGACTTTCTTTACTTGTTTTTTAAAAATAATATCAAGCAAGGTTAATAAAGGCAGTTGTTAACAGGAAACCTTTAGTCGTTATTTGCATTTTATTGTGGACACAACTGCTGCGAACGGGTTTTGTAGCCTGTCGTTTGTGTTATTAACCAGTTTTAAAACAATTTGGGTGAATTAGCACGAATTTTCTTCTGCTAGCTGCATTTCAGAGTTCAAGTAGTTGTTTCTGCCACTGGCATTCCGGTTCTTTTTTACTGGCAGACTGCCGCCCGGGAAGCAGGGTTCCTGTGCGGTGGAGATAGAATTCCACGCTCCCGGCGGCGGCAAAGCCACAAACCTCAGATCCATCTAGAGAACGCGAAGTTCCGAAGCTCATGGCCAGGGCAGTACAGTAGTTCGATCAAGCGAGGACAGGGATTTATAACCTCCCTTTAAAATTGTTTTTGGAAATATTTATTACGATTTCCCAAAAGCAGCTGGCAGTGTCAGGTAAAGCCTTTTGCTTCCTTTAAAACGGTTTTGTGTTTTTTTGTTTTGTTTTGTTTCAGTTTGTTTTCTTTTTGGAACCCAAAGTGACTGGGAATAGGCATCCTTCTAGCTGGACTGGAATTTTGCATAAAGCCCAGGTTGGAACCAGTGCAATGTGCTGACAAAGAGGTTCTGGCCCCAGGACACACTGAACCCTACAATTGGCAAAGCCTTCACTGAATATATTGGATTCTCTCGGGGGTAGTTGGACGCTGGAGAGGCAAAAAACTCTCTCCCAAGTCCTGGGTGGTTGGGCTGAAAACTAACACATCTGCATTGAATCTATCTTCCACCAGCCCACCTGAGCTAGAGCAAGTTAACTCAGTCTAGTTGATCAAGAGACATTCTGAAAGAAGTGACACCCTCTCTCTCCCCTGCAGTCCAGGTTCTAGGGACTGTTCTGAAGTTAGTGCCTGAGAATTGATTTCCAAAGCCCGCAGGAGGTTTACTGGAAACTTGCCGGAGGAGGGGAGGTGAAGGTACCTTGGGGGAGTTCAAGAGGAGAAGGAGAGGGAGGAGGTGGAGCAGCAGAAAATTACCAGTCAAGAGAGGGAGGGAATGGGAAGTCCAGAAATCTGCCGGAATACCTCCAATAATCTTCCCTTAAGTTTCAGAATTCAGCACTGGAAAAGCGGCTTCATAATAAATGAGGTGTCCTGGGGCTGGAGTCCACAGGTGGGCTGCAGAGGTGATGTCAAGAGTTATAGTTACTTTCTGTGAATTGAACTGGTGACTACTGCACGTCCTCCGGGGCCCTTCGATGGAACTGAGGTGCATGGGTGGATGCTGTCTTTTAGGGGAGCAGCAATCGTTGGTGGCATCTACAAGCAGATGCTGAGAGTAGAAAAGTTGGTTTCGGGACTAAATAAAAAACTTCAAATCCCAGTAAATGACTAGCCCATTTGGGAGGTAAAATGAGGGACAATTTTGAAAGACGCCTTCTGCTTCCACTCATTGGAGATGAATGGGAGTCTGAGCGTCAGATGTTTGTGCGTTTAGCATTATCTGCTCCTCCGGATCCTTGTTGAGAAAACACATACTTTTTTTGCCACTTCACATTGAGAGAATTTGCCTGACTCTTCTACCTGCTAAGTACCAACTCAGAAAAGGGACCCAGGAGAGGACCTTTGTTCAGAAATAACACCATTTGATCAACTCAACTGAGCTAATAACTTGCCCCTGGCAAAGCTCAAGGACCTCTTTCCTTTCCATCCAGCAGCATCTGGTACCGGTGTCAATCGCTCTACCCCAGGTAGTCCTTATCAGGGACCCAGGGACTCCAGTCCTAGAGTTCTTTTGGGGCTCAGAGCACTAAGGTCAAGCTTCTGGGTTCTCTAAGAACCCCAGGGGCCCTTGTAGATTGCATATAGCTCTCTAGAAATTTAGTCGAAGAATAAAAGAAACATAAAGCAAAGAGACACTCACCTGTGTCCCTTCCGCCGCCTCCTCCCTTCCCGATTTCCAATTTGTAAACTCTAGCTGGGCCACCTTGCCACTGGGTGTTCTGCGCTCAAGTACATTTTTAAAAGTTTCATCTTCCCGCTGCAGAAGTATAAAAAAAATCGAACTGAATTGACACCCCTTGCCCTAACTCCTGCTAAACTTCAGGAGAAAAATCCACATCCACGTTATCTCTCTAGGTCCCGGGATGGCAAGCGCAGCCGTGGAGAGGCCACTCCGTTTTAGTGTGAATCTGCTTTCCATTCACTTTGGGGACCCAGATGGCCTTGCTCCAGCAAGGGTGTGCTGGAAAGCAAAGGTGAATTTAGTCGCCCTAGGTATCATTCTGAAAAGGAGGAGGGATTCCTGCCTGCCACCTGGGGACTGTCTGCTGGGGAATCTCTAACCTCCCAGATTATATGGAGTGAAAAGCTTTACCACCAGCTGCGGGTTTAGAGACCCAGCCCTTTCCGAGGTTAAACTTGCAATCTCAAGTTCCCCCTTCGAACTCCTCGAGTTCCCCACCGCCCCCAAATTAACACTTGTGGAAATGCAAGCATCAAGACACCCTGTTAATTGCTTCAAACTGTCAGATTACCACTTAATGCCATCTCCTGCCAGGGGTTTGACTTTCCCTGAGTGCCCACCTTCCAGAAAATTGTAAGGAAAGCATTTCCTCTTGGTGGCAGCCTTCGGAAATGATAACACAATTGTTGGTGCAGAATATTGGATAGTTTCAATTCTTCCTATCACCTCACCCTCCCCAATGTTTATACCCCAAAGTATTAGCTGACATTTTTCTTCAGGTTTGTTTCTTATTTCCTGTTGCAAACGTTTGGATTGGAAAACAAGAAAAATATCTTAAAGCATATATTCACTTCTGTGTCTGCTGTCAGGCAGAGGGCACACCAGCCGCTGATTAGCCAGAGAGGCGGGGCCCCTTTGTTGATTTAAGAGTTCAGCAAGCAAACTTCACACTGACTTCGTTGCTTTTTTTCAATTGTCTATTCTTGACTTTGATCTGGAAAGTCTCCATTGTGCAAAACTCAGTTCAAAATTGAGAAATAGAAAAAAAAATTGAGTTAAAAAGGTAATAGTTATATTTTAACTGGTTTTGTTTACAGATTGTATGTACCACATACTCATGTATATACATACATATATATATAGAATGGTAACAAGTTTGTGGCATATATTTTAACTATAAAATTATGTGCGGTATAGGCTAATAAGAACATCATTTAATATTACAAGATAGTTCATAATGAAACATTTGAAATGCTATTTCTAATAAACATACCCTCCATCCAAAAAGAAATTGGCAGGCTTAAAAATGATAATGAAGCATTCTTTTCTAAAAAGAAAAAAATCTGAAACTTCATAATCCATAACAAGATTGCTACAGGTTGTACTGTTAGAAAATACTCTTCTGTTTTGCACAATCGCTTATCCCAGTTGTGCGTTGAAATGTATTTTTGCCACTATTAAGTTCTGAAGTAGCATCATATTAGTAGGAAATAAAATCTGGATAAATCCTACTGAATGCTTAAAAACTGATGAAATTTTGTGCTCACATAAATTTAAATGTAAAAATTAATATATTAAAATAAATATGATTAGGTTATATTGCCTTATAATTTACAAAACAATATAAAAAGAAAAATTATAACTAACCACTTGGGTTTATGTCTGGTTAGGGTCTGTTCCTATTAAAACATAGTAATAATAATAAGATTCATATATATATATACACATATATATGTATAAAATAATTCACTATCAGAGTATTCAGTTTCCTTATAAAAATATTGAACTCTTATATGATGTGTTCTCTCACTTGAATGTAACTAAAGTGATTGTAGCTTTGTCACATTTTAAGAATCCTCTCACTTCCTGGATATATGTAACAACTTAGAAAGATTACTGCATATAGAATTGTAAGACTAAATTAGAAATTATATTGCTACCTGTAACTAGCATCCCGCTGACTTTGACTTAAATATCACTACCCAAATTATTTTATGTCTCACTTTCAGGTATACTATTATGTGCTATTTCATCTTCTTGGCCCAGTCTTAGAATTTATTATATACTCTCCTTTTTATGAGCGTCACAAACCATTGGTGATAAGTGATAAGAAGCACTGTGTCTAGTTTTACTGGCTTTGGATTCTCATATGGCATATGAAAAAAGTGGAAGACATGTCTTGAAGAAATCTTGATGGTGTGTTTTTTCCAATCCTGAGATGTTGATTTAGCGTTTCTAAATGTCACATGATGTACCTCTCCATAATCCTGTACCCCAGCCATTGCAGATCTGCTGACATGACTTTGGATATACTGTGCCAGGGCAAATAGATTCCTTTAAATTATGCCACCAGTGAGAAAGAAACCAGAGTACAGCTCTCAAAGTGAAGGAAAAGGTAAGTGGATGGAAAAATCACTGGAATACGGTTTTGGAGGAAGAATTAAGTGTTTGAGACTTTATTAACTATCAAAAGAGAGGATGAAAATAGGTGTTAGACTAAGATGAGAAAAGTGCTCTGTTTTGTGAAGAGAAAGAGAAAACTTATTGAGGAAAAGAAAAAGTGCAGTAAATGTGAAGAGGAACAAAATTAAGGAATGGGTCTTGGTGACCCCATTCAACCTGATAGATTTTACGTTTAAAGACAAAACCCAGATCTTTACTAGGAGTAGATGGATGTTAGGTGGGAAAAAATAAATGTTATAATTATTTTAATGTGACTTTTAAAAAGTTGAAACACTGATTTAAAGGGAGTTTGGGGTAGAAGAGTATACTCTTTGGCAATATTTTTAAAAAACTGTATTTAAACATACTAGCATCATGTTTACGAAAAGTGAACTCACTATTGGTAAACAGTATCAGCACAGAGAATACAAACTAACAATACTAGAAGTACCGTAAAATAGATTCATATTTTTTAATGTAACCAAGTTTACATAACAATAGGATTTGGATGCTGTTAGAAGAATAGATCTAAGAAGGAATTTTTTTTAAATGGCTTCAAAGTTTTCCAGAGATTATATCAACCATGGCTCATTCTATAGATTGGATTATACCAGAAGGTATAATTTACGTATTTGGAACTGCTCACTGGTTTACACAAGGAAAATGGAAAGATGTTGGGAAAACCTTGCCTTATGCTCAAATTCATGCCAGGCAACTTGAAGGGCTGCCAGCAACATTGTTATGTTAGCATTTCTGACCTGGCTTCACATTCTCCTTGACTAGTTAGCTTCTGATGTGAGAGGAATGCAAGCCAAAACCACAAGAGAGCATTCTTCGCACCCATGCACTTGGGAAGAGTTTGGGTGTCCAAAATGTTGGAGAGGTCAGATACAGTTCTCATAGGGTCAGAATGTCTGCACATGTGCATAGACCAACAGGCCCATAAAAGCCTGATGGGAGGCAGCAGCGTCCCATAAAAGGTCACACCCAGTCAGAATCCAACAACATTTGAAAGGCGTCTGCTATTGAGAAGAAATATGAGACTGACAGCATCGGCAGAGGCAGCAACAAACAGTAATGGATGGGGATTAATCATTGTAAAAGACTGAGCAAAAGAGACAGCAAATTCTGCCAAGCATGAATACTTCTCCACTCACATGTTTCACAAAGTATAGTCTTCAAAGTACAAGCCTATTGGCCAAGGTCGGGTTGATCTTTGTTAGATTGAAAGAAGCAGCTGTGAGTGCATCTTGTGGCTGATGGGGGACACCTAAGGAATTTTAGTGTTAAAAGAGGAAACATTAGCTGTGATTCAATAGTAAGAATGTTCCTGATGACACATAATAATAAAATTATGGTGTTTCCTGGTAGAGTCATGGTTGGAGCAACTGCCTCTGACTGAAGCACAGTCCACATACATCCCAAGGACACGGGCTCATGGTCGTGGTCTGGGCCTGGGAGAACTATCAAGATGCACAACTAAGTAAAAATAAATAAAATGCTTGTTCCTCTTTTCTCTTCCTGCTTGCCTGCCTTCATTCCTGCCTGTACCTTTCCTTAAAAACAATAAAAGTTGATTAAATAAATAAAATCACATTCCCTCACCGTGTGCATGCCGTTCCCTTTGGCATAATACTGATTTATACATTTTATTGGTTGCTATTAGCTATTGATCTTCAGGACTCTGTGTGTGTGTGTGTGTGTGTGTGTGTGTGTGTATCCATGACGTACCCTGATGGAGCAGAGTTTGGGTTAATTGCCTCCAAAGCACACAGGTCATACACCCCTGGATTCAGGCCCCAGGTCTGGGGGGAAACAATCAGTGTGAACTAAAATGGAAATAAAATAAAAAGTCTTCTAAAAATGTATATATACGTGTGTGTGTACATATATGTGCATATATACATATATACGTATACACATACATATATTCCTTGTGTTTCTGTATTTAGCATCTGACTTTATTTCACAGTTTCTCCTCACTGAGATACCCTTTATATAAGCAAAACATATTGTATGACAGCCTTTGCAGGATTGAGGCCTAAATGGAGCAGTTTGGAGGACTCTAGGCAAGGCCATCGAGATGGAAATGGCACCCCTAATATCCATCAACATGCTTCGTTAATATTTATTTCTTTGACATGAAGTCTCTTTAGTCTTCCAAGATTGTTATTCAGTTTTATTGTTTTAATTTAAATCCCAAAGTTTTCTGCAGGTGTTTTTTTCTTTTTTTTTTTTTAATCCTTCATGCAATTAAAAAAGTTTCTATAATAAGCATGTTGGAAATAAAGAAGCTGTCAAAGAGGCAAATCTATAGAATTAAACCAAAAAATTGCTATGCAATGGGATACTACTCAGCAATGAAAAGGAATGGACTGATACAGGTTGTAACATAGATAACATAGCATATCAAAACAGATATGCTGCAGAGTGAAGGAAGATCAACAAAGTATGATTCCACTTACACAAAATCCTAGGGAAATGCAAGCTAATGTATAGAAATTAGATCAGTGGGACTTAGGAATGGGGTGATAGAGCTAGCAGGGAGGGATTGCCCAGGAGTTAGGAAACTTGTAGGTAATATATCTTTTGGTGGCTCATGATCTTGATTGTGGTTTTATGGTGTCTACCTATGTCAAGACTTTTCAAATTATATCATTTAAGTATGAACAGTTTATTGTCTCTATTATAGTTCAAGAAAGTTACCAAAAAATAGACCTCAGGGAAGAAACCGAGTATTGTGTTGCCCTGTTCTTTTGTATGATTGGTGTTGTTATTATATACTCTCAGTGAAGTGAGAGAGAGAGCGAGCGAACAAACAGGTGCTTGAAGGGAGAGATGAGGCTTCCCTCAACCATTCACCTGATTGGTGTCTCAATATTTGCTCAGGAATACCAGTCTGAATTTCCTATGGCTTAATCTTACTATTTTAAATGCCCTTCCTGTTGTAGGACCACTATTCTGGGACCGAGACCCGCTTTTAAGATGGCATCTCTAATATCTTGCTTTCCTCAGAGTCAAACCAGTTCTGTAAGTCCTAGCATTCCGTGGGTAACTTTTTATGGTGCATCACTTTCAGCTTGGTTTGAGTATCTTTCAACCATTTTCAAAAACTCTAGGGAAGGAGATTTAGTGAAGTTAGTCAACAGAAAGATATTGTTTGATTTCATTCATGTGGCATATAGAGAAGCTAAACAAATGAACCCTATTAAACAAATACACTATAGGACCAAATTAGTGGTTATCAGGAGAGTGGGCTAACTGGGTGAAAGGTTGCTTTTGTGATGCAGAGAACTGGATTGTTACTGATGAATTTAATGTAGTATTTACAGATCTTGATATGGTGTATACTTTAAACTGTTAAAATGTAATGGTACCTTAATAAAATAAAAATGGAAGACAGCTAAAGATAAGTTTTTCTTTTGTTTTTCAGGAAAGGTGCAGGCTGGAATGAAGGTGAGTAGGCAGACAAACAGAAAGAAAAGAGGAGGAAGCACTTATTTATTTGTTCATCTTGGTTTCCCCTGCAGGACCTGGGACACAAACCCAGATCCTTGGGATGTATGTGGCAGCTTCAGAGGCAGCTTACCAAACCACTACTCCACCAGCATGCACCAAAACTCTTAAGTTTTTGAGGAGAGAGAATGTTGGAGTCCTACTCCCTGCTCCCTGGATGTTAAGCGCTAGTTCACCTGAACAAATGGACCACTTCCTGGCCGCTCTGTTCTGTTACCCAGTGGGTTCTGGGATCAGCATGGTTCTTGCCTTGTTCTTCATACCCTTTAGGTGCTGCTTCAACACCTGGCTGCACCCCCAAAGCTTTCCAAACAGGTCAACCACCTTCCTCTTTGTCTCCCTGGGGAATTGGTTTCCAGCATGTCCTTATAAACTACAGTTGCTATGAGTTGACCTCAATAACTGATCTTCATGTCGTCATATTGGTTCTATCCTAAATCACTCAGACACACACCGGTTTTTCTGAGAGGAAGAGAGAAGGGAAAAAGGAATAATTTAAATGTGATGGTGTTTTAATGTAAGATTTACTTCTCTTTATGTTTTGGGCTGATCTTGGAAAGGTGCTGACTATTTCTTTTTCCTGCAACTTGTATTTGTGGATCTTTTTACAGGGCATGTACCCAGTGGGTGAACAAATTAAAACATTAAACACATTAAAAAATAGGCAAGGCATGAGGCATTCAGGCAAGAAGAAATGGAGTAAGTTCAAAAGCATTTGAGTTGAATAGACACTTTGCCTCACACTCTGTGATGAATGCTTTTTTTAATGGACACTAGGTCCTCAAAAAATGCCTTTGTGTTTCAGCATAACATTGATGAGAAAAAAAAAAAAAAAAGACTTGACTGATGTTGGAGGGGAAATGTTATTTAAGGACCTGGTTTCCTTACATGTCATTTTGCTTAAAGTCAGTTTCCATGTGAGGACTTATTGTACTTCTTTTCTGTACTTCTATAAGCATTCTGTTTAGAAAATTATCTCCTGTCAAAAAAAAATTTAAGCAGAAAAATGACACTGGAAAACTGAGGCCTGGAATTTGAGGCCCTCTCTCTGTGGAAGAGACTGTTATTTACTCACCAAGTGCCCATGTCCCTCCCACCCCTCCTCTTCCTTGCTAACAGAATTCTGTTTGTTTGCCTGTTGGATATAGTCCCAACTCAAACACTCGATTTCCTAGCTTCTCTTGAAGATAGGAGAGGTCAATAAAGGATGAGTGGGGGTTTGTTTGTAGGTGATCTGGGAAAGCTAAATTGTCACAAATAGTCTGCACCTTTCTTCCTCTTCTTTCCCCTCTTCCCTTTATTCGAGCTTGGGCATCATGACTGGAGCTCCAGGAGGCATCTTCTGGTGTCGATGGCTTTGAGGATGGAAGCCAAGAAAATGGACAGAAAAGAAGACTGAAGAGTTAGAAATCAAGCACAATGAGCATATCGAAGAATGGACTGAATTTGATGAGTTTCTAGAACCATCATACATACCATCTCTGAACTGCTATATTAGTTATCCAGTGCTGTACAACAACTTACCACAAACATATTAGCTTAAAACCACACCCATTTATTGTCACACAGTTTTCTTGGATCGTGTTTCTGGACATAGCTTAAGTGGGCATTTGTTCAGAGTTCTTCAAATTTGTAATCGAGGTGTCAGCCGGGGGGTTCCATCCTCAATGGGAAGTCTGACTAGGGAGAGAATCTGCTCACAGGCTCACTTACATTGTGGCAGAATTCATTTCCTTGATTTGAGTGCTGAGGTCTCATTTTTATGCTAGCTGTTGACCAAGGGCTACTTTCAATATCTGGCTCAGGGCTTTGTTAGCTTCTTTAAGGCTAGCAGAAGAATGTCTCTCCTCAGGAAGGATCTAGGCGCTCTTGTTTTGTTTTGTTTTGTTTAAAGCAAAGTTGTAGGTAGAAATGAGTGAGCATAGATAAGCAATTTATTTTATTTAGTTGTCCATCTTGATTGTCTCACTTTGGCTCCGAGCGGCAAGCCTGTGTCCATCTGGTAGATTGTTAAGCTACCCGGGTGTGCCCAGGCCTGCTTTTGAGGGCTTTCACCTGATAAAGTCAGGGGACAAAGCAAGTTAAAGCAAAACCAACTGATTTAGGGCCTTAATAATTCTGCAAAAACCTTTTACATTTGGCATATAGTGTAACCTAATCAAAGGAGTGGCATGCTGTCGTATTCCCAGGTCCTGTCGACATACACTCAGAAGACTTACATAGCAGGAGATGCAAATCTTGGATGTCATCTTAGAGTTCTTCCTATCACAGCTGTCTGCAATACACTTCCTTTGCATTAAGAAGATAAACACCTCATTTCTGTTTTAAATTGAGGTAACATTGCTTTACAACACAGTATGTGTTTAAGAACTGTAGGCTCACACTGCTTCAAACACATGATGCCAGGTCCTACCCACCACCAAAGTTCACCCTGTCCACTGGCTTCCCGCTTCCCTTTGCTCCTGCACTTCCACCCGCTTCCTCTCTGGTGACCTCAGTTCTGTTGCCTGAATCTATGGATTAGTGTTGGTTTTGTTTGGTTGGCTTTGTTTCTTTATATTCCACATGAGTGAAATCCAGTATTTGTCTTTATCCCTCTGACTTACAGTACTTTGAGTTCCTTCTATGTTGCTGTAAATGTTGAGATTTCATCTTTTTAGTAGCTTGTAGTATTTTATTATGTATATATGCCACATCTTTATGCCATCCTCTGCATTTGGACATTTAGGTTGTTTCATGCCCTGGCTGTTACAGATAGTGCTGCATTGAACAGAAGGGTACATGAGCCTTATAAAATTTGTGGTTTTATCTTCTTTAGGTATTTAGAGGTGGAAATTTTGGATCATAAGGCAGTTCTATTTTTAATTTTTTGAGAAAACTTAATAATGATTTTCAAAATGTCTATTCCAATTTACATTGCCACTAGCAGTACACAATGGTTCCTTTTTCTCCACACCCTTACCAACACCTATTTCTAGACTTTTTGATATAGGCCAGTCTCACGAATAACTCCTAACTTCTTTCACTAAGGTCAGCAAGCACATCTCTAATACATGCCACCAAAGTTCCTAACTGTTGCCATCTCTGGAAATGTAAGGGAAAACAATAAAGAAATGATTGAGTTTGCAAAATTGATTTAAAACTTAATGCACAGTGCCCCGTCTTTCAGGAGGTAAGGGGCAGGCTATGAAAGACAGACCTGGTTGGAGATGGGGTAGAAGAAAAAAGTAATAGTAATAAATTATATAAAAGTGAATTTTTCAATTAATACAAAAAATATGTGGTTGGATTTTTTTTTTTTTTTTAAGTAGAGACAAAAGGGAAAGTCTTCCTTCAGGTATTCCAGAAACTCTTGATTTACACTATATGTATTGTGTGTAATAAAGTGTATAATTAGATACATGTGTCTATATTAAATGTTGAATCATACAATGCATAATGTTGTGAAATTTTATAGCATTATGTAAAAAGATACGCCAATGCCTTCCAGCCAGAGATCACCAGAAATTCACCTGTAGGTGAGCCAGGGGCTTTATAATTCACTCAGGCAAGTGACAGTGCACACCACAAAGAACTGTGGAATGTCTTAGTAAAAAGTTATTAGAAAGGATTTACAGGTTTTGTGCTTTTGTTGGCTGATTCATGGTGGTTTCTTCACTCAGGATTGGATGCTTACAGGAAATGGGGTAACTGTATCACTGAGCATCTTAAAAAATCTTTTCTAGAAAAAGGGAAGTCTAGAAGGAATATATAACTGTAATTACAAAAAAGTAGCAGTCATTTAAATTAGCTAGAAGATGGCTTTTTTATATTCTGGGGTTTGCACAGTGACCTGCCTTTTGTTTTGTTCTCAGACAGAATTATGAAATGATCATGTTATTTACAGTCACAGAGAAACTTGGCTAACTATTGATATACTGTGAAATTATTTCAGTGAGGTATACCCTCATGGAGTAGCAGTTAGGCCAATCACCTGTGAAGGAACACAGGTCACACACCCCTGGGTTCAAGTCTTGGGTCAGGAATAAAAATAAAATAATCGTCTTCTCTCTTCTTGCCTGTCTCCTGCCTGCCTATCAGCCTTCATTCCTGCCTGCACCTTTCCTTAAAAAAATTTTCTTAAGTGAGTCCAACCCAAGAACACCAAGCTTGAGCTATGAGGGCTAGGCCAGCTACTAACAACTAGCAATACTGAGGCCTGGTTAAGTGTGAGAAAGTAACGACTGCTTTTCTCTTTCTCCTAGAGAGTATCTCTAGAGGGAGAAAAAGAAGGTCCAAATGGGATAGCAGGTTGAACTGGGATAGAATACTTATAAACTGGCCACCACACACATAATTATATATGTAGGAACATAATATAGTTGGTAACTCCAGACTTTATTATTTAATTAAATACATTTCAATGTTGTTTGAAAATGTCCTGTGTTGGTAAGATACATACACACACTCACATATGAAATACATGTCTCATGTATATATATGAGAGAACACTAAAGATACATCTAGACATAGTTATAATATTATGTACTATATATATTTTAAAGAGAAATATATATATATATATATATATATATATCTTTTTAAGCATTAACTATCACATCCTGAATCAGTATGATACTTAGAACTTGTAGGATTTATCTTGATTAGTCTGTTTCAAAATTGTATAAAATAAACAACTAGCTGCTGCTGCTAATATCAACATTTTCTAAAAATATGTTGAGTATGTTGTGTCCTTCTAAATATTTATCTTTTAAAAATAATCTCAATAAGCTATATTTGGGGAAGCATTTTGGGTGGGCAAATACATGCTTCCAACTGAAACAAAATGAAGAACAGTTCAACTCTCCTCCGGCGTTCACAGAGATTCCCTTCCTATCTGGTAATCAGCATATCCTTTGTCCAGCATAAATCCAGTCTATAAGAATTTCCTCTCTTTAGTGAGAGGAAATGAGCCTCTACCTGAGCATCCAGCTGGTTTTCCATCTTTCCATCTTTCCATGTTCATTCGGAAGTTCTAATTGGAGCAATGTGTCTCGTAACATTTCAAGTCTTTCAGGTATGTGTTATAAGCATTGTCTACAAAGTAATCATGGAATTATCTGAAAGGAAAAGTGGGTAGCCTGTCCACATTAGGTAGGATAAGTTGTCATTTCTTGGGGAAGAAAGTAGGAATATGAAAGTTTTCTCTGAGTGTTTGGATTGAATTTCAGTCTTTAAAGGATGGAATCAGCCCCAAATCTTTCCACTTAATGTTGTAGAAAAAAACGTAATGTAAGCACAATACGGCACCTTCTTTTCTATGGGTAGCCCCTGGAAAAATGCCACAGGACATGCAGTTTACAATGAGTCCTTTCTGGAGATGAGCAAATCATTACCATCCATCAGCTTAGCAGCCAAAAGGGGACCAAATTCATTATTCTGTTTCCTGACACTTGTTCTTGCCAGGTGTTCTAGCCACTTGCCTCCCAGTCTGTGAACTGAATGCTGCTTCATATCCAGGTCACCCAGTGAATTGCAAAGAAAAAAGAACAGACTTTGCTGACCCCTGAGAAAGCAGAATGATGAAGCTGATTTTAGCACCTTCCACTTCTTATGGCAGTGTAGTCAGGATGCTCCAGGAACTTGCTGAGGCAACCAGCCCAGCTCTGAAGTCTTTCTTGGTGGTATATTTGAATGCTAATGCTGTCCTGATTGAGCTTAAGTGCCCACCAATGTGATCTGGATTATAATCCTGGAGAGCACATCCTCCCAGCCCGGCTGTGTTGGTCAGGGTTGGCTACCTACTTCTCTCTGGCTGCTGAGTGACCCTCACTGCCCTCACTGCTCTCTGGTGGGTTGAGCCAGCCCCACCGCAACTGAATACCAACCTGAAAAAAGCATTTTCAAAGTAACTGCTTCAGGTTTCACCAAGGCACACATGGAAATTCTACTCATAGAGAAGGTGAAGTGTTCAGTCTCAGTTGCAAATGATACAAGAGAAATAAATAAATCTTATTTTCCTTTCCTGACACCAGCAGTGTATGTCTCTACCATGAAAGTTTATATTTTAATAACACAAGGTAGGAGTCAAAAAAAAAAAGATAATTGATGCGAAAATAATTGGTTAAAAAAAAGCATATTGGTTCTCTTGGCATTGGAGTTACAGAAATATCACTGCATTATCATTTTAATTACTGGTATTATATTGGTGGCTGTGTTAGTAGCATTAGGGATGAGGTAGTAGATATGTTCCTGTTAAAATGACGAATGATTTAAGAATGAGAAATATACTAAAGATTTAATTACTGGTTAAAAATTTGCTGATTATTCTTTTCTGGCAATGAGAAAATATAGCTTATTATTTTCTTTAGAAAGCTAGGTAAATATATATAATACCTGATATATGTGCCACTTGAAAATAAAAACTCATGAGCACAAGTTCATTAATGTTATACCTAGATTTTATAAGTGCTATTCATGATGTATAGTGTAATATAATATCACAGCATTATAATACTGAGGACTTCACATATATCACCATCAAGCTAAAGAGGAGCCGATGCCACGTACCAAAGACAGACCAATTATCTCCTATATTAGAGTCCCATCTTTAGTTCTCTTGTAAAGTACAAATTATCTATTACAATAATGTGCAAAAATGTTAAATTGTCCTTGGAAATGCAAGCATTCACATGCTTCTGCTGTTTAAGCACATTCTGTTTTGCTAACAAGTACCAGTAAGTCTAATGAAGGCAGCTCCGGGTAGTTCAAACAAGTGATTAGAGCAGACAATAGCATTTAAATCTTTTCTGCTCTTGAAGAGGCCTGTGGAGAGAGAAAATCTATTCCAGAACTAAATGCAAGTGCTAAAATTATAATCTTAATGTGCATATTTCATTAGTTTTTTACTTCACATGCTTTTGATTTGAGGCATTTTTAAAGTGTGCATTATCCAGAGAGTGAAGTCTGTTCTTGTATCCGTTTCAGGAAGAATATAGACCTGACATTATTGTGTGTCTCTCTATATGCAGGACTCGTGACATTTCTAAGAGCAGTGACATGGATTCAGTCATCCACTGTCCTCTGTTGCTCTTTGTGACATTCATCCATGAATAGGATGGGAAAAGGGTTGTAGAGTCACAGAAGAATCTGTAAAAAGATGGTGACTGTAAACAATTTTGATTAATGTAAGAAATCTGGAGCTCACTTGGTGGGGAGCTTTGGTTTTATTTCCCAGACTCTATCATAATCTGCCTCTACAGCCTATATTCATCTGTAAGGCTTAGTATTTGTGAGATGGAGAGAAAATATCAAGACTTAACCAATTTGAGAGGTCTAGTAGAAGGTTTGAAAATGTATGCTTCCTTATTCATTTCCCTAATTTATCTAGCTCAGTGAAATGTGATGTTTGTGATTTAAATACAATTTTCAGAGGAAATTTCCTTCTATTGGCAACTTTGACTCAACTTTCATTTGGGCATAATTAAGTAATCTATATACACAATAAAAAAAGGTAGATGTAAAGTAACAAATGCATTTTGGATAAGTCATTTTGAATATTTCTTTTCATGTTCTATAGAAAATTTCCATAAGATGGACTGTTTTTGGTCAGTCCAGATATTTGGCATTGCATTGAGATAGCTTCCCAAAGCAGTCATGGTAATAGTTCTGATAGACTATAAACATAATAAATGTGCTGCTTAAAGGCACATGCATTTAAAAAAATCTATTTAGCATTTATTTATTCCTGGAATTATTTAACCATTGTATTTTACTAGCTCTCTATTTGTAGTGAATTGTATTACTTCATGAAAAGTATCTGTGTACTTTCTACCTAATTAGTAAAAGTACTTAAAACACATGCTTGCTCTTTGAAGTTATTTAAAAACATTTATATAAATGTTATTTTTCCTGTATATAAATATGAATAAATACCAGAGCACTTCTACATTTTCAAATGGGGGGAAGATTCGGTTTTTTCAAAGTGGTGATGGATGGGTTATAACAAATGAAAAGATAAACAAGTTTAATTTTAACTGCTGTAGTCTCTGATACTGTCTCAAATTTCTTTTGCTTGTATACTTTTCAGAGCATCTCAGAAAATTTTAAGACTTAATCAAGCCTTGATGATATCCTGTGTCAAATCAGACAGTGCACTGGCAGCCAAGATATGGCACACTCAGGAGTCTAACTGAAGAATTATTGGTGAAGGAATTATAGAACTGTGTGAGTAGGACAAAGAGAAGCAACATGAATAGTGAGACACTTGAGAGTAACTACACTGGGGAGCTGTTACAACCCCTAGACTTAAGGTCCTGGGAGCTGTGGAAGGAAGGTGCATATTAAGAATATAGGCTGTGGCACCCTGGTAGCTTAGTGGTTAAGTCCACTGCCTGTGGTAAGTGCAGTGTGCATACACCCCAAGGACCCGGGTTTGAGACCTGGGTCTGGGGGGAACAGCTAAGATGAACGACTAAATAAAAATGAATACATACAATGCTTCTTCCTCCTCTCACTTCCTGCCTGCCTGCTTGCTCACCTAAATTGCTGCCTGTACCTTCCCTTAAAAAAAAATTGGAGGCTGTATGGAAGCACCATTAACTACCACAAAACGGCAATGATCTGTAGTTGAAAGGGAACAAATACCCTAGCCTCTCTCTTCCAGCCTTCCCCTTGTTTTCCATTTACTGAACTTTGCTAAAAGCCAGAGGTTGGCCTTCTGTGACACTGACCAAGACCAAGAAGGGTGAAAAAAGAATCCGCAGAGTCAGGAGTCAGAGAGAAACAATTAGCAGTGACCCTCTGTTATTGTCTTATTTCTGCTGCAACAATTTACTATAAATTTAATGACTTAAATGAGCACATTTATCCACTTACTCTTCTGAAGCTCAAAAGTTCTAAATTCAAGGTGTTTTCAGGGCTGAATTCTTTCCAGAGCTCAAGGGGAGAATCCTTAGCCATGCCTGTTTCATCGTCTTGAGAGTCCACATTGGTGGCCCCTTCCTCAAATCTTCTGTCATCATCCCTCCTGCTCTCGTTCTGACCTCTTGCCTCCCTCTCCTAAGGAAACTTATGGTCACATTGGGTCCAACCAGATAATCCACAATAGTCTCTTCATTTCAAAATGCTTGAATTGATCTCATTCGAAAAATCTTTCAATGTAGGATAACATATTCCCAGGCTCTGGGGATGAGGACATGGACATTCTGGGGCAGTAATTTTTCTGTCTCCAGATCAAAGACCCCGACTAGCTCTGAGCATGAAAGCAGCTGATGTCTCTGCTACAGGGGATTTAAAACTAAAGATTAGGTTTACACGTTGTACAATTAAGAAACAGTTTTTTATAATTTGCAAAAAATAGCAAACAAGTGTTCCATTTAATTTCAACATTGTTCTTCTTTCATCCTCCCTCTTCCTACCTACCTGCCTACTCATTTCATTCCTTCTTGCCCTTTTCTTTAAATTCTTTTTTAAAAAATTTTCAACATTGTTATGTATATTGAGGCCTTTCTGTTTTGGATATCTTCTAACTTTGTAACTCCCATGTTACTGTCTCCATACCTCATAACATGAATATTTGGTATTTTTCATTAAAAACTGACTTAAAATAATAATCACTAAGTTTATTGAGATTTATAATGATTTTTATAATGATTTTCCTATATATTTTCCACAATGTATATTTTTCATACATATTTTTACAATATCCCTATAGGGAATATTCTGTTATTAAATGTATTTTAGAAATGATGAAACAAAAACATAGCTTAAGTATTAAGTCTCAGTTAATATAGTAGGTGATAAATAATGATCCAACAAGTTCTGTTTGTTGGATGTCATTTTCTATTAGCTTCCTAGATAGATTTTATTCTCTACCCTACTCTGTGAGCTGAGCTTTTCAAGCTGTATCACCTAGGTTCTTTTATCCCCTGACTTTTGATTGACCTTGACTAAAGGAAGACCCACCATGAGTCTGAAGAGTGAAAGGAGAACCGGTATTATTTTTCCTACCCTATTGCCAATTTACTGATTTTCAAATATAAACATAGCATAACTTATTTGGGCATAGCGAGTATATTACGTAATAAATATTGCTGTCAAATAAGAGTAGATCACTCTTGTTATTATTTCTCCATCAGTGAGCATTGTTCATAGCATCTTTTCTGTAATGCTCAGATTGTATGTGTTGTAGTGAGTTTGGGCTTGATTCATTAACACTGGAAATTCATCAAGTTATCCTTCAGAGAGGGAACTCTTACTGACAATACACAGTATACTTCTGCTCTATAACAGGTATCTTTTCACCACTTCCTAATTGATGCTGTTGTCTGTTTCCTTGACAACAAGGTAGGCTGAGCACTGAAATTATACTGAGTGTATGACAGATGTATTCATAAAACGAGTGGTAGTTGTTCAGAGGAAATACATCAGTGCAGCCCTGTCTTCCTCTGTGAGAAAAGATGCTAATGACAGAGATTCACATCGCCATGATTTCCGTGGAGTTGAGGAGATAAGGGCACTTGATACACAACACTGGTCTATCACAGCATTTGTTTGCTACCATTGTTCATTTTTTCCTTCAGTTGTTAAGTCATGTATACTGTCCAGCTAGTTTACATCCTGAAAGTTAAAAGCTTCAACTATTGCTTTTCAGTTGTGGAATACAGTTAAAGAATAGTATGATGGTCTCTGATTATTTTTACATCTTGCCTGTGTAGTTCAAATGTGTTATTACAGCATAATGATTATGTTGAGTTCTAACAACAGGTTGATAAGAAGTCTCCCATAATAGTTGTTTCTGCTGATCTCAATTACAAGCTTATATTTTAAAGCTGTGATGTAGCAAGATCTTAAAATGACTTTTGAGTCATTTAAAACCTATGAGATTATTTTCTATATCTCTTGGAAATGAAATGTATATTGATTGATTTACTTGAATTATTTGAAAATTTGTAATTAAAGTATAGTACATATGGAATCTCTATTACAGAGAATATGATCAATCAATGTATTTCTTTTTTGTGATTATGACAGAAAACAAAGTTTGTTCTACTTGAGTAATGATAGTCTTAAAACTGAAATCCAGGACATTTTGGTTATAATTTATATATATATATTTATGTATGTGTGTATATGTATATATAATATACTACATATATGATGTAATCTTTGGCTATGATTATGGAGTATAGACATTAAGACTTTAAAACTTTAGTTCTCTTTAGTATCATGATACTTCCCCAATACTTAAGAATGTTTTGAAATGTATGTATCTGTACTCCTATTAGGTAAAAATGAGAGTCCATCTATTTTTATACATTTACAAATACATTCGCATTAATTGAAAAGATTGATAATATTAACTGAGTACACATAATATAATGGAAATTTCTTTCACAGACCATTAAGGTTATGTTGGTTTTAGCCATTAACAAAAGGTTCTACTACCCACAAATATACCTAATTCACTTATTATCAGTAGATGTCATAGATTGAGTGTCTTGGAAACTAGACTTTTAAATGGAAGACTAGTGTACAGGAAGTTTACTAGGATTTAATTTGGAAAGGGAAGGAAACAGCACTGGGTAGAGGAAGAATTTGGGCTGTGATGAAAATGTAATAAAAGCCTCAGTTCCCCGCATGGGCATCTCTGAAATAGGAATGATCCTTCAAAGTTTCCCCAAGTTCAGGTGAGAAGGTCAAACCTTTATAACTCCATATTTGCTTGTCATTGAATGTGAGCTACTTTGAAAGGAAAAACTGATATCTTGCTCTCTTAGGCTCATGATAATTCTATAAAGGGCTAAGAACAGATCATAAAGCCTTCAACCTTCTAAGTAGTTAAGGAAACATTTTTCTGGACCTTTAGGGAAGATTTAGAGAGCACAGCATCTTTCACAGTCCAACCCATGAACTATTTGCCTCCACATGCTTTATATCAGGTTGAGGGAACAAATTCAGGATTCTATGGGACTCTTCCTCAGGAAAACAGATAAGAGAATCTTCAGTGGTTGCTCTGCAGTCTCTTTGCAGAGACTCACTTGAAGGCTGCAACAGATATTCAACATCTCCCTCCTTTACTATCTACTCTTAATTTGTTTCATCCTCAAGTAGCAACTGCTGGGCTAGATGTGGCTTATCTGTTGGGGTAATGAAGACCCTCATTCTGAGGGGTTCAAGCTCATGTTTACTATGTTTTTTGAGGCTACTGCTTATGTCCATGAAATATTCCAGTTGACAACATGGATGTCAAATCCTTCTTCACCCCATTTTGTAACAGAGCTGTATATCACCTTGATGTTTTGTGTTAGTTAATCCTGTCAGGATGACAGTTTCTCTTCTTGCCTGCTGCTGCCTTGGCACAAAGAGTCCAGAGTTCCCAGGCAGCAGCTGAAGCTTAAAATTCAGTGAGATTCTTCGTTCCCTGGTGACAGAATTATGAAGCACAAATTCTCTAAGTGGGCCACCCAGAATTAGCGTAAGCAGGATCACTCCTGCTTCTATCACTTCACTCCTAGATCCATGTATTCTACTGGTTGGGGTCTTCGTTCTCCATAGTATCATTGATTTGGTGTGTATACTGTGTCTTGGAGAATAGTATTCTCTGAGATAGCATCCATCATCTTGTAGGGTATCATCTCCAAGCTGACATATCAGCTATTCTTTTGATAGGTCATTAAATACCTTATGAGACAATCAGCTACTGTGTGTATGGTATGTGTCAGAACCTGTGACTTTCATGGTAATGTGTTCCCTATCACACCATCTTTACTATAAAGTGGGCCCTCAAATAAAATGCAAAGTAATAAGGGATGAAGGATCAATTTGTCAAAACATTCTGTAAGCCCTTAAATGATGATGCTAGTTGAGAGTCTCTGGACAATAAGGTCAAACTCACACTTGGAACATGTCTCAGTTATCAACAAATCATATCACTGCCCCTTCCCATGACAGAATAGATTAAATGCAATAGACCTGCCACCAAAGAACTAATTTATTTCTTCAAATAACAGTGCCATGTTAGGAGTTTAACATTGTCTCTGTTGCTAGCAGGTTAGAATTAGGGCATGAATAGTTTTAGCAGCCTTAGTAAGTGAGAAACTATTCTTTTTTTTACATATATTGACCATCTCCACTACTATGTCTGCTCTGTTTATGTGTCCATGATGTACTGTGGAAGTTAATGATATATTTGGATTTATGCTCATATGGTTGGTGAGTGTCTTTTCCAGGATCAATACCATGGGAGGAAGTAATGAAGCAGGATTGGTCTTAATAAGAAGTTGGATTTTGGACCTATTACAATAAGACAGGACCCCATGAGGAACTTGACTCTGAAGTTGTCCAGAGTTGGGACAAGAGATCTTGATTCTTAGAAACCTGAATCAACCAGTCATTGACTATGGACTTCCTTGACAAGGGGCTATATTTGTGGCAAAGGTAATTCTTTTCAGTAACTTTCTCTAGGGTGATTATATATGGAGAAAGAAAACTTTGTCATGAAGAACTTGACTTTAGGATAATTTCTTTCCACTGAAATTAATCTTCTAAACTGAGCTCCAAATCAACATGTATTATATACCCCAATAAATTTTAATTATATGAGAATGGAGTCTCCTCACTGAGGATTGAAATCTGATAAGACAGTCCTTGAGACTAGTTTGGGAATCAAGTCTTCTTGAAAAGTTCCTTGCTACCACCAGTGAAAGGACAGCATGAAATTTCCTGTAAGTGGAAAGTAGCATATGCAGGGAGCTCTCCCTGGTGCTGCTTAAAAGCTTGATTGAAGACTGCCTCTTGTGTCTAACGCTTTCTTCTGAATACCGCTTATCGGATTTGTCTCTAGCATATCTTGCTTAAAAGGCCATCTATCTTGCTTCTTCCCAATCCCATAAAATCTCTTGAAAAATCCTTGTTGCAATGGGGACCTGATAGGATTCTAAATATATGCCCAAATTAAGTCATTACTCAGAAATACCATCCTATGGCCAAACATCCCGTATTGCTCAGTACAAAGAAATTATCTACTGAAAATGTAAGCTATATTAGTTATTTTTTAATAGACTCAAAATTCAAGGTTAGTCAATAAAGAAGTTTGTGCTAGCAAACAAAACTGGAAGATCAAAATGCCTGCTAAATTCTAAATTAAATAAATCCTCAGAATTTTAAATGGAAGGAAAAAATTATAAAGCAACCTAAGTGAATCGAAATTAAGATATGTTTTGGAGAAATTCTTTTTCTTACATCTGCCAATGTATTTTCATGCCGGTCATTATCAGTACAGAATTAGTTACCTAGTTTTTCAAATGAATAGTCATTCCTCTGCTGTATCATTATACCATCCATATTGCAATATCTTTTCATATTGGGGAGAGCTGTATTACTGTCAAATATCTCCAAGTTTGCTATACTTTGCAGCGGGAAGTTCAAACACTCATAACAACTGACTCCCAGTGTGGTGGAAGGGTATGCCAGAGAGTGGGAGTATGAGTTTAGGAGCAGAAATAGGAAAGCTGTAGGGTATATTAGGGAAACATAATGAGTAGAGAGTATGGTTGAACCAACAGATATTCAGCACACTCATGGGAGAAAAGGCGAGAAACATAGACACTGATAAGAGTATTGGAGTCCATAAAATCTAAGATCATTGTAAACCAAGTAAATGGATTAATATAAGGAAGAGATGCAGTACTAGAAGTGGCAATCAGGAAGGAAACATTAGAAGATAGATACTGTTACAATGACTCATGAGGTAGTCAATATAAAGGCATAATCTAGGATTTTGTCAGTAGAGCTAAAAAGAAGAGAATATACATGGGAAAGACATTTATAAATTAGAATGAACAGAACTTGGTGACCAATTTTAAAGTGGAGTGCATTTTCATGGTAGAATAAGTTAAAGAAGTCTAACATGCTCACTTTTTGTGACTGAATACTATATGAGTATCTATTAATTTAACTAGAACAATTGTGAAATGTTTGATTTGGAAGTTATTATATTTTAAATGGCAGCCAAGTATCAGGTGGGAAAGTAAACTAAGATGGAAAGTTAAGACTGGAACTGAAGAGAGGGTGAGTTGAGAGACTTAGATTTGGTGGTGAAGAACATGGATGTAATAGTGAAACTGAATTAAATTGAAATGAAATAGGTTACTCAGTTTGTCTGTTCCTTTAATCCACTGGATCTGGGGATAATGTGTCTATAGTTTGAAGGAATTTTCACAAGATGGTGGTGCATTCTTATTAGGTAGCATAGATTTAAAGCTTCAAAATTAACTTATGAGACTCCAAAGACAAATATTTTTTGTCCCTATGTCATTCTTCTGCTATGTAAATAATATAACTATGTAATACATATTATTATTTTCTAAGTTATAGCAAAAGCATTAAGGTTACTTGGAGTGATAATAAAGTCAGTCATAAAAATCTAGAAATATGTAGACCATCTCCCACGTGAAAATAAAACAAGATATTTTTCAAACTTTTGGGATCATTTATAAGTCTCTCTTAGGTTTGTTCATTTAATGACAAAACACTCATTTAGTCATCACCTTTTTCTGATGAATCTTTCTTTTCCCCACTGGTCGGTCTCATATTTTAAAATGTAAATAGTATTTTCTCTCTGGTGATGAAATCATTGGTCCACCCACAATCTCAAGAAATCCTGTTCACAACCATTAGCCTGCTCACACTTGCTTATAAGTTGAAATAGTGACATGTTCTTTTCTAGTGACTGAGTCATCACTGAATCCTTGCAAATATACATCTCCAATTGTATGAATTCTTAACCTAAATTGCTTTTAAGATTTTGAATGAGAGGATGTAGACTGTGTTTCCTATATTAACTCTTTTCCTGATAGAATAATTGTTAAAAAGTATTGTATTCTAGCTAGTGTCTTCTTTATGTTAAATGAAATGTCTTTTAAAAAAATTAGGTGAACATAAAGTCCAGAAAAATCCATCTGCCGGAAGACAAATTATAGTATTAAATTGAACTGAGAGAAAATTCATAAAATACGCAAACCTTACAATGCACTTATCTTTATTTACCAGGCATACAATGATTTTCTTTATGGTAAAAATTTTAAAAATATTATGAAATGTTGTTGGTATTAGACAATAAGAGAAATATCCATGAGCTGTGTATTGATCATTGTCGAATGCCATGTAGAACCATGTTGATACAGCAAAAAGCATTATACATCTTCAAAGATATGAAGGGAAAGGAGATGGAAGACAGAGAACATCACTAAAGGATCTTAGTTTGAGTAGGTCCAGGATGCTTCAGAAGATTAAAACTATACATGACCATGTAATTGGAATGTCATAGGTGAAGCAGCCACTGATACTAGTTACTGTAGTGATCCTCCTCAGTAAATTGCAGGAAAATTTTGGTGAAATTGTTTATTCCACAGAACACATTTTTTAATATTGAAGGAAATGGGGTATATCTTGAGATGATTGTCATCATGTAGGTTTATTTCAGATAATGAGGAGCAGAGTGGCATCTGCCTCAAGCAATCTGAGATAGGCTAACATTGCTTTTAGGTGAACTAACTTTGCTTATGAGGTACTGCTAAATTAAAAATGTGTTGGTTTTTCACTCCCCAAATTTCACAGCCCCTAAGGGACTAGTGAAGATAGCTTGTCATGGCATGTGTTTAATGATTACAGGAATCATTATTGTCATGATTATTCATAACAAAATACACGAAGAAGGAGAATCTTACCAACAAGGCTCCTTTGGTCACAGGTAAATTTCCCAGGCATTCCTATATTGTTATTGATTAAGAGCATCCTGAGTTGTCTTTTATTTATTTTTATTTTTTGCTGGTAATGTTACTGATACAGAAGATTCAATCTACGTGATGGTTTTTTGTACTTCTCAAATAGTATGTGTTGTGCGTGGTGTGACACTATATTGAAAAAGTTATGGAATAGTTTTAACATCAAGGAGGTCCTTAAAAGTTATCCATCAGGCTTTGACAAAATGTATCAAAACATAAAGAACAAAATATGGAAGACACTTGTCTCACAATTTGTTTCTCTTTTCTTCAAAGTTTAAGGAAATGATTGATAAAAAGCAAAAGATCTTAGACTTGCGAGGGAGATTAGATTTATTGAAGAAATAGTGAAAATGCTGAAGAACTGTTAGCTTCAAATAGTAAAGAACTTATCATCAAGGGATTTGTTAAATGATGTTGAATAATATCAAAAAAAGAAAACCCACGCATACTTGGGACCAGATTTTATAAATATACTTAATATCATGTAGACAAAATGGAATACCATTGCAGGTGATACTGACGTGACTGAGTATGTATGGAATCCAGGTCTCTTAGGTACCTTGAGCTACCATCTTTCTAGTTGAAACTGTGAATTGACAGGTATGGAAATCTTGGCCTGAGAAGGATGATTACCAAAAGCTCAGCTCCCTCATAGGCCTCTCAACCCATGGCCCATGGGTTTTCTTACAGGACTCTTGAACTCCAAGACCCAAGAAAGTTTTCAGGCATATTAGTTTATATGACCTTGCCTCAGAAGTCACACAACATCAGATCCGCTGAATTTGATTGGTCACATACAGGATCAGCTCTGATTCAACATGGGAGGCAATAATACATGTATATTATTACCAAGAATTGTGCATTATTGGGAGCCATTTTCAGAGGTGATTAGTCTAAATGGAACACACAAAAAAATATATAGTCTTGACATTCTTATGTTAAATTCAAGCAAACTAAGATTCAGAGTAACTGAAGAAAAATATTTTTATAAATCCAAAATACATTGAACACAAATACATCTTGTAAGAAGGCATACAACTGGTGTGGAATAGTGGTCAGGTCAATCCTCTCTGAAGGAGCCCATGACACACACTCCTGAGTTCAAGTCTTGAGTCCAGGGAAACACTGGTGTGAACTTGTGAACAACTAAATAAAAATAAAATTCTTTTGAAAAAGAATGAATGTAAATGAAAGATTATGCATCAAACATTTTAGAATGTCTTATTGTGGAAAGAGAAGCCGAATGAGGACAGGGGAAATGGTAACAAAAATTATATTTTGCCATTCTTAAGTGTTTATTTTTTATATAATTTTTATTTACAGGTAAAGATTGATGTTTTAAAACTGTGCCCATATGCCCCATACTATTGGGGCAGACCCTGGTGGAGTAGTGGTTGAGTCAATTGCCTCCAAAGGAGGGAGCCACATACCCCTGGGTTGGCTTGCAGGCCTGGTGGGTAGGAAACCAGTGGGATGACTAAGTAAAAAATAGCATAAAGGTGTTTCTCCTTCCTCTGTCTTCCTGCTTGTCTGCCTCTGACTTTCATTAATGCCTGCACCTTTCCTTAAAAAAGAAAAAAAAAACTATTTGAAACTGGAGGTAGATTTAAACTCTCTTACTTTCCTTGAAGCAGGTATTTCAGGCAACAGGAAATTCAACCAGTGGAAACTTCACTTCAGCTTCGATTCAAATAGCTAATGGTGGGCTGGAACTTTTCAAATGGCCCTTGAATAAAATTTCTTGTTTGTTGAAGACTGGTTAACATCTAGGCTCACAATCAGCATTAAACCCTTAGGAATGATGTTTTGAGTTTCATTACTGCTAAAAATGTAAGATTTGAAGATAATACATGTATAACTGACATATTTTACAGATGAGAAATTCCTGCATTTAAATTCATTAGACAGATAACATTATCTATCATTTATATAATTTATAGATTCATTGTTTATTTGAATGAATAAATAGACATTTCAGAAGATACTTAGAAAAGATGTATAGATTGTAAGGATATGAATCTCTAAACATTAATGTTTTCTTGAAATTATTTCCTTCAAATAAAGAAATGACCATTTATATAAAATGATAATATAATTTTCTCATCTTTACAAAAATTTAAGTGAATACTTTCCAATTCAATGTGCTTCTCTCTCATTGTAAAAGTATAGTTTCACAAAGACTTATAGCAAGAGTTATACTCACTATTTATACATGTATATATTATCTTAATTCTTCTACATTTTCAAACCTCTACATACAGGCCCCTTTAAAAATTCCTTAGTTTGACAGTTGGCAAGTAGTCAATGCTGAACCAGCTTCCTGCAGAAGAACATTATTTTGCATGTCCTTGGAGACTGGATAATTAATGTGTAATGTTTCACTTGAAACTCTAATTAAGTTTAAATTAAAATTCTTTAGGGTTTTAATGGAGGAGGAAGCATTTTGGCGCCTTTTTCACTTAAATGTTATATTTGCCAGTCTGTCTGAGCCAAACCACCCTCATTTATATATATTTAATATTGTTGTTTTAATGTTGGCATTCGGTCCGGAAAAAGACTTTGTTGTTATTGTTTTTTCCTACACTCTGTTAGAGTTGTTTCACTTTAGTTTGTGTGGAAGATATTATAAAACAAACAAGACACTCATTGTCACCTAGCGTTTATCCCTTTTAGAAACTAGAAAAAGTACTATTAACTCTTTCTTCCTGACTTCACTTAAAAGCATTATAAATTAAGACTCCATCAAGTGATTTTCTTTCTATTCATGAAGGAGTCTTGTTAGGTAAATATGTAAGTTTTAAAAATTTCCTCCATCACCCTGACTTTTTTCCTCTCTCTCTCCCAGGCACTGATTCTGTTTTGAGGACCAATCATAGGATGTGAAAATTCATATGGGAGTTTCCTCAATGAACTTATCAGTTGGAAGACTAGTTTCCCACTTATCATGTCTCCACAGTGGATATATACCCCATCCATCTTTGATAGGTACTGCAATATTCAGAACTTGAAATGTTTGCAAATTAATTTTTGTATTTAATAAGTTGTTAACATTACCTGTTCTATGTTTTCCTTTCTTTTCCATCTATAGTTCTTAGAATTGGGAGTTTTAACTTATAATTCATCATTTACTATTATTTCTTTCCAAAAATATTTTCACTTAAAAAGTATCCTAGTAAAGGCATGCTCTGATGGAAAGCAGTTAGGTTAAATGCCTCTGAAGGACATGGGTCCCATGCCCCTGGGTTGAAGTTCCAGGTCTGTAGGAGTTGATCAGTGTACACAACTAAATGGGAATGAAATAAAATGCTTCTTCCTCCTCTCTCTTCCTGCCTGCCTGCCTGCTTAGATTCATTCCTGCCAATATCCTTACTTAAAAATAAAAAAAAAAAAAAGAAATACTTGAGTAGTTTTTAATTATAGAGTAATTTTTAATAATGAATAGTCCCATTTACCATACATGCAAACACTTATTCATTATGAACTGGTACGTTCAATAAATCTTAAGGGTAAATCACTTATTATGGTGAGTGTGACTGAGTAATGATTGCTTCTGGCATAGATAGGTCATCTAATTTACAGACAGTCATTCAGTTTTGAAATCAGTATATACATGTCAAGCAAGTGTAATCTTTCAAAAATATGTTGAATTTTGCTTATTTTTATTGCGTTATAGACCAATGGCCAATAGGAAATAAAAGAGAATCAATAAATAAAGTGTGTTCCCTGTCAAGATTGAATGAAGGATTTTAAAAAGTGAAATAAATAATGGTATAATTAATGTATGCAGCTAGTGTTCTGTGTTTAAAGCAACAGTACTTTTTTTCTGAAAGCTAATGATATTCAGAACACCATTCTAGCACAAATGTATTCTTTTACATAAGAAACAATTAATTGAAACAAATTATTTTTTAGCAAATGTGATGATATTGTTATGATTTATTGCAGTGACTGAATACTCGCATTGCATCTTAGTCTTCTGAATTATTTTTGCATGTAATTTATCATTTGCTATGTGTTCTTTTTTATTTTCTTTAATTTCTTAAAAAATGTGTACTTTTGTCTTAATTAAATCATTACATTAATACATTTTAATTTTTTCTTTTAAAAAGGTTTAAGATCTTTCTCGGAAAAATATAAATTTTTGACTGAATATCATATACCTTCCTATGTGAAGTTCGATTTCATTAAATATTAATTTAAAAATAAAGCTGCTTTAGAAATGTGGAAGAAAATTAATGCATTAACATATGTTAGATTTTATACCTGTATATATTTTGAATATAAAATTGATTAAATGTAATTTAGTACTTACCTTTATTTAAATATGTACCTGAGAATTAAAAATTAATTCAATATCCTAAAATTTCTTATAATGACTAATGTAAGTTGTATTTAAAATGTACAGTTCCTACCAACTTTAAATAAAACTAATTTTACACAAAATTGATTTTACATGAAATGAATTTGTTTCTATTGGAGTAATTTTTATTCCTATTGTATTTTAGGGATAATCTAACTATGAAAAAACTTTATTTTCATGTCAATATTAAAAAAATAGTTTCATGAACTACCATCTTTCCTCTGTAAATTAGCAGATTTAAAGAATTTAAAAATGTAGAATATTTTCTTTTATCTTCAATTTCTACTTTAATTTCTTTAAAGATAGTAAGCATTTCTTTCACATTGTTTCTGATTATTGTAGTATTTACAGTTTTGTGATATATTTCTGCAGTTTTATATCTATTGATTCTCTCATTTGTTTCCTCAGATGGTCTGCAAATTTTCCTTCAGAATTTGTGTTCTTTGAGGCTTTATATACAGAATTCTTGGACTAGGGTTGATATTACAAACCCTCACAGAGCGTTCGTTTGTCCTTCCTACATGCACTTTGGGGGACACTGTTGACCAGATGGCATTCATCTTAATTTGGAGCTGGAGTTTTCAGGTTCTGTGGCTCTGATTACTCTGATTACTCTGGGTCCAGGCCTATATGAGGGCTTAGGCGTTTTTTGAGAAGATCGTTTCACTATTTTTCTTCCACCTAGATCCTAGATCAGATAAATGAGAGTTTTTTCCAATTCCCTCCGTAAGCAGATTTTTTCCTAGTTTTCCCTGAAAGTGTTACCATTGGGATTCTTGCCTTTATACAGAGATCTCTGTTTTAATCTTTTTCCACTCATTAGTCTGGATTTGTTTTCTGCTCATTGCAATATCTAATAAAAATGGAGTTAAAGGAAACCAAGGACTAGCACATTTCCACAAGATGCTCTGACTTTGAAATCGACTTATCCTGTTGAATTGGAACTTTCTCATGGCTTCTGAACTTGGGGTGGGGGTTATTCCTTATTTTTCTACCACCTCAGTAGTAATTTCCAAAAGATGTGTTTGTTTGAGTTTTTATAATGAAGGTAATATATATATATATATATATATATATATATTTTTTTTTTTTTTTTTGTAAAAGGGAAGGCCTAGGCAGGAATGAAGGCGAGCTGGTGGGCAGGCAGCTGGAAGAGTGAGAAGGAAGAAGCACTTATTTTATTTAGCTGTTCATCTTGGTTGTTCTCCATCTACCTGGTACCCTGACACGCTCCCACTCCCCAATTTTCCAAAGTGGGTCCTTGGAATGTACACGGACTGCACTCATCAGAAGTGGCATATTTAACCACTAAGCTAACAGGGCATGCCCCAAAAGATTTTTAAAGAATAGTCTACCCAGAATTTTAGGAGACTTTTACTGATCCTTTTTTTTTGTTTAAATTCATTTGAGACAAAAATTTCACATTAATTCATTGACTGTGCTCACTAATGAAAAAGCCAATATCTTTTAATGTTGTCTATTATTAAAAAGAAGCCACTAATAGGATAGATTTCCTATGCAATTAAGTAAACCAGTGATAATCAATGACAAATAATTGACTGAATTCTAAATATTTTATTCTTTAAAGTATTCTTACTTGAACATAAGCCACGCTTACCATGTTTACCTTGTCTTGTAAGGTAAGAAAAGAAAATGACTCCTTTTAAAGATTCCTGCCAAAGAATCCTGTAACTTCAAATCAGTTGCCTGACATTCTCTTTTGGTCAGTATTCTTCAATATTTTATTATCATACTTCAAATTTCCAGATACGTTAGGGTCAAAGAAACCCATGTCCGTTAAGTTTGTTATGAATAGAAACAAATTTGAACTTACATATAATCAGGAAACTGTGGCATTCCATAAACTGCAAAATTATAAATGTGTGTAACATTATGAATAGCAAAAAATCTCTTGGAAGCTCTGTTGAACGGAAAATATTTTTTGCAAGTTACTGTTACATTGAGGTCTTTGCTTTTTGAAGGGAAAAAGAAGAGTCAGACATTTTTCAGGATTTGAGATCTATAACCCCCTTTCTTTACCAGATTTACCGTGTAATCTTTAATCTCTGGAAAACTTTGATTTAACATGACATCTAAGATATTACTTTAAGAATTCAATACTGTTGCCAGAATGCCATGCATTTTGTGTTGCCTAGAAAACGTCAAATATTTCTATGTAATTTAAATGAGAGAATTATTTTATATCTATTTGTTTTTTATTTTAAACTATACCTAAAATACTAGAAAATATGATAGCATTATTAGTAACTTGAAATTTGTATGTAATTGTAGATGAATATGAAGCAATATGATCTTAAAAATTTTACAGACATCTTTTAGTTTTATTTTTTATAATTAATGTCTTCTAAAATTAAGAAATCTGGTTAAGATCCAGAGGTTCTTGCATTTGATGTTTTTCCAGTTATTTAAATTTTATTGTCCTTGTCTTATATGATATTTAAGTTACATGCTAATAATGTTGAGTAACATTATAATCAATTTCATAATATTTGATAACTTTCTTCTAAGAAGTAGGTTTGAAATTCCATACTCTCAAAATATGAAAGTATTTATGGTGTGAAACAAAATCCCCAGAGTAAAGGAATCTTAGAGCTTTATAAGATTATATTTCATTGTATAATATCAAAAGATCCATAGAAAAAAAATCTTCATCACAATTAAGTAGTATGACCTTTAAATCAGTCACATGAAATTCTAGCCATCAACTTTAAAATTAGTTGTTAAAATTGGTCATGAACAATCTTTTCCTGCAAAAAATAAACGCCACAGTCAAATTTCAAAAGCTGCTATATTATGAAGATCTTTAAAAAGCTGCTTATTCATATATTTATGCTGAAAGCAATTCTGGAAAAGAGATGGATTGTAAAGTTTTTAATTAAGTATTGACAATGAATACTATGGCTCTTAATTCTTGCATACTATTATGATGTTCTTTAAGGTGTCATTCTTTTTTTATTGATTTTATTGAAGGAATATTGCATTTTAGCATTAGCTAGGTTTAAGGAATACATGACAGCAAATTTATATCTGTATTTAATATGGTAAGTTTACCACTCTTTCCTTTTTCCCTTCACTGTGCAATTAATCCTTTTTATCCCTTTAGCAACCCCATCTCTTTCTGCAACCACTGATTTGCTTTATTTTTAAAGCAAAAAGTAAAAGTCTATGTTTCTTGATTTAGTTCATTTTTTGGAGTCTATTATTGTTTAATTTAGTTCATTTGTTTGTTTGCTATTTATACGCCACATATGAACGATATATTATGTCTGTCTTTCTCCTTCTGGCTTCTTTCTCTAAGCATAATTTCCTCAGGTCAATCTCCAGATCAATCCAAGTTACTGCAGATAGCAGGACCTCACACCTTTGATTGCTGCATTGCACTCCTTTGTCTTTATGTGTATATGTGTATATATACACATGCACACACATCTTTATCCACTTATCTGTTGATGGGCATTTAGTTTGTTTCCAGCTCTTGGATATTGCAAATAGTGCTTCAATGAACTCGAAAATGCATGTATCTCTGCGAATAAGTGTTGCATTTTTAGGGTAAGTACCAAGTAGAGGAATAACTTGATCATATGGAATTTCCATTCTCAATTTTAAGCTTTTCCAATAGTGGTCGGAATTGTGAACTGTAGCCTCCTGTTGTCTCTTGTTTGGTTTTCCATAGTTAATAGTGACGTGAGAGAGTTAAGCTTGACAGAAATCACAGATCTGACACATTACTCCCTTGGTGAAAACTCCTTCTGAATTTCCCCACTGCCTCTTGCCTACAGTTTGAGAGGGTGATTGGTGCCAACAAAAGGATTCAGTGCTGTATTATATTCTCCATCACCTCACTCTTAGTACTTTAGTCATGCCAGCTTTTCATAGTGTCATGTCACTCTACTTCATGCATTCTCCTCTGTTTGCTTGCAATGTGTTTCCCAAAGAATGACACTGTAACATTGTAGTTAAGAGTGTGTTCCTGGTAAGCAGGCATGCTGCATGATTTTTTTTTTTTTTTTTTAAAGAAAGGTGCAGGCAGCAATAAAAGCAACAAGACAGGCAGGCAGGACCAGAGAGGAGGAAGAAACATTCATTTACTTATTTTATCTAGCTGTTCATCTTGGATTTTCCCCTTAGCCCGGGATGTGGACCTGGGTCCTTGGGATGTATGAGAACTGCTCCTACCGGAGACTGTGAACTTAGCTAAGCTTCCAGGACGTGATGCAGATTGATTTTAAATCTTGACTCTAATGTAGGTCTTTTGAAAAGTTGCTTAATGTCTCTCTAGGTCTCAGTTACCTTACCTACAAAATGATCAACAAAGTAGCTTTCATTTTTTAACGAAATTATCAAGGTGAAGCAATTAGTTAAGAGTTGAACACATACTAAGAACTCAGTATTAACTTTATAGTCAACTTATTAAGGAGACATTGGGATATGATATGATGTCTACTTGAATAGCTGCTAGCTGTGTGCTTGCAGATCCTCTTCTGGATATGTCATGGATTCTCTGAGTATGTCATTGTTGCCCAAATCTATAGCTTTTTATTGATGTGTGTTTATTCAAACAAACTCATTTACGTTTTTAGGACTCAGTACAGTTTTCAAACATTAATTTTATCTTTGATTCAAGCCCCCTTGTACAGGATAATTTAAGCAAAGAGTAAGGGTGGTAGTGTGCCTGTGTTCCTTCTCCCCCGCACACATGCACACACTCTCACCCCTCTTCCTTGAGTTCTTACCTCTACTGTTGGCAGCAAAAGAAGATAAGATTGTTCTGTCATCCTGTTTGGCTGCTTATTCTCTTGCTCCAGCTTCCTGTTTCGGGACTTGATACTATACGGCCAGGTGTTTCTAACAGGACACAGCAAAATGAGATCCTAAGCAACTCCCTAACATTTCGTGACTGCCTTCCGCCCCCAAGCCAGCCACACAACTCAGGTCAGGAACTCTGATTCTAGTGAGTGTGCCTCTTGGCTCTATATCATGGGTGACCCATCAAGATGACAATCCACAGTAACATCTAACGTCTAAGGCCTCCTACCTCCCCTCTCCCTTTTCTCCTATCCATACCTGTGGGTTTACTATAAACTTCAGGATTCAGTATCCCATTTCCTGGGAAACAGGTCTCAAGAGTGAAGAGGTGGTATTGGATCTGACATCTATTTATACCACGAGGGTCTTGCCTCAGTTGGGTTCTTGTTTTCTTGGAGAGAAGATTTATACTGCGACCCACACAGCTTATCAACAGGGTCTCCGAGAGGGGCCTACAGGAGCCTAAAGGAAAAATAGACAACATTCCCATAGAAAAGCGGGGGCCAGGTGGGACACTTCTCTCGTCTCAGAGACAGTGATCCCGAGTCTGGCTCCTTGACTTAATTTATAGGACTGGATTGCAAACAAGGTAATGGGAATAAAACAAGGAAAGACTTGTGGGTGTAGGCTGTTCCCTTGCTATTGGGAGCAACTGAAGGTACAGCGCATTGAAGGTCGAGGCTCAGCTTGCAGTTTGCTATTTATCTACTTCTTGCTCTGCTGACTGTGAGAAATTCTGCCTTGGGCAACTTTGCAGAAGCGCTGTTAAGCTATTCTCTTCCTACAGATTTACCCGGAGACACGGGCGATCAGTTTCCCCAGGAGTCAAAAGTAAGCAAGCAGCAAAGTTTATTGGCAAAGTAGCAAAAAGGGAAAGTAAGGGTGGAAAGGTGGGCCAAGTGAGTACACCCACAAGGATTGGGGGCGCATCATTCCCAGAGGAGTTGACTTGAGTTCTAGGGGCTTGAGCCTTCATAGGGCTCTTGCTGAGTTCTAGCCCTCGACTCCACTTAGGGGTGTTTCCAGTGGAAAGGGGTGGAGAGTTCCAGCAACTTGATTGATGATTTCTAGCTTGTGCACTACCTCTGATTCTACCTGATTGGGTCGGAATTGCAATGCTAATTTTATTATAGTGAAGTTTAATGAGCCAGGTTCATGCCTGCTTGTCCTTCTCTTCTTGCCTCTGCCTCTTCTCTCCCTCTCCTTACTCCCCACTTATGGTTACCTGCTGCCTAACATTAGAAGTACCTCACCATGACATAAAACCAAATGATTCTTTCAGCTCCGGTTGCTCTCGGCTTGGGAGAGGAAGGCACTGTTCTTTTATAGGGAGTTCAGAAGAGAGAATTCTCCCTCTCATGAACATTGTAAACCTGTGCAGAAGTGACACTTCTGCCTTACATGCATGGGGTAAAGCTCATGCTTTGAAATGGCTCTCATTTCAATGAGTCCTGAGGCTGATCTCAACAGCTGGTGGTTCTCAATTGTAGGGTTGCTCAAAGCCTGATAGTCTTAACCACCATTCTTAGGGTCCGATTTTATTCTGAACACCTAATATTACCTACTTGAATTTCTATTTTTCTTAAATCTGGGCATATTATTTCAGAAGTCTCTCCTAAAGCCCAAGTTGGATTAAAAGGTTGCTTTCTTTGCTTCTACGTCACTTTTGAGCTTATCACTTACCATATATGATTTTGGTCACTTCACTATTCTCTTGACTCCACCTTCATTTCAGCCAAGGTTCTAGCAGGAATACAGAACCAAATAATCTTTAACTGACTTGGAGGAGGTGTAACTTAGCAGGACTTTGTCTTAGGCCTGTGCTGCTTCTAATTTACTGCCCTTGGCTTCTTTGGTTTATTAGCATAGTACCTGATGATTATGAGAAACTATGTACATGCAGCTTGAATTTTCCCACATTTAATGCTACTGGGGTCACCTTTGACATTTGTGTGACTGGAGCTGATAGATTCCCTCTTTTGACCTTTGAGGCTGATGGTTTTGAAATTGCACTTCGTTAGTCTTCTTAGATGATCCTAGTGTGATTACTTCCCTCATCCTGTAGCTCTGCTGACTATGATCACATTCTCATATAAACTACTAATAATCAGGCTATCATCGAGGCTATGCTTTTTGGAGGAAACCTGGTTGAGAAATTTTTATACTGAAATAATTTGGTTCTTGAATTGTGTTCCCACCATTATTCTGTACGCTGCTCTCATATCCCAACATTGTCCCTGACACATAGTGCACACTCCATCAGTCTTCACTGAATTGCACTAATTTGAAATTCTGTATTTTTTAAAAATGTGAAGCAAATATTGTCACCTTAAAACCCATAGAAGGCCAGGCTCAAATGATTACATCTGTAGTCACTGAAAACCTGCGTTTCAGATTCCTAAAAGCATATTGAATGAAAAAGATTCCTCGGAAATGCTTGAATTGCATGGATTCAGAATATTTTAACAATGTCGAGTAGAGCATACAGATTTCTTTCTCTTAATACTAGTTTATTCCCTACTGTACTTAGAATTTAAACTAGGTCCCTTGAGCTGAAGAAAAAGATTCCTGGGTTTGAAGGGTTTGGGATGTGAGGAAGGAGGCAGAATCTGCTCATGTTAAATTCCTGGGGAGCAATGCAGTGGACATATCAGAATATACAAAATAATTTGGTATTGAAAGTTGTGTGTGTTATGTAAGAGAATTTTTTAAACATTTTTCTAAGAGAATATCAAATCCTTCTATGTTAGTTTGCGATCATCTACATCATAATACAAACAGTAGATTGGTAAATTGAACTATCTGTTTATCTCATTTAGCATTCATATTACTGTTAATGTTAGAAATTATGTTTTTCTAAAGTAGAAATTTCTTTCATTTAGCACCAAATGATATAATCTGGGTGGAAAAGAAATACACTGAAAGCATGTCTCTGAAATTAGACTTTCCTGTTTTCCTAGATATGATAAATACTGAACAAATTAATAAGATTCAATAATTCATATCCAAATAATGAATGGCACATTTACTGCATTGCTTTGCCAACTCAATGAATATGCTGGGCTGATGTATAAATAAAATAATATACTCCAAAGATAAAAATATTAAGTACATGCTGAGCACTTACAGCATATGCCAGAAAATTATTCTCAAAGAATCAGCTCTGAAAGCAGCAACTCCCTTCATTCTCTTTATTTGTAAACTGCGTGATGTAGATTTCACTGAGCAACAGAGCATATGGCGGTTTTGGAACTTGTGTTGAGTCTCTAGTAAGAAGCCTGAAAATGGGCAAACTGTTCTGTATTATTGTAGAGAGGGAAAGCCATTGTTATGTAAACAAAGGAAAAACCAGTAGTAATTTCAAATGAGTTACATGCTTGACAGCTTAGCCCTTGCCAGATTTTCCTGTTCTTTCAATATCAAAAAAATAATGAATTTTGTTTAAGTTGCTTTTTCAAGTAGGACATCTATTTTATATGGTCTCACAATTGCGAATGCATACATGTAACTACATACAACAAATTTAAATCTGCTAGTTTATAACTAATTTAAAAGATGTGAGTTCTAAATGGGCAATTCAAGAATGATAATATGCCTTTTGGTTATATTTGGGTTGGTGTGAAAATACATTCCTCAGCCTATATTCATGGGTTTTGTGATTCAAATGAACAATTTGTAGACAAGTACCATGTTTTTGTGCCAAGAGAATCTATTTCAATCTTTTGAATTGGGTCTTTTGCATTTTCCTAATACATTTAAAAGTCTTTGAGAAAAAAATACAGTAAAACCTTTAAATAATAACCCTGGAATTTAACAAAATTCTCTTATTACACAGCTACAAGAAAATTAAACTGGAAATATCAGTAATGAATAATGAATTATGAGTAGGGAATAAACTACCTATTTAAAAGGTGGTGCTCAATAGAAATATTTAATATTTCCTAGATAATTCAATAACTTTGTTTTTTCCAGTTTATTTTCTCTGGATATCTAGAATCCTTTTTGGAAAAGTGGAAATGAAAGGCATTTCTTCTGGATAGGAATACTTAATTTTATCTAATTTATAGCTACTTCATTGAGGTAAATTATCGCTTCAATAGCTGATACATAGCTGATGTCAACTATAACATAAATGAATATGTCATAGTAGAATCACCTGAAATAATGATACTATGGTATTGTTAGAAATCATACAGGATAGTATTATTCAAACTCTAGCACCTATTTTATTAATCTCTAGCATTATTCAAATGTTTCTATGTGCAAGAGCTATACAACTGGAATTAATACCTATTCATTTGCCTCATTTTCAAAGTTTACCCAAAATAATATGTGATGGGACGTTTGATTCACCATGTTTTACTAGTTAGTAAAAGAAATTTCACAGACAGGAACTATAAAGTAATTTATAACAAAAGTAGGAGTAGATAGTAAAAGATATAATTCGAACTATATTAATTTAAAATTGATTCAGGTAAAAATTCAGGGCTAAGGAGTGTGGGTGGCTATTTCAAAAATGCCTATTTGTGATTAATGTAATATGCTATGATTAGGCAATTTTTTGAGATGCATATAATCTTCTTCTTTATTTTTATCTTTATTTAATATAGTTTAAAAGCCATAAGTTTTACTGTATACTTTAAGCCAAGTACTTTAAAAAGTACATGTAGACCAAGTTCCCATAGGAAGAAATGTGCTCACAGATTCTGAATTTACTTATTGCAGTTTCAGTGACAGAATCTTCTGCCAAATTATGTCAGCCACTAACTAACTGTCTGACCTTAGTCAAGTTGCTAACTTCTCTGTGCTTCATTTTCTAATCTGTAAACAGAGATATTGACACTTGGGAGGATTGAAAGAGTCAACAACTATATATAGTGTGTTTTGCACACTGCTGGCCTATACTTAACACTGAGTAAATTCAAACTATTTTTATTTACATCACAATCTTACCCATACCTTGTGCTCCATTTTCTTCTAGATTTAAAAGGAACTAGAACCTTCATTGTTCTTTTTCTCTCTTTCTTCATTGCTGGATGAAAGCTAGAATCATCAGCACATGCTTAAAATTAGTATTTTTTTTTTTCATTCTGCAGATCAAAGATCAGGATTCGGCCTTATTTGTAGACTTTAGAAAACAAAAAAATTGCCAAAATTTTGACACTAAGAGATACCCTGTATCAGCAATAACCATTTTTGTTTAGAGTGAATATGCTGCCTTTTTATTTTCTGAAGGTTTTGAGCAAGTGGAAGTAGGTATGAGGGAAAGTATGCAATGTGAATGATTGCTAAAATATATAAAAATCTAGGAGTGGAGATCTAGCACATTAGTTATCCAAATGCACCTCTGACACTGATGTTGACTCCGCCCAAATATGTATACATCCCACAATCTCAAGAAACCCATATACAAGCCAGTGCTTCCTTAGAGAATCCCATTTTGCCTGTGTGTGTGTGTGTGTGTGTGTGTAAGGATAGATCATGTGTTTTGTACAAAAATGCAACTATTGTTATGCTGATTTTCTACTTGAAGTGATTATTTCATGCAATTGAATTGTCATCATGATGGCACTTTTCAGAATGTTAAGCTCTGTTGACTAATATGATGGCTTTATTCTCAACAATTGATAGCATTTTGTCTGAGGGTGGCCTGGCCATAATACAGACGTGAACACAGTTCCATAACTCTGTGATGTCACTCTTCCTCAAGCGCTGTCTGGCAGTGTATCAATACATTATTTGTATGGGATAGTACCTTGAAATGAAAGTTCTCTCTGTGGCCTAGAATTGACTTATGGGGTTAAGAAATTGAAAAGAAGGTGAATGTGCTATGATTCACATCATTGACTGCCATGATAGCTGTGTTTCCATGGGAGGTGATCAGGAAGCTTTGTTATGAATCCTTGTTGACCTTATAGGCCCTTCCCAGGTTTTGATGAAATCCTCTTATAAATGTGTCAGTGAGCTTTTAGGTTCTTCACTAACCTCTTCTGTAATAACGAAACTTATTGATCACTGGAATATACAAATGAGTTTAAGAAATTTGTGAAAAAGTCTCTTTTCTATAAATTGGTCAGATTTTAAGAATAATGCAAATATCTCAGGGTATGTTGCATAGAATTGTTGTGAAGTAACTGGCCAACAAATCTGAGTAGATTTGTCATCACTAAGTAAATAATTCCACTGTATAAATAACATTGTCCTTTTGAATAAAGTGATGAAAAGTTACACAATGGCACCATATAAAGAAAAGCTATCCCAGAAAAAGCTACTTTAATGCTCTCTTTAAAGTGGATCTGATCTTTGGAGTAAACAAAAATGTCATAGTTCCAAGAAACCAACAAGAACAAGAATATCCCATTTGAAAGGACTGATAAAGAGAACTTTTATCTACTTTGACTTCGTAACTCTTTCACCTGACCATTACCTCATCTGTTGCCTCATCCACCACTATCTCATTCTTTTTCCCTTTATAAGAATCCTCCCAACTTATGTCCCTCTTGAAGACCTGTTATAGTTTCTGCCTAAATCTGTTTACCCTGAATTGCGATTCTCTGCTATTCCCACATAAACACATTTTTGACTTGCCTGCTAAACTTGCTGACTCTTATTGAAGGGTAGCAAGGTAATATTTCAAGATATGCTTTGATATCTCTCTCCTAGACATACTTGAGATCAAGGACAGCAAGCAAGAATGTAATATGGATACTACTCTATATGTTCTGTTCTTTATTATAACTGTTAAGCAATTCTGTTACTGGCCCAAAGTCGGTTCTAATTTCTTGAATACTATATTTTGTGTGTTTTAACCAGTGACATGCTGCAAAATTGCTTTTCTACTGGGAACTGGATACCAGAGAAAATAATACAAAACATTTTGTGAACCTGCTATATTTTCTTGAGTGACACTAAAACTTCTAAGTGAAGAGAGCAATGAGTCTCTGAAGAATAAAATTGCTGAAGTAGAAGATGAAGAGTTTCTATACCTACTAAGAAAATCTAAAGTTGGGCTTATGAATGAATATATCAATATGCGTTAATAACTTGTGCTACTAGGTAAAAATCCAACTTGTATTTGCCTGACAGCCTTTAGTTGTTGATTAATTCTGTCCATTTGGATTCTTGTTATCATGTGACACAACGGCTTAGGGTAGGACTAGTTTAAAATATATTGGCAGCAATAAATGTTCATAGATGGGAGATATGAGATACTTGCCTCATATTACTTAACAATATGAAACTTTTAATATTGAAAATTTCATATTTTACATATTCAATGATTAGGTTGACTGACACTTAATTGAAATAGACTTCTCTTGAAATTATAGTTCTGACATTTGTTATCTGGGAGGATATTCAACAGGGTCTGTAACTTTTTTACATTCAGTTTATTTATTTACAAACTAGGAATAGACATATCTGTCTCACAGGGATTTGTGATTAAAATAATGAAACATCTAAAAGATATAGTTCAATTCTAAGTATATTGATATATTGATATTCAATAGATAATATTCATTAAATGAACTTTGGTATCTTGAAAAAGTTCTGGAAGAACTATTGCTCAATTTAATTTACATATAGCAGCCACTTATGTTACAATTGTTTATAGAATTCATTTCAATTCCAATTTATTTCCAAAGATTTTAAGACATAGGTCTCTCTCTCTCTCTCTCTCTCTCTCTCTCTCTCTCTCTCTCTCTCTCTCTCTCTCTCTCTCTCATACACACACACACACACACACACACACACTTTAAATTTTGCATTCTGACTTTCATTGTGGTGAAATAGGTGTAACAGCTTCCTAATGTCACTCTTACTTCTCCAACTTACTACTGTCTCTCTAATCCATCTTCCATGCTGACTCCAGTGGAGTTTCCTTATGCGCAAGTCTCATCTCCTAGTGTAAAAATTCACTAACTTCTCACTGATTGCCACATGAAGCTCAACATTTTTTTACACTATCTTTCACTGTTCCAATGAAAGGTTATACCTTCCTGTTGTTGCCAGTGACCAGCTACAGTCAGCTGTATTCTTGGTATCTCCAGAGCCATCTCTTTCTCTGGCTTCATTTTATGTAGCTTTTTATTTATAAAGTTTACTTTTCCTAGCTTCACCCATGCCATGCTCTGTCCTGCTGAACATATTCCTGTAACTACTCACACTACCTGGAATGGTCTCTAGCATTCTAACATTACTATTTCCCCAGAATCCTTGACTGTGTTAAAAAAAGTCAACTTCTAAATTTGTCTGTTCCACCCAAATATAGATTTCATTCTCAAAGTCATCTTTGACATGGAATTTAATGTGTAGGGTACAGATTAAGGCGTGCCCTTGGAATTAACAGCTATCGAGTGAAGGCAAAAGATACAGGATTGGGCCAAGGGAGAAGTCAAGATGCAAAGCAGGGCTAGCAACAACTTCAGCTGACCCCATTGGAGCTCACCACTAAAATGAGCCATCACAGTTGTCATGATTTGGGCCAAAACAGTCCAACTATTGTAATTGTGCTTTGCTCTATCAGTTAACGTGGCCCATTTTCTGGAGGTGGTGAATCTGGACAAGGTGACTTCGTACATTGAGACAATGCTTGAAGGGGCAATCAGGTAAGGTAGTTTGCTGACAGCATCATTATTAATAGCTAGAACAAGTTCTTTCTTGGAGAAAGCTGCTCTAGGTAGTGTATAATCATTTATAAACCATTTCCCCATAAAATAAAGCTAGTTAATTCAGCCTAGTGTGCTGTAGCTTTTACTGATCAGAACTATTTGACAATGTCAAAGACATGGGTCTGTGTCCCATGCCAGAAAACAGAGTGCCCTGGTTCTCAGCAATCTATATAGTGAAGCATAAACAGAATACTGAGTTCTATTCTGGAAAATGATCGTCTTTGTATTTTTGTGAACTGACCAAGGAAGAGGCAAGGTCATCGCTGATTAACAAGGACCTTCTGTCTATAGCTATGTGTTTTAATACCTATTTAAATGGCAAGATAAACTTTACAAAGTTTAGGGACATAAATGAAAAGCACATTTTTGAATGAACTCTGTTTTTGCCCTAAAAGACCCCAGATAAGAAAATTTACCACCTGAATACATCAATCACATTTCTCCCTCCAGAATAGTTGCTACTAATTCTGAGAACTTTAACCTTTTCAAGGATATTCTTCATGTTAATGTCTCAAAATCTGAATCCCTGTTGTCTTTCTGAGTTCTCATATCTTACCAGGACATTTCCTGTCAGATAATTAAGAGTATTTATCAGAAACTGAAAAAATGCAAGAGAATATCATTCCTCCACTAAAAATCTTTGTTGACTGTTGACTCATCTTAATATCTCTTCCAATCTCTTACCAAATGCTTTAAAAAATATCTCACACCTCATATGTTAGGTTTCTCATTTTCAGATAAAATCATACCACATGATTTATCGTGTTTTGTCATTAAAAACGTCTCCAATCAACAATTCCAGTAAATATTTACTCATTACTAGGCACTGTGCAAGGAGCATGAGGGGTATTCAAATACAAACATAATTCAGATCTGAAACCTTTATTAAGTTGAAAATGTGAAATCAGCTTTTGAGTTTAAAAGAGAAATGACATCTGTATCAAATAGCTGTAATTCCATTGAGAATGCTCCTAATACTGACTGAGGATGGGTAAAGGCTTCATGGAGAAGACAGCATTATTTATTAAGAAAGATTGGGTGGTAATTTATTTAAATTTAACAGATAAATACTGCATATGATGATTCAATTAGAAAATCAAGATAAATTTTCATGATAATAAAATTTAAAGTGTGCACACTCCTACAATTCATAGTTTGTGGAATCTTTTACTTGATCTTTGTTTGTCAGAGCTATGATAAAATGTTTCCTCAAATCGGGTGACCTTCATCAGCTTTATTGATGATTTGACACTAAGTCAGATTTCTGAGTTACAGAGCCATTTTCAGTTTCCTTATATGATTATAGATGGTCCCAAGTGTATTTGTCTTCTAGATACAAGGTCAAATATTCATTTCTAGATATAAATCTCAAACCAGAGGTGGATATTGGACTGACGTTATTAGCTCTTCTACCCGAGAAGCTTAGATGTATGATTATTAGGGCTCTGAATTCAATTCAGTGGTCTCCACCAAAGTATTGTATGATTTATCAGAAAAAAGTGAGGTAATAAAGCATTGAAATTTTTATATTATATTCTAGTTGAAATTCCACACAGAAAGAAAACAAAGTAGCTAAACTCCCAAAGTGCAAATGGAATGAGAAGTCGGGTGAATAACGGTTAAGTAACAATGCCTCTTTTGTCATTTATAGATTTTAATTTTATTACAATTCTAAGTTGGAATATTTGTACTATCTGAAACACACTCAGTGCCTTAAACTTTTAGAAGGATTTTGCATGCACTACCTCTTTAGCCTTATAATGAGTAGATAAAAAATCCCGACTTTCTCTTAATTTTACATATGAAAAAATGGAGATGTTGAAAGGTCGTGTGAAAACTCATTGTCAGGTAGTAAGTTATGTGTGAAACTTGTAGTGGGAATCAGATCTCTAGCTTCATTTTCAATATGCTTCAATAGCTGTGAGATGTAAAATCAACCAATTTTCTTCTCACTTTTGAATAATAATATCTGGTGATTCATCTCCAAAGAGGAGCATTTTCATAACTCTCACCTGAATGAACTATTGTTTAAATGCTATTAGTTTTTGGCAATAGGCCTGAACTGAAGTGCTGACATATGGGAATAGAAAACCTTTTTGCTTCTTGCAGAAAACATTTATTTTTCCTGGTAGTATATCTTTCAAGGTAGCTGCTGGACGGCGCTAACAAGCTCAGGAGGAAGTATCTAGAAGGGTGGCAAATATAGGTGTGAAATTCAGCTGCTCCTGATGTAAAATAAGACCCATAGGTAGCAAAGAGTCTTGAGTTTAGAGAGCATCGTGACTCACAGGGTTTAATAGCATACAACTGACATGTACCTTGGTGGCTTAGGTGAAACACGCCAGTTGAGCATCAGCTATTCTCCATGTGACTTTTTATCATTTTAAAGTAAAAAAGAAAAAAAAGTCAGGTTCACAGATGAACTTTTGAGTCATATTTTTTGGTCCTCAAAATATGAAAAAAATTCATTTCAAACTTTAAAAATCTTATTTATTTATTCTAAAGCATTCTGGCTCCATCAGGACTTCATGGAGAAATCATACGACAAGGGAAAGAAATTAGGAGTTTAGGAAAATTATATTACATATGTATATTTTTTGAGTGAGCTAAAGTAGCTTAAATATATTTCTGAAGGATAAATTTCAACTTCATTTTTAGGATGCAGAGGGTGATAATGAAAATGATTGAAGAGCTAGAAAATATGATATATGAGGGGACAACAAATATAGTGCTTGAAAGACTGAAAAGTATAAGAAAAGTATAAGAAGTATAAGAAAAGTATAAGAATAATTTAATTGGAGAAAGATACTGCTAAGGGGACAACAACTTTCAAGTATGTAGAACACCTCTAGCTGGATATTTTTATAATATAGTAACAATTTCTCAGTTTCCCTGAATCAAAAATAAATTATGTAATTTTAAATTCCAGTGTGAGAATTTAAGTGGATGTAAGAAAGAACATTTCTTCATTTTCATAGATTCTCTGAAATTTATAAATTCAGAAAGAATATATTTTTTTTAGTTAACATGGATTAGGTACCTGGAATTTTATAGATCGATATCTGAGTTATAAATATGAGTGTTATAAGTTGATGTGTGTGTCCTCCTCCCAAAGATATGTTAGATTCCTACTTTAGATATTTATGAATATGACCTTATTTAGAAGAAGCTTCATACAAAGAGACATTCAAGTTAAGATGAGATCATCAGAGTGGGTCCTCATTCAATATGAATGACATCCTTATAAAAACAGGGATATCTGCACATAAACACACAGAAAGAGGAAAATTTTATGTGAAGACAGAGAAACAAGCAAAGCAAAAGGAAGATGTTGTAGAGATATTACCTCTCCTACAGAGAGAGGATGGCTGTGTAGACAGACGCATATATTCGAGTTATACTACCATAAGCCAAGAAAAGCCTGTGGCTACCATGAGCTTGAACAAGCAAGAAACAATCCTCCTTTAGATACTCCAGAGGAAGCATAGCCTGGCTTACATGTCAGTTTTCGACTCATCCTCTAGAACTATGAGATGATACATTTCTGATGTTTCTAGTCACTTCCTTTGTGGTGCCCTAGAAAAGTAGTTCTAGCAAATCAATACAAAGAGTAAGACACCACCTCTGACTCTGAGAATAGATAGGCAATTCCATTGTGAAGTGCCTCGAATGCTTCCATGCTCTCTCTTCAAACCTCTCTTCCTACAAAATCTTATTTGATTCATCTTCAGTGCTTCTCTTCTTTATGATATCTTTTTGATTCCTGGATAATAAGGATAGCTTTAATATAATAGAATTTATTTATTTATAAAGGCAAGGTATAGGCAGGAATGAAAGCAAGCAGAGGCAAGTAGTCAGAAAGAGAGGAGGAAGAAGCACTTTATTTTTCATTTTAATTGCTCATCTTGCTTGTTACTGCCAGGCCCTGGGATGGAAACCTGGGTCCTTGGGATATATATGTGGACTGTGCTCAACCGCTACTCCACCAGGGAGTGCCTATTATTATTATTCTTTTTTTTAAGAAAAGTGTAGGCAGAAATGAAGGCAAGTAGAAGCAGCTGGGAAGGGAGGAAGCATTTCATTTTATTTTAATTGTTCATCTTGGATGCCCTCCCTATTAATCCCCATCCCCCACCACCCCCCTCCATAAAATGTGAACCCAGTCCTTAGGATGGATGTAGACTGCCCGGCTGGAGGAGGCTGACCAAATGGTACTCCACCAGCGTGTGCCATATTTATCCTTTAGGATTATACAAATGTATTTTTCTGTTTATTCCTCAAATGCTCCCTTTGGGCCACACCTGGTGCCCAGAACAGTGTCTAACACAGTTTGTTGCAAAATGATGGATAATAAGAATATTTGAATGTGGGTCACATTCAGGAGATGGAATTTCTTTATACTTAGTATGTAGCACTCTCTAATGTGAATAAATGGCATGTGTAAATTTTATATGATCAAATTTTATGAGATTAATGTTAGAATTAATATGTGTACAAAATGCCAAAAGAACACAAAGGTATGAATAATGAACTTGGACAAGAACAGATAGGGTAGGGAGGTTTCAGATGTTTCTAAATTTCTGTTCTGAGAAGCATTATAAAAGACTTTTCATATAACTGAGATGTGTGATATAGCCCCAGATTTTCCTTTCTGATTCAATGAACATAAATTTTACTTACTATGATTGTTGGGGTTAATAACAGAAAAATTTGCAGTTTAAAAGAATACCTCAAGTATCACTTTTCTTTGTGAAACTCAATGCATCCACATCTTCAAATTTTTCATTTACATTGAAAGAACTTTGGCCCCGATTCCTCTCTATATGAAGAATATGCCGTCTTATGAGACTGTTCACTTTTGTCCACAATTTCATATTCACAATAAACTCTAAGCACCATTGTTTCACCTGATCTACAAAATAACAAGACCGTATTTTTATGTTACCCACATCAATAACAGTTTTCAACTATCTTTTTAAATCATAGTTTCCCATATTACTTATGAAAGATAAAACCTTCTTTTAATTAACTATCCTGCAGGGCCATGAATTTATTTTGTTTTATATTAATTTATAGACTACAATTATATTTCTGTTTCATTTACTTCAACTCTTAGCTTGATTCTCCTATATACCGTATGTGAATAAAGTCATGCAGCATTTGTCTTTCTCTGATTTATCTCACTAAGCATAATTCCTTCTAGGTCCATCCATGTGGTTGCAAATGGCAGGATTTCTTTCCTCTTTTTTTTATAGCTGAGTACTATTCCATTAGGCATATATGATACATTTTTTCAGTCTACTCACCTGTTGATGGCCACTTAAGTTATTTCCAGTTTTTGGCTATTGTAAATAATGCTACATTAAACACAGGGAGTGCATTTTTATTCAACTATACTATGTCTGGATATTTGACAATAAATAGAAAAACATTAAATCAAAGAGCTATGGGCCAGCAATTTAAATCCAAATTTTACTCATCTTAATTCTTATTTTAAAGAGAGGATTTGAGCATGCTTAATAATTAGTTTAGTTTCCTCCTATTTCCCATAGCAGCCCAAAGATTATTAATAATAGTCCTTAGGACAGGTTGACTCATCTTAGCTGGCTAAATTTTCACTCCAGGTAGGAGGAGCTTGAGTATTGTTCTCCTTAGTTTTCCCTCCCCATCTGCTAGGAATGGTTCCCACTTCACACAGAAATGAATCAGTCTTTCAAGCACTATATTTGCTGTCCCCTCACTGCCTCACTGCCAGGGGAATCTGTTCTATCACTACATGGTCATTGCTGCTGCTTTTGAGAAGTTGCACAACCCTCTTCGCCTTATATTTCCACTTTTCTTTCTGATGTTTTTAGGAGAAGACACGCACCACAGACATCCCTCCAGATATGAGGGTGATTAGCTGACATCAAGCACAAAAGCCACTGGAACCAGGATAAAAGAAAAGGTGATACCAGATGAGGAAGGATGCATGGAGCACCTCAGTGACTAATTGCTTCTTTACTTGGACACTATATGTTCTTCTAGATATTCAGCAGGTTATACTCTGAAATTCTCCAAACTCTTCTGAGTTTCGGAGTGCTACATAACTCCCTGCAAAAAAAAAAAAAAAAAATTCAGTTTTTTCAATGCTTTCACTTACTTAAAGAGCAGTCATATCTGGATTTCTGCTTATGTTATTTTACAGCCACTCTCCCTCTCCCATCTTTTCTTTTAAGCTAATGTTAAAAGTGAACTTTGATTTGAGAAATTAGTAATTGATGGAAACGGATGGGTGAATAAATATGGGTAGGGAAAAATGATCCAGATGTATGACAGGTGGCAGGGAAAAACCAGACTGAAATTAAAAAGAGGGTACAGATTGATGTACAAGGATAATAGAGAAATTCAAAATAAGAGCAAATTTAGTCTTTGAAAACAGTTCAGTGTTCCAGGAAAAATGCTAATAATATATTACTTGTAGAGAATTTATATAGGTTTTTGCATGATGATCTCATTTGACATTCAGGATAAGACTATAAAGCCGTCACTATTCTTGTTTAGAAAAGAAGGAATCATGTATAAAAAGAGACTAAGTAATTTCACAAAATTCATAGAACTAAATATGCTTAAGGATTGTGACTCAAATTCATGTCATGTGACTTCAAGGATATGCTTATCCCAATGCACTGCAACAATGAAGTGAGAGCAATGTGACCGTATCTGCAGTCTTTGGACTGGAGTGGATGGATGTACTCTGGCTTCCTAATATGTGCGGCGGTCACTTTGGTTTTCAGGGCAGCATGCCCTCTATTCCTTGATGCTGCACATGTGTCAGTCAACTAAACATTGCCAAATGGTTAATATGCCCAAAGCCTCATGAATGGAAAAGTCTTCTATCATCTAGGTTTTGAATATTCTGTTTCATTCATTAATATTCTAGCAACTATAATTATATTTTAACCAAACTCTTACAGAAATCAAAGTCATGGCAAAGGTAAAATTTTAATATTGGTAGTATTTGTACTATACCTTACCAGGCAACAAATATGAGTGTTATCTACCTTATTATTTGATGGACTAAATTCACACACACACACACACACACACACACACACACACACTATGTATTCATGCATATATGGAGTTGAAGTAATCACTTTGTTCAAGAAAACATGATATTTCTTAATACTAATTTTATTATTACTCCTTTTGTTTAAGTTTGTATTCATTTTAGGAAATTGAAATCTCACCTCACTCTGTGTGGTTTCATACCACACTCACCACCAGAGTTCTAGTTCCCTTCATTACCACCTTGTTCCCTCTTTCCTTCATCCCCATCCCAAGCCCCTGGCAATCACAGTCTTACATCCTGTGGATTTTTAGGAGGGATTGTCTGTTTATTTGCTTTTTTCCTCATTATGAGTGACACCATCCTCCTTTTTCCCCTGGCTTATTTTACTTAACATCATCCTCTCTCGTTCTATACAGATTATTGCAAAGGACATGATCTCCTCCTTTTTAACGGCTGCATAGAATTCCTTTGCATATATATCCATCACAGTTTCTCTATCCAGTCATCTGTTGATGGGCATCTCCATGTGTTGTTTTGTGAACTGTGCATCTATATATAAAATAATTGTCCCTATATATGTGTACTAAATGTTGAAATAAACTTTAAATGTGGCATTTATCTTAAAGACAATAATACATATATGCTCAATATGACACAGCATTCAGTAAGAATCAGTACTTACATCTTTAAAAATGGGTTTAGCTCTTGGAAAATTATCTCGCAATACTATTTATTGGATTACACTTAGGTAGACTCATTTCCTTAGTACACAAACTGCTAAGCCATCATATTCTGTACAGTTGTTTTGAGCTTAAAGTCACTTTCCATTTAATATTTATAAACTCCTTTATTTTTTATTTTAGCTCATTATTTCAGTCTGCCCAGATTTTATGGAACTTGCATTTTTTCATCTTGTGAACTGGCTCCCACCCACTTTCATGCTATCTTCAAAACTGATGAGAACACATTCTCTGCCTTTGCTTTTTGGAGTACATGGTATTATGCTCAAGTGAAGTTTTTCTTGGTTTACTTCAGGAAACAACCATCTCAGGTTGAAATCAATACAGAAATCAAATTTCTCTTTGATGTTTAAACAAAATCAAGTTCACCTTAGTGGTACTGTCTTTTTGACCAAATTCCTCATTCATTTTACAAAAGTAGTATGATAGTGCCTAATACTCTTCTTTTCTTTGATAATGTAGTGGCCATTTTCTTAAAGTATGGCAGTTTTGTCTTGGAATATGCTTTTTTTAACTAGAGAATATATTTCCAAGTCTCCTTTAAAAATGAACATGGCCATGTGACTATGTTCTAGTCAATGGAACAGAATTAAAAGCAGTCTCTATATTTCTTTCCTCTTCAACATTTACTGGTTAAAATAACATTAAATGAAGTAATTGAGTTGGATCTTATGGAAGTCACTTGTCTATAAGGGCAGTATTTCCTTACCAGCTATGCATTATTTATCTTTATGCTTTTTAGGTCATTTTGATACAGCTGATTAAGTAATACATATAGCCAGGGAGAGAGAAAAATTATCAACTATCTTAAGACATACTCTTTCTCCATCTTCCAATCTAGTCATCTTATTATTCAAGAACAATTTATGCTAATAGGCACTCCTTTTTTCATGTGAATACTTCAGAAAGTGTTGCCTATCAGTAATTTCTATTTGATGCCCCTGAATATAATCATAGAGCCAAATAAACACATTCTCAACATTAGTGGAACTCAGAGAAAAATATGTACTTAGATTGCAGTTGAGTTGGATGAACCTCAGATAGGTAGTTTTGGCATATGGAATTCTTGGTTAAGAGTGACCTGAGATGGAGTTGGTGGATTTGGACCGCTATAAATAGGTTACTCTTAGGGATTTTTGTGACCAAAAGGCAGCAAAGCAAGGGTTCAGAAAAAGAAAATAGAACCCACAGGATCAAAAGCTAACTCTGATTCCCTTGCAATTTGTTTGATTATGCAGTTGTATGCATTGTTACTGGAATTCATCTCTGACAAAAGTCATTAAGAAAAGTTTTCAGGCTGGAAACTTCAGTTTATCCCTGCTTAGCCTAGGTCCCTTGTCTAGCAGAAATATAGCACTGTTTACTCCATACCAGCTTGTACAGCTTAAATGTAAAGAGGAGGCAAGTAGAGAGTCAGAAAGCAGAAGCAGCAACAAACAGAAGGAAGAGAAGCCACCAGAATCTGCTACTGGATGAAAAAATTATATTCTCTTACTTATAGGCTTTCTGCTGTGATTCCACTCCTCTTTATTTTCTTCTCTCTCTCTCTCTCGATCTCTTTTTAAAGGAAAGGTGTAGGTAAGAATGAAGGTGAGCAGGAGAGCAGGCAGGAAGAGAGAGAAGGAAGAAGTATTTTTCATTTATTTTCTTTAGTTCTTCATCATCTTGGCTATCCACCCTACCCCCACCATAAACCTGGATTCTTGGGATGTATGTGGACTATGCCAAGCGAAGGCTATAAGCTTAACCACTACGCCAAAAGAGCGTGCCCTCTTCTCTGTTTTAGCAAAGGTGGCCATATGAGTTTGCCTTTTTAGTGACTGAATAAACCTATCCTTATAAATATTAAGGAAATGTTATTACCTGAGATGGATGAAATTATTTCAGTGCATTAATGACAATGTTATGAAAAGAAAATTCACAACTGCGCAGCTGGTTTAGGCAAGCAAACAATATTATTCTGTCCTGATAGAGACATATAATGAGTTGTTATACTAAAACTCTCCAATATCAACAAATTATTTTGAAAGAATAGGGTGCATAGTTGAACCCTCAGTAAAATAAATTTTACCTTTAATATAGGGTGCTTCCACCACCTCTCCCATTGCATCCTGACTTGCTCTCTCTTTTTTAAAAGCATCTGTTATTGAAATAGTTTGCCAAAAATGTCCCTGCCAGATTTTGCTGGACATCAGCCCTGATTATTTCCAAATGACAGAAAATCAGCTGTGGGATTTATGCTCTAAGTAATCATTAACCATGGACCCTACATTGACTGGGTGGAAAATATAATGTTCTTAATCTGCCAGATCTGAAAGGGCAAGCTGTGCCGCATGCTGCCTGCTCCCAAGGATTCAATACCAGCCACAATGACTGCAGCAATCAGGCAGATTTGCTCTCAGAGATAACACATTTCTTTCCTAGAGGTTCAGTGCATAAGTACCTATGTAGATATTCTCCATGTCTGAGTTAGGCGTCAACAGTATTTTTTCCACATGCATGAGGAAAAACTGAAATATTAGCTTCAGGAAATAAAAGAAATGAGCACACCAGTATTAGTCAAAACAGAGGTTACAATTTGCTTTCTTTTGTCTTTATTCTTATTAAATGTCTTTTTTCATTATATAGCCACATATTCTCATTAGGTTAAAATTATCTCAAATTCTCCTCAATATATTATTCTAACATTTACTAAATTAATATAGTCCAAAGACCAAAATTTACCTGAATTTCCTAGTTTAGAGGCTATTACCAGCAAGATAGCTAAGTTACTAATTCTTTGGTTGGAATTCATTAAATATATAATGAATTAGACTTTCTCGTTTCCCATTTACATGTAAGGAGCTTAGAAATGGTCAGTCCATCATAACAACAAGCAAAGAGTGGAACAGTCTGAAAAATCAACGACTCAACTCCATTAGAGAAGGAGATCATGAGGAACACTGGTGACCCTCAAATTGTAGAAATATCAATAGGCAAATTCAGAGAACCACATGTTACTGAAGCAAAGCCTCATGAGACAGGAAGGCTCAATGTGGACAAGTCTGGGAGTTAAAAACTCCAGTCAGACTCAACCACAGAGAAGCCCACACGTCAATGAATTTTACCTCCAGGATTCTATCAGATCCTCACTGTGAATAACAGAGAAAAATCCCCACCCGTTTCTAACAGGAGGAGCGGGTAAAGAACCAGTTTGAATTAGGCTAGAGAATTCTGTTTTTACTAAAACCTGACTTCTGGACCAACTCTGTTACCGAAGTGTAACACGCTGAGTTTCATCAGTCCCACTTAATTGGGGGAAGGCAAATTGCAGACTCCAGACTCCTCCCATCATACTGTTCTACTTAATGTAGGCTGACCACATTTCCTTGAGGCAAAAACAGGACATTGGGATGACAAAAGCCGATGGGGTTATGCACTAACACATAAGGGGGAGGGGAGGAGGTGGAGCAATCTGAGCAGGAGCAGGGCAGCCAGGAGCAGACCAGCAACCATAAATGCTATGTAATGCAAATCATCAGCAATCCCATAGTAATGACTTGTGGTTCAGCCGGACTTTGTCTGGTGCAAGGAATTTTGTAACTCAAGTGAAAATTACATTCGGTGACCCTGTACACCCCATTCTAAATGTCCTGCCTAAAACATATGCTGATTTAACCATCCCAATGCCAGAAATGACCAATAACTGGCCCCGTGCCCAAAACTCCCACCCGCATAGTGCCAGAAATAACCCCCAGAGTATTTTTAGCTATAGCTCCACTACACTGTGGTGTTCTGCTCTTTTTGAAGAAACAGGCATGCAGAGTGGCAGGAAATCCTCTTCCCATGGCTCCTGCTTCCTCGCAGGGGCAGAAACAGTAGTTTTGGCCATGACCTGTGGCAGTCAGCGTCAGCAGGGGCCATCCTTAATGTGGAGTAAAAGGGGCGGCTGCTTTGGGACCCCCTCAATAGACTGGGCCTGAGCAACTCAAATGCCCTTTTTGTCCCACATTAAAGATGTTATTAAAGCCACATTAAAGAATTATTCAAAATGGAACAAAATTGATATTCTTATTAAAATGGTGGGAAGGTCAGAAAATATGAAAAATAATCATCTATTACATTTAAAATGGCATAGATGGTCAACTTAACACAAGGAGAAGAAAAAGAATGGAGAGACCCTGGTGAAATTCATAATCCAGAGACAAAGGTCTACCAAAGAACAAGATGCAGTCATTGGACTGCAGGGTGTCCCCCCTCCCCACCACCGAACCACTGCATCACAAAGGACCTGTTGACCACAGTTCCTTTTACCTACTACATCGCATTCACCTTTCAACAAAAGATTAAAAGTCATAATAAAAAGCAAGAACTGTAGTTTAGAGAAACTGAGTAAACATCAGAAACAGAGTTAGATATCACAGGAAAATTTAAAGTACAAGTCAAAGTTTTTTAATTTTGCTTAATAGGTTAAGGGGTTTAAATGGAAATAGAAGACAAATGCAAGAATATGGATAATGAAAGCAGAGAGTTGGAAATTTTAAGAAAAAAAGCAAAAAGTAATGTTGAAAAACAAAAACACGGTGATAGAAATGAAGGCTACCATTGATGATCTCATTTGTAGATTGGACAAGATAGAGGAAACACACTCTGGCCTTGGGGTTATGAAAATAGAAACTTTCAGAATAGAAAATAAAAGAGATAAAAGAAAACCAAAAACACCAGAACAAAATAGGACAGAATATCTAAGAATTGTGAGACTACAAAAGGTGTAACATGCATAATAGGCATACCAAGAAAAGAAAGAGAAAGGAACAAAAGGAATATTTGAAACCATAATGACTGATCATTTCCTTATCTTATTGCCAGACACCGAACCACAGATTCAGGAAGTTCAGAGAGTACCAAACTAGATAAATGCTAACAAAACAAAGCAAAAATATCTAAACCAAGGCATAACATCTTCACATTTCAGAAAATCAAAGATGAAAAATATCTTGCAAGATGCCACAGGGGGAAAAAAAAACAAAACTTTAACTGTAAAAGGAGCAGACACAAGAATTCTTATCTGAAGAAACACATAAGAGAATAGACTAAAATATTTTGAAGTATTGGGAGAAAAAGACCAGAAACAGAATTCTTTACCCCATAAAGTTGTCCTTTGAAAGTGACTTTCTCAAACAAATAAATATTGAGGGAATTTTTGCCAGTAGACCTGTCTTCAAAAAAATGTTAAAAGAGGTTCTTCAGAGAGAAGGACAATTATACAGATGTACAAAAAGAAGGGAAGACCATCAGAAAAACAGTAAATAAAAAGATATGAAGGTAAGATAAATCCTTTTATTTTCCTTATGCTTAATTGAGCTCACAGATGTGTTCAAAATAATAACAGGATATGTATTTGATATTGAATGGCATATATATGCATAAAATACATATATGCCTAATTGAGCTCACATGTATATATGCTTCTGCATGCTTATATATAAGTGGAATGAATGACAACAATAATATAGAGATGGGAAGAATGCTGTTATTTAATAGTTAGCAAAATAATATTTAAGCCACTTGTACTACAAATGAAATGGCATAATGTTATTGGAAAGGGGACTTTGATTAGTTGTAAATGAATATTGCGAACTTCAGGGCAACCACTTAATTAAAATAAATGGATACACACACATATGTATATGTATACATGCATATGTATGCATATATGTGGTGTGTGTGTGCAAGCAGGACTGAAGGCAATCAGAGACAGGCAGGAAGAGGGAAGCACTTTATTTTATTTAGTTGTCCATCCTCATTTCCACCCTGCCCCGTGTTTTGAACCCAGGTCTCTGGGATATGTGACCTGTGCTTTCAACCAAAAGAATTTAACCAAACTACTCCACCAGGGTGCACCTAAAAATGTTTTAAAAGAAGTATAATTCCAATGTCAAGAAAGGTGAGGAAATGAAATTACATGAAAAACTCAATTATAACCACAGAGAACAAAAAAAAAAAAAAAAAAAAAGGCATAGCAGACAAAAATAGGAACAAAGAACAAGGGCAAAAAATAAAGTGGTAAATATGGTAAATATTAATTCAAGTATATCAATGTTCTAAAAATTAAAAGAGAGATATATGTGGAAACACATAAATGATGTTTTTGCCAAATGTTAGTGTGAGGAAAAAAGAGTAATAAACAGAAACAGACATCATTTGGGCATATCATACAAGATTTACTTATCTAAAAGAGACAGAAGAAAACAACACAATTGGTATATATCGTAGAGAGATCGTCAGTGACCTCATGGAGAGACAGAATTTTGTGGTTAATAACTTCTGCAGTAGATTCAAGATGGAGTCTCCTTCCCATTTGTGTGGTCTGGTTTTAATGACTTTCGTAATTACTAATGCAATATGACAGAGACTTCCAAGTCAATGTCAAAGGAAGCCTTGCACTTCTGACAATACCTTTTGGAACACTTGTTCTTAGAGATCATCTTCCAAAGTTATGAGGGGAGCTTTTAGTCTACAACTCTAGCTGAACTCATAGCTGGCAGCTAACTTACAAGTCATGTGCATGGACCATTTTAGAAATGAATACTCTAGTTCCAGTCAAGCCATTTCAACTGATGCTCACAGATAAGCCATCCTGTGAAATCCTGTCCTAATTGTAGACTCATGAGCAAAACAAATAATCATTGTTTCTTTAAGCCACCACATTTAGAAATGGTTTGCTATTTACCCACAAATAACTGGAACAACTTCCAAGTGAAGCCTTCTATAAATACAGCCTGTTACTTCCAGACTGACCCTTAAACACAGAAAGCTGGAATAGTTTACACGCCCTTGCCAGGGCAAATGCTGCAGACACCCTCATTGACTTGAGAATTATCCAAGTACAGTATGACACGGCTGCAGAATTAGAACAGGTGTCAATTATTAATCTTTGGAGGCAAGCTTCAAGGATTGCTCCATAGTACCAGATAGAGATCCCCATCATCACAATTTGGGAAACATTCAAGTAAGGCAGGGATATAACTGTCAAAGTTTTGCCTTCATTGAAGCTAAACCACAAAGACTCATTTTCTATGATCCTCAAGTCTGACACCTTGCTCTTAGTGATAATTTTAGGTTTTCTCCAGATCACTTTAGATACCAAGCATTTAATAGTCTATAATTTTATCCCCTATCAAGGCCTTTCATTGGAGGGAAATAAGACATATTGCTAAGATGAAACAATAGAGAACATCATAATTTAAACACCAAAGACCATGCCTATCTTTTTCCTTGGATATTATCCTACTATGATTCACCAAGATTCTTATATATAGTCAACATCTTTCATGCAGCTATTCCAAACACCAAACTTTCAAGAGACGTAATAGTGCAAAGTAACATATCTAAATTGTGTAGGGCGCACTCTGGTGGCCTAGCAGTGTAGCGCATGCTGGGGCCAGTCCCATTTACATGCCAAGGTCCCCTGGTTTGAGAATCAGGGCCAGTGGGAATGACTAGTGTGAATAACTAAATAAAAAATAAATAAGGTGCTTGTGCTGCTTCTTTCTGTCTGTCTGCTCATCTTCATGCCTGCCTGCACCTTTTATTAAACTTTTAAAAAAATCTAAATTGTGTGAAAGTTTTGTAAAATCCCCTGCAGCCCAAACTATTTAAATCAATTGCTGTTCCATACTAGCATCTTTTCCATTAAGGCTGATGTGAATCAAGAAAGGGTCTGTCTTTCTATTTGGAGTCTTGCTTCTCCTATCACTGCCACTTTTTCAGTGAGTTGAGACTAGACCTTTGGGAAATCTAGTATGATCTGATGATTCAGAGAGGGAAAGCTAACAGCTTAGTTAAACCACTCCAAAGTAAAAATAGTGGGCATATTAATAAGCTACTTATAAGTCAGAAATTATTTTAAAGGCTTTATGTAATTAACTCGACAACTATGATGTTATGATCAATTATTATCCCTATTTTATAGATGCGGAAACAGAAGCATGGAGATAACAACAAAATGGCTATCATGAAGATATTAATTATGGGAGCTGGTATAATAACTGAGACATTTTAGCTTCCGATCCTATGCTCTTATCCTATACACCTAGGATCCTATTGAAAGACGTGTGTGTGTGTGTGTGTGTGTGTGTGTGTGTGTGTGCATGTGTGTGTGAAACTGTGAAGCTCTTATCTGCTTGTATGTGTGAATGTGTGTTGCCTGTGAGAAAGAGACAGAAAAGGAGACAGAGCATAGGTTTTGTGTGATTATTAAAAAGGAAGGGAAAAAGAAAAAGAATATACTTGTGGATTATGAGCTCCACTACTCAATCAATGAACTCAACACTTCCTAGATATGACAGAATCGTACAATTTTAAAACTCTATGTGTCAGTTTCTGGAAAGAAGACAGGGAAACACTATTCTCATCAAATGATATTTTTCCAGGACTTACTACAGACTAGGTGCTGGAATTATAAGGAAAATAGCAAGTGCCAATGACTTACAAACTGAGTAGAAACCAAACCACCACCTAAATCCCAGAGCCAGGCAAAACCTAAGTGCCAAGGTAAGGGTAGAATGTAGGTGCTCTCAGGCTGCTGCCATCTAGAAAAGCTTTGTAGGGAGGTGGGTCAGGTTGAGGTAAAAAGCCAAGAAATCAATCGTCCAGGACTTTGCAGGGTGGCCCTTTTCAGCCTGGCTTCTGAAACAAAGCCCAGAGAAGCACATACCTTGGAAACAGCCAGAACCACGGAGAAAGCCAGACAGGCGGGCCATCCAAACCAGAGTCCTGCAACCCCATGGCGTCTTGGCAGGGTCCCATGAACAACAGTTGATGACTGCCAAGAAAGAAGCTCAGGAAACCCCACCAGATCCTTGGGGAAGCAAGTGGCTTCTTTCCAAAAAAGCTCAGGATGTAGTTCTTATTTCACCCCTCGGGAACAAACATGAATTCTCCCAGACAGTTGTATCCCCATCTGTGTTAATTCACTTGTTCGTAACATAAAATTGATAACAAAAGAACAGTGATATTAAAGCTTTCAGTAAATGCAAAGAAATAAAAACATTATTTTTATGTAACATTTCTGTTGATTAAAATATATCCCTTAGCAGAGGGATTCATGACTGGCTCAATCTTTTTGGTGTAACTAGCTTTTTGAAAAAATCCCGTTTTCATAGAATTGGTGAAAAACACAAGATAAAAAAAGAGTAAAATATATTTTAGAATTAATGTTGTAATAAGAAGTCTTAAAAAATTAAGCTGAAGGAGAAGGGAAGGCTAAATAAAACCACACACATGCACACACACATAAACAGAAGTATTTTTGATCATCATATACCCAAGAAAAAGCACATGCACATTTTAATACATTTCATTACATTTGTGGATTTTGTTTCATAAGTGTATAGTGAATAAAGTGAAACAAAAGTCATAAGATCACACCAGTGAGTTTAGTGAGAAATCAGTGATCACTTCAAAAGTGCAGGATGAGTGTGGCAATAAGGAAAAGTGGGCAAGGGAAGAAGATAAGCGGAGATGAATTTTTGATCAGTTAATATTCTCTCATTCTCAGTTGTTCATCTCTCTTGGCAGCTTTGCCAACTCAAGCTCACAAACCCTGCATATAATCCTTCTATTTCCACTGAAGGAAGGGGGTGGTGTGAGAACAAGTACTGTGGTATTTGTCCTTAGTAGTAAACAACTGGGAGATTTTTTAAAGTTTTAAGTACTCTGGTTCTTTCATTTGTAGAATGAAATGAGACATCATTTTTTGGAATATATTCATATTGTCAGCAGCGAAAGTGTAGTACTTAACTGCCATTTGGACACTTAGCTACTGATATTTCCAGTGCTTAGGAGATAAGGTTTACAGATCAACTTAGACTCTGGAAAATGTTGTAAGCACCAGAAAAGAAGTGAATTTAGGCCTATAAATCGCAGTTTAAATATAATGTATTCTTGAATACTTTTTTCTCCATTAATCCGTATGTTTGGAGTACAGCATGCAGGTCAGAAAATATGTCACTTGTTGAGTACTTACCCACTTATGTCCATTATATTTTTAAAGAATATAATGTAATTTCTCCTTCAAATTCACAAGCTATATCTGAGTTGTTGAAAGAGTGGAAAATGTTGACTACAGAGTACAAATTTCTTTCTCACTCTCTGTCTCTGATATATATTAAAGACTTTAGTGCAAGTACTAGAACATCTTGAATTAAAAGATGTTTTAAAATTTAATCAAATTAAGGTTTGATTATCCTTTTCATACTATGGATCAAATGAGTTTTTTGCTAGTATTGTGAACTACTCTCTTTAACCCTAGCCTGGGAATTGCCCCAAACTTCTCTCTCTACAGTAGTTCCATGCTCCCTGTTCAGTAAAACCTGACTACGTATTCATGAGATAGAAAAGCAAAAATGTGCAATGCTTCCTTATATATTCTCTAATTGATACTATAATTAATAAAATCTCTTTAAGTCAGAGAAACTTGGTGGTGCACTAAAGACAAATTTATGGTATTTATATATTTGCTACTCCCAAAGCATATTGGATGTTTTGAGGGAATGAGTATCTTCATCATACTAAACATCCATTCATATTTTTTAAAAGTTGGATGAATAAGTCTTGAACTTGGAGACAGAAGAATTGAGTTTGTATCCAGCCTCTGCTCTTTGTTGACCATCAGAGCCAACTTTAGGGAAGCCATTTAATCTGTCGTACTCAGTCTTCTAAAACAGTTTATTTGCCAAATAAGGTATATATAAAGATATTACCCTTTTCTTTCAGATATCTCTAAATGTCTGACATATTTCTTGAAAAATTGATAATCATTACCAGCATTGCTAATGCCAAATGATGTTTATTTGGTGATAGTTTTTGATATTGTAAAACTACAAATAAATAAGTGTGAAACTGGTAGGGATAAGATGGCCACAAAATACATACTTATTAATGCATACTGATATAAAGAATTCAGTTATCCAAAGACAGTAAGTGGTATAAGATTTCAAAGTAGAAGATTATTACCCAACTTAGTGCTTTCTGACTGGGAGGTACATTGGGTCTTAAAGTAAGGACAGGTTTGGGAAAATTAAGAGAATAAAACATGTTTTTGACAAAAAGGTAGAAACAGAATCAGAAATTTTCTTCCTGGAAACTACTAATACTCTTTCAGTCCACATGGTTCAGGCAATATTGATTTATCTCCTAAATCTGGGGTCTTGGATAGGGCACCCCTCCCGCTCACACACAATGATGAAAATGAATCAGCGAAACATAGTTTTGGGACTTCAGTTGGACTTGGGAAGGAAAGGTGATGTTGCTGAGAAGATAGACTGTCAACTGGAAGTTGCTCACAGTCATTTTATCATTTGTAGTCGAGCAACCTCCAGAGAAAAGAGCCAACAAGAAGGAAGCAAGCTAAAGGCTAGGAAGAGGAATCATTTGGGGTCATACAATAGTCAAGATTCTTGGTTTTCTTTCACTTGCAATTGACACAAGCCTAATGAACATTGGAATTGGAATATTTATTTTATCTTTTATATAATTATTAATTCTGCAGGGCCATAGCCAAGTACCCAAAACTAAGTGGCATACACAGTGGAAATGCATTATCTCACAGTTCTGGATGCTAGAAGTCTAAGATCAAAGTGTCAGTAGGACTGGTTCTTCTGGAGGTCTGTGAGGAGGGATCTGTACTATACCTCTTGTTTCTCTCTGGTGGTTTGCTGCCTTAATCTTAACACGGAGCTTTCCCTTGTATGTGTTTGTCTTTCCGTTCAAATTTCTTCTTTTTATAAGGACAAAAATATATTGGATTAGGTCCACTCTAATAACCTCATCTTAACTTGACCATCTACAAGACCCTATTTCCAAATAAGATGTTTGCAAGTATTAGGGGTAAGAACCTCAGCCTCTCTTGGGGACACAATTCAACCCATGATGGCATCTAATTACTTGCTATTTTTAGAAAGACAGTTGGAAAAGAACCACTTCTGATTCCAAATTAGTCACCACTACAGAAATAAAATTCAGCTCTCTTGTTTTCAATGTTATTTCTTCACCTAATTAGCATGTGTTCTAAACCGAGTCTTTTCACCCCAATAATTTATAAGGTAAAACACAGAAAATCCAGTGCACTAAGTACAGAAATATTCCATAGATGAAGATCATTTGCTTCCATATGGTTAAAGGAAGGATTCACAGGATGCGAAGATGATATTCTATTTTGTAAGGCCAGACACATACCAAGCCATCTCCTTGAATTACGCTGCTTTCAGTGTCAAAGATTGATATGAATTATATGCTGTTGTGTCCAACCACAAAGAGTAAAAAGGCTCCAGCTTCTTGCATCACCCTTGTGTGAACATTTTTTTACTTCTTCACAGTAGTTACAGGCAAAAGGAACAACATTATAACTGAATGTCCCTCATGCTAGCATGCTGTAATAGGACTCTCATAAGTTGGTCAGCCTTCAGAAATGACCATCACAGAAAAATGGCTGGCCAGAGTTATTATCTGAATAACCTAAGCAGTTATGTGTGAGCTATCAGAATTGAACACAATAGCTCTGTCTAGACCTGGCCTTTGCATAGTGGTTTATTGTTGTCTTTTCTGTATTAGCTGGCCAAGCAAGTTGTTGATGACCTCTTAATTGAAATCCCCATGAAATATTCAGAACCAGACAAATCTTGAGATTCTTAAAATGAAAGGTTGGAGAAATCTTACTTTTTAGTCCTTTAAAGTAATTTGGAATAATATGGTTGATTTTGTAAAGAGTTAAATTCTTTTGTGAAAGTCCATCAATAAATACTACTTCATAATTTCTTGTCAAAGTTAGAGAAAAGTCACTAGTAAGTCAATATACATAGTCATGCATTATATTTTATCATACTCTTACAAGAACAGTCTAATGAGGTAAAATCAATAGATTATAAACTTTAATGCCAGATGAGGTTTGGGTCTGAATCCTAGTTCTGCTATTTGTTGAATTATTTAATCTCAGAGACACACCCTAGTCATCTGAAAAATAAAGAGACATCCCTATCATAGAATTGTTGTGAGGACTAAATAGCCTAACATAGATCAAAATACTAGAGCAATAAAAATCATATGCAAAAATTTTAAAAATGGAGTCTGTTTCTACTAAGAGAAGGATGAATCACAGATTGAATTTTTTCTTCTTTTAAGTTGACCTGGCAATAGTTTTGGAAAAGCACTTTCAAAAACTCTCACTGAATCTATGGTTTCTTCATGCATTCCTTTGGTGGTGTAATTGCTCTTATCATAGTCATAGCCAGCTTTCTTGAAAGAAAAATGACTGTGTGTTTTCAGTAAACTTTAAACTAGTTAACATTTATTTTTTAGTTTATAGTCTCTTAAACTGTGCTCTCCAGAATTAGACTGTGAGGAGAGAATTCATGTACAAGTGCTCCTAGGAGAAAGTGGTAAGGTGCTATGGGACACAGACCAAGGACACAGTGTCCAAGCAAGAAAAATAGAATGAAAGGTTAAAAAACTACATATGCAACAATATTACCATTTTAAGCAAGATGTGCAGAATTTTGTTTCTACACAATTATATACTTTGTATTATTTTCCCTTTAGTTCAGGACTAGATACATGACTTTGCCCCCTCGATTACTGTAATCAACTATTAAGTGATCTCAACTCCCATCATTCCCGTCTCCAGTCTTTCCTGATGCTACCAGGTTAATTTTTCTAAGTATAATCCCAAACACTTCCTTCCTTTGCACTGAAACCTCCCATCACTCCTAATGCTCACTGTCACCCTCACATTTAAGACTTTCTCTGAGCAAATCCTCTAATCTACTCTTTCAGATTTACCTTTGGCATCTTTTTGTTCCAGTCTAAAAAAATTATACATAAATATAACCCTGTCTTTCCTATTTCTTTGCTTGTGACACCCTAACCCCCAGTTTGTCTCCAATCTGATCACTACTATTGAAATTAGACTTAACTGGTATCACCCCCAAATGTGATTGTTTCTGAGAATGGTGATTTTCTATTGTAGTTTTAATGATTTTCTGTGCTTCGTAATTTTTCTATATGTGTTTTTTAATATTCCAAAGAGAATAACAAAAGATAAACAATATCAGTTTTTCAAGAACTGTTTCCTGTTCATTCATCCTCTCACTCCAGCAACTTTACCGCTGGTCTCCTACCCTCATCCCCATAAGGGTGGGAGCTGTCAGCCTTCAGCCCCATGTGAATCTCTGTCCTATGCTGAGCAGCAGTGTGGTTACATTTCATCTCCAACCCGGGGAGGTGAGCTTTCTTCCTGGCTTCTCTTCTGCTGTAGAGCTTGATTTATTCTAAGTGTGAGCCATTTAACTCTCATGCTGGTTTTTAGCTAAATGTGAATAAAAGTGAAGATTCTCAGAAGCCTCTTGATTTATATCATTTCAAGAAAATAGCTTTACAAATGTAACATTTTTCCACTAGTAAAAGCGTTGATAGAAAGAAAAAAAAATCAAAGATGGAGTCTGTTGGGCTAAAAGGAATAAATAGGAGGGTCTTAAAATAAACCTGCCAGGGTGGAAAATGGGATACTGACCTAACCAACTCCAGCCAAAAGAACCTGTAACAGCCATACTCTAACCACTTTCTGAGAGGTAGGAACACACAAGTGGGCTTCTATCACCTTGAGAAATTTGGTCATTTGTGTTCAGGACTTCAGTCTCACCCAATAAGACTTTCAGCAAAACAATGTATGTAACTCACACCTTTCCAAATCCTCCCACACACCTGATGTGAAATACACACCCCAGCTCCCAGCAATTGAGGTCATTACTCAAAACAATGTAACTCCTGGACTGACATTCTTAGTTCTGACCACAGACAAAAGTTTTCTCTTTATTTAAAAAGTCCGGAATTTTATTTCAGATGACCACATACATCATGCAAGTGATCTCAAGTCTTCCAGAAAGAAAAGCACTAGGGCTTAGGTAGGAAACTTCTTACTAGATTTTATTGCTACCTGCTAATACTGCTATTGGGCCAATTACTTAAATTTTGTGGTACCTCAGATTCTTCATCATAAAAGAAGGATAATATTAGCACCTATTAATTTAGAGTTATTTTGAGGATTAAATGAGTTAAAGTACTTAGCTCAATTCCTGTCACCAGGTCAGTTTCTTTAAATAGTAGCTATTCCTAGGTGATAATCTGGTCCTATGTCATTGTGATATGTATTACAGAATCAGATGGTGGAAAAAATAAATGAAAAGGCTGCACCCTTAAAGTTCCCAAGCTTACACAATTGTAGTTGTTACTGTGTTTATATCAGTCAAAAACAACTCATAAAAATTAATGCTAATATTATACAGAATAAAAAGAAAAAAAATTCTCAGTGTTTATAAAACTTGACTTACTCCCAATACCCAATTAAAAACATTGACAGTTATGTGCCTGGTCTTTCTATCCTCCAAAATTAGAATATGTTTATTACCTTTGCTGATTATAAATATAACAAAATGTCATTGAAAAATAATTCAGCAATACAAAAGTGGAGTGGTGGTTAGGTCAATTGTCTCTGAAAGAGCAAGCCATATACCCCTGGGTTTGAGTTCAAGGCCGGGGGAAACAACCAGTGTGAACAACTAAATAAAAATAAAATAAAGGTACTTCGTCCTGATCTTTCTACCAGCCAGCCTGCCTGCTTGACTTCATTCCTGCTGCACCTTTCCATCTAAAAATAACATGTATAAAGCAAAACATAAAACCATCCCATTCCAAACTAAGTACCAGAGCTATATCTATATATTAAAAATATACACACAGTTAAAACAGATGCAATATATGTATATATATATATATATATATATAAGGTTTTTCTCCTCCATTTTCTTTTCTTTTAAATAATCGCATATCATTAATGTGTTTCTCTGTCAATACAAATGAGTCAAACTCTTTCATTTTAAGACTGTATATTCATTAAATAAATGACCAGTATTGTATTAATAGACACTTAGAACATTATCTGGTTGTTTGTTGTTATAAACAGCACAATAAACATCCTTTCACTTAGATTTCTTGGGGGCACACTTTTCAATTAATTCCTTGGAATGGATTCTAGTATTGGTTTTGGTGAATCAAAGTCCATGCACATTTAAAATGTTAATAGACCAGCCAAATTGCCTTCCAGCAAACTGGATCAATTTGTACTTCTAGCAACCTCTATGTATGGGAGTCTCTATTTTCTTTTTTTCTTTTTTATCACATTGAATATTATCATTATTATCCATTTTGCAAAGCTGATGATTAGGTAATCTTTTCTTTTAATGGGTCCTCTGTATTTCTCTTTTATGAAATGCCTAATAAATTCTCTGTTCCTTTCTCAAAATATCAATACTCAAAGAATGCAGATTGAATTTATTAATTTATTTGGATATATTTGTTTCGCATATCAATTCTAATTCCTACCTCCCATTTCAGGGAGTACTTACATTCATTTTCTACTTAGTACTTTTAAAGATTTACTCCAGTGACATGCTGTCTTTTTTCCTCCCTATAACACCATTCCCCAAGTCCCTTATGCTGTCAAGATGATGCTCTTGATTATGCCAAAGAAATCCAAAGAACACAGCATTTGCATCCAAGTTATAATATTGCTAATATAAAGGGACTGTTATCTCCTTTTATCAACAGTTCTGGGTATCTGAAGCTGGGATATTGCTAAGGAAAATTCTCATTGAGCCTAATATTTAGAAAATATTCCCATTTTTATTTGTAACGAGATACACAAACACAAATTATGTTAGGATATAAGCTTAAAGGGTTAGCAGTGTTTTACTAACAGCTGTCATACTTATGTGGAACACCTGGAGAAATGCGGATTTTTTTTTTTTGTCTGACTAGTTCTGACATTAGGACTGCCAAATATTAAGCAGTATAATCTGTTGTCCAAAAATGTGCACTCATTAGAAACAATAATCATAGGTAATCCATCAGTATGTTTAAAATATACATTTTAGTCAATTCCTCCATATTTGTTTCTTGAATTTGTGACTAAGTATTCATTGGATAAAAAGCAAGTGTTTTCAATTGTATTCATGGCTCTATTAGTTATTGACTATGGGGTTAGACTAGTTATACAAATTCCATTTCCAAACTCATTTCATCTCCATGAGAGAATTAAACTATGTATTTCTGAAGGCCAATCTATTTTTGTCATGTTACCATGTCATGGTACTACAGTAGCATTGTGGCTTTAGAGGCTGCACGGTGTCCAGGCATACAATTCAATACAATTTAGACTGAAAATAAAATGGTTGAAACTTATCAAGACAATTCCATCCTTAAACACAGAGTAAGCTTTTTCTAACACTTGAAAATTTAAAATTGTAGCCAAAAATCTTTCCATTAAAGGAACTTGAGTGGAGAAGGTTTTTCAAGTTCTTATTCTATCCTTCTCTAAACTATTTTTTTTTCTAGTTGCCATACACATATTATTAAAAGTGTCAACTGATTATGTATGAAGGGCAAAATTACAGTTTTTTATTTTGATTTTATATGTTTCTATATTCAAGAAAATTGTAAAATTTGTAAATCTCTTTTTTGGAGAGATTTATATACGTATAAAAATTGCCCTGGTGGAGTAATGGCTACATCAGTTCTTTCCAAGGAAGCACAGATCATATACTCCCAAGTCTGACTTCCTAGTCTAGGGTAAACAACCAGTGTGAACAACTAAATAAAAATAAAATAAAATGCTTCTTCCTCCTTTCTCTTCCTGCCTTCCTACCTACTTGCCTTCATTCCAGCCTCCACCTTTCCTTTAAAAAAAAAAAAAAAACAAAAACAAAAACAAGAACAGTCATCCTCGTTCAATAGTGTGGTGTGCCGAGACTCCTGGAAAGAAATATAAAAATCTGGGGATTCTCCTGTCTCTACCACTCACTTTCTGAACTTGGAGAGACCCTGTAAGTTGCCTTCACTCTTTAACTTAACATCTTTATTAAGCCCCTCCACTGATGCGATGCTTTAGATGTTCATATTCTTGTAGGGAGTTTCAGAGAACAGATTACTACAATATGATGAACCACCAGTTTGTATTTTAGCAACTGTTTTTTGTTAAGTCCTTGATCACAAATGGCATCCTTTTATTTTTTGCTGTCTGACAGATGAAAAATATTTTCTGATTTTAGCTGGTATTTATTTGAATCTTAATGCTGCCGAACGTGTTTGCAGGAATATCATTCTCATAATTACTTCTCTTGCTTCTCATCAGAACATGTAAGAGCAAGGACAGCACACTGAGCCCAACCTCTGAGACCAGGGGAGGTTCTCCTAGCTGAGACTTGAAGGATGAGTAGAGATGACAGCAATAGATAAAATGAGAAGAGCTATGAGCTTGCAGTTCAAGGTCCTTTAAGAGGACAGGAGACAGGATTTGAAACTTCTAGGCTGTTACTGTTGGTGTCTCCCCAGTAAAATCCCTTCTGCCTGACAGTGGTAGTAGGTTGCTATCTCCAGCTGTTTATTTGTTTGGGTTTTGGCATTCCAGGAAACAGCTTTATCAAGATTCCGCAGAGGTTCCACCCTCCAGCTTTAGAGGGTCTCCAGCCACTCTGCCAACCCTAGAGAGGCAACATCTTCACAGACTTGAGCCTGCCAGCTTACTTCGACAAACTACTAAGTTCATGAACTCAACTCAACATAAGCCTCTTTCTCTGGTTCTTCTCAAGAAGCTGCTTACTTTGGCCACCATCTCTGTTTTACCATCCAGCACTTCTTTAAGCATGCGTATGAAATTCTTTTTGTTGAAAAACCTAGTGTGGTTTTTGCTTTCTCTACTGAATGACTTCTGTGCAAAAACACATAAGGTTCAGCTTTTCCTTTTGAGGTGGAAGGTCACAGGGCAACTGAATTTTGAGACCAGAAGGCAATTGGAAATATTAGACTGGAGCTCAAAAAAGATACCCAGACCAGAAATGTCAGAACCGTCTGCTTCCTTATTCACATAAAACTGGGCCAGGTGTAAAAGATCATATCCAGCTTTAAATTTTATGACATTAGAAATGTATAGATACTTTTGTTGTAAAGATGATTTTGGTCTTAAGAGCAGCTGAGCAGCTGACTCTGGATATCTTAAGTTATGGAGCAATAGGAAAATATAAAAATTCAGAGAAGAATCTTCCAACTTTAGGCTGTCAAGTTTAACCAGAGATTTTATGTGACAGTGTGGCCTCTAAAGATTTTAGAGTGGTGATAGAAGTGCAAATGTCCTATTATTTTGAGTGGCTTAGTAAAATTGGAGTGAAGATACAAAATGCTATCATAGTCTACAACAAAAGAGCTTAGAGTGGCGAGCAGTGGCACATTATCTCTCTATGAGAGGCTGTCTCATTTTTTCTACCAGTTTTCACAAAAGGAAATCTAAATACTACTGGAGAGTTTTAGACATTAAGCTAAAGCCTTTTTAGATCCTCACAGTGGAAGACCAAGAGAAAGGTCAAAAAAACAAAACACTACAAAAACCATATCATAGAATTATTAAGTCATCAAAATCTTTCCAATATACTCAAGACTTCTATTCTCTTTACGTTGTCAGCCAATTGAAGTGGCCATCTTAGCTAATAAGCTGATATGAGATGGTGCTTTTGAAAGAGATACTGCCTTTGGGAAAGACCTCTGTGTGCCTTTGCAAGGTACTAAGTTCAAGGGAAACCTAGCTGAGACACTCCAGCGATTTCGAAGTGGTTTAAATGTAATAAAATAGGCGTGAAATGCTCTAATAAGTGCTCTTAAGTTCGGCTTCCTTGGTCTGATATTTAGACGTTTAAAGGAGTGAAATCTTTTTCAAACACAACAAAATGCAAGGCAGGATCAAGAGTAGTGTGTATACGACCAGACTGAGCGCTGCTTTAAAGTTAATAATGTGCTGTAATGATGAGGGGGGCACACTCTACGATTTAATGGATTTCTTTCCTTTCTCGTTGGATAGTTTGACCTCCTTTCTGTCTCTTCTCTTCTTTCATTGTCATTTGGTGGGCAGAGAATATTACAAGTATTAATTTTGTTAGGAAAAAAGTTCGTTTTTCTTTGAGACTCTGAGTTTATGTTTTCCATTAGTTCTTTTTCTGAATGATTAGTCCTATTACCTATCAGAGACAGAATCTCTCAATCAGATCTGATCATGGTTTGAATTTGAGTTCTGAGATGCAAAAATATTTCCATTTTATATATTTTTAATTTTTGAAATGGAAATTTTTATTTAATGAGATTTTTCCCCATTTTTATAACTTCTCTTTTAATTTTGTAGATAATCTATAAGAATAGGAACAACATCCTGTTTTAAGTTCAGGGTGATTCATTGGTGAAATGAGGGTTTATGAGATTCTAAATTAATTCTTCGGAATTCAACCATTGTTTTGCTTTTTAATTATTGGGTCAGATGGAATGTTTCTAAAAGGACTCTTACTCATTTAAAAATATGCAAGTAAGTTGATTTTATTTGATGTCTAGGTCTTATCATTAGACTGGATAAAATTATGATGGACTAAGTGAGCAGTGAATAGTTTGGCAAAAATAGATTATCCCAAAGTCACAGTAACCAGAGAATGTCCTATTTCCACGTTAGATCAGTGAATCCATGAACAGAAGAAAATATAAGAATGGGCAAAGTTTACACATGCAAAACATTACAAGGATGAATAACGTTCAAGTAGTTTGGAAATGTGTGTCATACAGTCATTCGTTATAGTTACTGATGAGCTTACCTAAATAACTGGAAGGAACAGCTTAGCTTTGATAGCTCCTGGCATGCAGAAATTGTTTAAATCATGTAATTTACCTTGATCCTAAAGTGAAGAAGCTTATCTAGCGATAACTTCACGGAGAGATGTAATGGAAGTAAGAGCAGCAGTGGGATCTGGAGACTGGATCTACTTGTTCTTATCTGCTAGCCAGTCACCAGGAGTATGACCCAAAGAATATCACTCTTACATTCTTGGACTCAATATTTTTCTCTATTAGATGGGGATTTAATTTTTTTAAAGGAAAGCTGCAAGCAGCAATGAAGATGAGTAGGCAGGCAGGCAGGAAGAGAGAGGAGGAAGAAGCATTTTTAAATTTCTATTTAGTTGCTCAGGCTGATTGTTTCCCCCCAGACCAGGGACTGGAACTTAGAGGTATATAACCTGTGCTTCTTCAGAGGAAACTGACCTAACTGCTACTCTCACAGGGCACACCAATTTAATTTTTTTTTCAATTTTATAGTTGTAGCTAAACTATTTCTAGAAGTTGGAAAATTAAAAGATCTATATTGAGCCAAGACATTTTAATCAAACCATATTATTGTTTGGATTACCATTAAGGTTTTAGACTTGGTCATTTTTAAGAAAAGTAAATTAGTAATGCCTGTCTTAAAAAATATAAGCACAGAAACTTTAAAAGCAACATTGTAATGTAAAAATATAAGATAAAATGTGCATAATAAAAACAACAGCCAAGAAATAAAAAAAGAACTCTGTATATGGAAGGTGATTATGATGACAAACTTATGAAGTGCTTAAGCTTCCATCAGAGGATGACTGAGAATTGACCACTGGAGTTGAAAAGCTGGAGATCATCTAATACTGGTCCCTGTATGTCAATCATATTTTTAAAATTCTATGGATTTTTTTCTTGAAGGCAGGCTCTTGATATACTAAAGGGGAAATAGAGGAATATACAAACTAGTCTCCTTAAATTTTATAATGTATCAGCCTGGAGCTTAATGTTGTCTTAAAATCCTGTTTTGAACATCAAGATACTTAGTAACAACTCTCCTTTTCTTTGCATTTCTTCAAATATCCTGGTTTTACAACTTCTAGCTCCTGTAGATATCCTTGATTGTGTACATGGAGAGATAAGAAAGAAAAAAAAACCCTTCCTTTAAAAACTATTCACTGGACTTCTGTTATTTATCACAACTATATGCATATTAAGTTATATTATTTATAATATAAATATTACGAATTATGTAATATTATGGATCTTCTATTAATATATATGAACATAATGCATAGTAATGCCCTTGTACCTCTATACATGCAATTGAGTTTGACAGGAGTAGTTTCTGATAGAATCTAAAACATTTTAACCATTTCAATACAAATTTGCTGTACAACCAGACAAAACGAGATTATGAATGCTAAAGACTGAAGTAAAATAGTGTGATGGAATTCTGCCAGAAAAAACTCCTCTATAGGCTTCTGTTTTTGAGTTATAGTAATGATTCTGTTCAGCAAGCAACAGATATATGTGTAAAGTGACTATTTGGTCATAAGATTTCTGACTCATACAAGTCCAGCTGCAGTTTGTTTTTTTAAAGGAAAGGTACAGGAAGAATGACAGTGAGTAGGCAGGCAGCAGGCAGGTAGAGAGAGAGGAGGAAGAAGCAACTTTGTTTTATTTTTATATAGTTGTTTACACTGGTTGTTCCCCCACTTACTCTCCCTGGACCTGGGACTTGAACCCACTGGTCTGTGACTTGTTCCTTTGGAGGTGATTGACCTACCTAACTGCTGCTCCACCAGAGTGCGCCCCAGTTACAATTTTCTAATCCTCATTCTTTTATTGCTTTATTCTACTTTTGTTCAAGTACCTTCATTCCCAATTTTTCATTTATTTTCATAATATTTGGGTAAATTTCTCCACTTAAGTTTTTTCTACAGGTATTAATTCCTTTATTAACCCATTCTTAAAGACTGAGCTCCTCTAAAATGAAGTTTATGAGTAGAGAGATTACAAACTCAAAGCCAGTATTAAAAATACATGCCAAGCTAAGGCAGAAATCTGTGCCTCCTTCACTTACCTTGGACTATAAGAAAAAAGCATAATATTCTGTAGTCTCTGGGAGGGAAATGAGAGCTTCAGCTAAACCGAAAATTTTAAATCCTTTGGTAGTGGTTTGGTCTTAGAAGGGGAATGTGGTGACCCTGCATCTTGTGTGGCCTTCTTGCTCAGCATTGTGGCTCCTGTCAGTTGAGGAAGACAGTAATTACTTGTTGCAATATTATTTTCCTTCAACTAGAATTTTAGATAGCAGTTTGACTCTGCCTACTTATCAATAGTCTCCAATTTTGTTTCTTTTAATGTGGAGACCTACATGCTAGCTGTTTATAAAATAGCTAAGAGAAAGCATCCTGAACAGTGCCTGGGACCTTGGAGATACCCTTAGTTGTTAGTTTCCTGATCTTTTCTTCTAGATGGAGAAAATAATTGCACACTATTCCCTTTGTTAATGCAAATCTAATGACTTTTCTGAATCTTGATATTGAAAAGGGCCAAATATATATTCAATCTTCAGAAGAAAAAGGAAGCTTTCTACTTTCCCAGCCATGAATTTGCCATTAACATTTTAATTCTTTAATCCATAGAGGAAGCTATGGCTGGCTAATAATATAATAGAAATTTTGCCTATAAATCTTCTAAAAAATACATTGTGTTTATAATAAAAGTCTAGCGATATTTTAAAAGTAAAACAAGAACTTGTTTTATGTGTAACTTCCTGTGGTGACCTGAGATTTTAAAAATGAACACTTATTTTTAACTCCCTTATTAAATTTAAAGTGGACCTCTAGGAGAAAAAAGTCAGAATTGGTCAATAGAATCATTTTAGGAAAAAAAAAAAAGTTAATGTTTTTGTTTTCATCATTGATATTTCAGGAACCACCAGCATTTCAAAGATTCCTAATTTAAATTCCTTTGCTTTTGTTTCCATAATGTAACAAAGATCTATCTATAAAACCAGGGAAAACCACGGCTCCTCTTTTGTCATTGTGTTCTGAATACAAATGATTGCCAAGAAACTTCTTTCTTACATCCTAGTATTAGCTTCTGTTTTTAGAATTAAGAAAGTACTGACAAATGAAGGTGATGGAAATACTATTGGAAGATTCCTTAGAGAATGAAGTTTATTGAAGAAACAGATATAACAGAAGAGAACGATTCTTTTAAAAAACTAGTGATTAGCCTTAGGTAACATTGTTAGGAAAGGGAAATTTTATTCATATGTCTCAATACACAGCCTGTATAAAGTTAACAGTTCTGTGAAGAACACAGAATGAAAAAATATTTTTAAAAAATATTGATAAGATGTTCATTTCCTTTCTTCTCTAAATTAACCATGGGAACCTCCTACAGGTACTAAACTCTTGTTCTGAAAGCTTTTTCTTAGGTTTCACTAGAGACCCTCCTGGGTTTCTATATCTCATTTACATTTTCCTTACTCAGATCTTTCTTCCCTCTAATTCCTTCTCCCACATCCTTCTTTCTCCCATCATAGGAAATTAATAAAATAAATGAAGAGCTATGCATAAGAAAGAATACAATTGGCATGCCCCAAAGTACAAATAAGTGCTATCAAAATTCTAATGCAGGGGATCTGTATTTACAGTGTCACCTAGACCCTACCTGTGATCTTCCCATCTACTCAGCATGTGGTCCTTGAATCTACTGCCTAGCACCGGGAGGGAGGTCTGTTAGAAACAGACAAACTCTCGGTTCCAAGAAGGCCTACCAGTCTGGAATCTACATTTTAATCACATCTCCAGGTATTTCACGTGATCATTTAAAACAGAAGCAACACTGCTCAGTTACACAGAATACAATGTCAAAACTTCTCATTCTTATGCTACTTGGGTTTAAGACTGAAATTACAAAAAGCTTTAAAAATAATTTTATTTTATCAGGTTTTAAGGTTCACATCTGCTTATTCATCCCCCGAAATGACAAAGACATGAATTTGAATAAATATGTTCACCACCATGTTTACTGTAATATTATTTAAAATAACCAAAAGCTGGAAACCACCTAAATGCTCATTGACAGATGAGTGGATAAAAAAGATGTGGTAGCTATACACACAACGGAATGCTATTCAGTTACTTAAAAAGATGAAATCCTGTCATTTGCAACAACATGGATGCATCTAGAGGGAATTACACTTACTAAATCAGAAGGAGAAAGTCGAACATCCTACAACTTTACTCATATGTGGTATATAGAGAAATCAAATAAATTAACAAAATCGAATAAAAATGACTTTCAACCCTTATGACCAATTTAGTGGTTACCAGAAAGAAGGGAGAAGGGGTGGCAAATTGGGTAAGAGGAGTCAGTTATATGGTGAAGGATAGAATTGGTGGCAAATTTATTACAGAATGATGATGATTCATGATGATGTGAACCTTAAGCCTATACTGTTAGAATGCAATGTTACTTCAACAAAATTTTTAAAAAGAAAAAAATTGGAGAAAATAGCAAAATTCAATTAAGCTACCTTTCAATATTGCTACAATGATGTTAGATACTATATAGTCAGTTGGACTGAATCATTCAAATTTTTCCACTTTCGGCTCGACCTTAATTTATTCCTTTAAATAAATTTCCAATTTCAAGTTTAATGATAAAATATAGAAATTTTTAAAAGCACAGCTAAATAACCGCCCCTCCCAATATAAAGCATTCCACTTAAATTTTTAAAATATTTCATCCTCAAGATGCTGTCCAATATCCATTAGATAGCAGCCATTGAGGTCTGAAAAAAATGTGCACTACTCCCATCTATGTGTCTCAGATCACCTCACCATGGTGGAGATAAAATATTCAAGTTCTTTTACCCTTCTCCCCACCTCTCTACTTACTATGTGCAGTAATTTTTTCAGAGAACCTCCTATTCTCTTTTCCTTTCCATTTCTCTAGATACTAGTCACATTTCACTCCTAACAAGATTTTGGCCTCTGTCTTGTCTCTTCCTTTCACTGAGCATCCTAACACAGTATCTCTAAAGCATGTTTGCAGGGAAAACAGTTCTGTGCTATATTAATAAGGGCTTTCCCTTATTAAGTGTTTAGGAAATGCTGGATAAAACACAGGAGGAGTCCTCATGAGCATGGGGGGCACTGTCATGTTTTGAATAGCTCTACACTAAAGGTATTGTAGCCCTCAACCTGAGAAAGATTAGAATCAGAACAAAAACAAAGACAAATACAAAACTAATCCTAACTCTAACTTGCAAAGGTCTTTGGTCATTTTGGTAATCATCAATGGGCTAGCTGCATAAAAATGTTTTCAATTGACCATTAACCCATTTTTTTCCCCCACAAAGGCTAGGTTTTTGTAAGTATATTGAAGCCTCCCTAAACTTGACACTGGCATTGCTTAGTTTGGCACCTACTTGCTCTCTGTATGTATATGTTTTTTTTCTAAATTCATTGTAAATATAAGTTATTCTTGAACAAAAGGTCATGTATGATAATTCTTTTGTGACCTGTGCATTTCCAATCAAGTATTCATTTAGTTAGGAAACATATTGCCAAACAAAAATTTAGCTTTGCTCTTCAAGAGCATACATATGATACTTACATAACTCCCATGTTTATTGTCCGCAGGGAGAAGTAAGGTAGAAAATGGGATTCCTCTTGGATTAGGAAGGATGAACAGAAGATAATCATTTTCTATCACCACGTAGGGAATAAACTGGACTGAAATGAAGATGTGTATTTATTCTCTTCATATATTGATCATGATGCAGTAGCCTGTCTTATCCTCTTCTTTAAAAAGCAACAGGTTTATTAGATTAATGTGATGTAAATGACGATGCAGTTTCAAAGCAGAAGATCTGAGTTATTGGTTCCACATCATTACTTACATTTAGTCTTGGATAGATTTAAACATACGCTATGTGCCCTGGTGGAGTGTCAGTTAAGTCTGCTGCTTCCCCCAGGCGTAGTCCACATACATCTCAAGAACCCAGGTTCGCATTCCAAGCCAAAAGAAGAACCAAGATGAACGACTAAATAAAATGAATGCTTCTTCCACCTCCTCAACAACAACAAAATTAGGGCTTTAATTTCTTTTTACCTAACATGGGTTGATGGTAATAAGATTTTTCTCTTATCAACCTTTGTTTAAAAATAATTAAATCAGATAATGTATGCAAGGATTGCATAAATCAAAAAGCACTGTGTCCATTTTACCAGGCAAAGTTCATAAGATAAATATAAATAGAATAATCATAGTTTTTATCAAAAGCAAACAATATTGAGAGTCCAGGTAAATGTTTTTTCAGAAGTCAAAAAGCCTTAACCAACTCAAAGCTGTAAGTTGATTTTCCTTTATTTAGGATATTTGAACTAGAAAATATTTATGACAATCATGGAAGTGAAAGATAGTTTGCACCTTAGAGATTCAGAGTTTGGGCGTCTAGTAGCTGTTTCAGGCTGCATGTTTCAAATCGTATTGCTCCCATATCATTTCTTATTTTTTTTAATTAAGGTAGTTTTAGTAGAAGAGGCTCAAAATTGTGAATTAATTAAAACAGTTACCCAATTGCCTCCAACTGTATACAAAGCCATGACTGAGGTCAGCAGCTGGGTGAGTGCAAACTTCAGTCTATCAATCTCGTCTCATAATTGGTGGCACGATGTCATACCTCTCAAATACGCAGTCTCATGAACCAGACAAAGAACAGAAAACTTCAATATTTCTATATGTTTTGGGCATGTAAGATTTAATCTTGGAGAGAGCTAGTGAACGTATAATTGGAACCCACAGTCGCGGTTTTGACTTGTTCTGTTGCATTGGAAACATTCTCCTCCACTTGCCATAGAGAAGACAGTTCGAAATGCTGCTGGTAAATGGCGCTTTCTGGTTTGCAGCCAACCAAGGCCAAGAGGAAGGAACTCAGCAAAGACCTTGGAGCAGCTCTGAGGGGATTTGCATAAGAAATCTGGCAGTACCTTTGCAGTGAGTTCTAATTCCTTGGCAGCTGTCAGTGTCGATCACTCTAAGGAGTACATGTCATTAGTGGACATATGCCTTCCCAGACTCCAGAAGGAAAAACTCCTATCTCTTGAATTTTCTGCTTTTTTAATATCCCATCCACTTTTGGGCCCAGAGAACCTGATAATAATAGTTACTTTTTAGTGAGCATTTATTTGCATCACCCAGGAAACTATGACATACCCATGACATACCTCTTAGCATTGGATCCCTACATTCATTCCAAAGGCAGATACAATTTTGATCCCATTCACTGCTATTGGATAATAACATTTAGAAATAGCAAAAATTCATGTCTTTAGCCAGGTTTTTCCTGAGCAGAACCAGAGATGAGAATTCCAGGGCAAGTGATTAATTCAGAAAGTTCTTACAGAAGAAACCAATAAGAAAGTGAGGGAGGAAAGACCTGGAATGGAAGTATGAAAAGAAATGGTTAAACATCTCTGGATAAGGAGTCAAAATTATCACCTGAGGGTAAATGGTGTGTGTAGCCTTGAGGATATACAGTAGTGGTTTCTGCCTAAAGACAAAGGCAAGCTTTGCCTCACTCACAAGGGTCTTGCCTTATATTCTAGACTCAGTGTTGCCCTAAAATTATGAAAACAGTAAATGTTTTAAGATATGGAACATATAGCTATGCCTGCTAGCAAACCATGTTAGATTTGGCCTGCTCTTAGGGAACAACCAATCAGTAGTGTGTGCCATTTTAGTAGACCAATGCAATTTTGACAATTAATACTCTCTTCTGTAAACTTTCTTCTTCCTATGAAAAAAACTCTGTGTGACCACTACTGAACAGTGCACTTTCTCAAAGGCAACTGAGAGTCTGAGTACCTGGGTTGCCATCCTAAAATTTAGCCATTAATACGTTTTTTTGATATCTTTTCATTTACATTAGTTTCTTTCGTAGATTCACAGAAAGATGCTGAGTGAAGAAGGAACTTGGCAAAATCTCAGAGTGTGACATTAACTTATTAGCCCAGGGGAGCTCTGGAGTGTAAGTGGAGCCTTAAGGTCACCCAAATCTGAAGCACGAGAACTCAAGTATACTGGTAGATATAAATGCCTAGGTACTTTCAACTCTGTGTTAGCAGACAAAGCTAGCTTCTGAAGTCTGAGGACACGCCTGTGGGAGGAGGTTGGGAAGTGGTGTAGATGTGTGCGGAAGCTCAGTGAAGGAGAACTAGGGTGTCAACTTCATCCTATATAGTCACATAGCTAAATGCAGTGAGGTTGAGGTTGCAATCAAGCTCTCTCTGACTTTAAAACCCAAGCACTTGATCTACTCTCCTGCATGTTAGATAAAAGTGATCTGATGTGTGGGCAGTCAGGGACCAGGGAAAGGGAGCTTCTGTTTATTACATATTGCATTCCATGAGTTGTTGACAAAAGTTAACCATAAGTACTCTAAAGCAGAGGAAGATTAGAGAAAGAAAAGAAAGTTGTCATGGATTATTTTGAGAAGGCCAGGCCCTTGAAAGTAGGAGCTTTGAACTAGGTTGTTTCCCAGTGCAAATAAATAATAAGGGAATATAAACCATGGGGAAACAGATTGAAACTTGATATAAGGAAGACTTTTAGGGTAATAAGATTTTCCAGTAATTTCCAGTAATGGAATCAGCTGCTCCTACAAAGAAAAAGTTGGCCATTTGTCACATTTTCAAACAGTCTAGAATATCCTCTGTCAAAGAGGTCCCCATTACGTGGGCGTTGGATGAAGAACTTGGCTTCTAAAGTCCTCTGTTTTTTTAAAATGAGGACTTAGTTTGGAGGAGATATTTGACCTGTTACCTTGACACTCCCAGGCACAAATGTGATGATGATATTACAAGCACACCCCTTTGTGTTAAAGCAGAAATCAAGTACTGTTACTTCCCTTTGAAGTATGAAATTTAAGAAGAGTCAATTGCCCTGCCTATCCCCCATCTTTCTCATTCTATCTGTTCCATTATTATAAGCAAATGAGCCAGGAGACAGGATGACTGCTACGTTAGGGTAGTCTGTATGTATAAATGTCCTCTAAATTGCTGGAGATTAATCAGAACTTCATGAAACTGAAGATAGACAATCATACAATAGATTCTAAAGAGAATTGAACAGCACCACAGAGAACTTGGCTGCACAATTGAATCAAAACAATTCAAAATAACTGATAGGGTCCAGACACATTCAATAATTAATAATCCCACTTAAGAGAAAACTGTTGCCAGGCTAGCCACAAGTGTTGTTACTTACTCTGGCAAGTTTTTAAAAGACTGACACCAAAGGTCTTAAATTATTCAAAATTGTTTGTATTTATTTTTTTAATATTGAAAATCCACAGAAAGCTTTCCTTGTTCCAAAAAGAGGATTTCTTTCCTTTTACAAATAAGGTTTCACATTTAAATAATCAATTAACAGAAGCATTAAGGGTAATTAACCAACTCATCAGATTTAGTTATCTTTTACTGCTACTTTAGGATGGGCAGAGGGAAAGGCAGAGTTGAACTGATAGCCATTATTTTAGTTAATAGAGTCTGCAGGTTAAAATCTTTTCACAGTGAAAATGATTATCAACATTTTCTGAGTGATGTCCTTGATTCTGGCTGGAGCTATTTTTATTCTTAATTTCTATGCATTTTGTTCCTTCTCTCTCATTCTCCATGCTTCTTTACCTCTGTTCTTATCTTACTTTCTAGGTGACCTAAGGATGAGAAGCCCTTAGTAGAAAGACACCTAACTTTCCATTCCCTGGTGGAAAACAAGGGCACACAAGTTTGATAAGTCATTGATTCCCAGGAGATTTTGCTTTCCTCATCACAGAAATCTGGTAATTTTGAACAAGTCTCCATTTGAGAAGTGGCAGCCTGGCTCATTGTGTGATTCTTCACCTCCACGAAATGGATGCATACGATTTCCTACATTTTGTAAAGTTGTTATGCCTAACTTTTTTTTCACTCAACTTTGTTTTTAGATTTATCCACATTAACACGTATAGCTCTAATTCATTTGTTTTGATTGATGTGAAGCATTCCCCGTGTGACTGTATCACCAAGATTTTCAAGTTAATAAAATTTTAGGTTTTCTAATTTTTTTTTGTGTTTTTATTGATGAGACTGCAAAGAGCATTCTTATATATTCTTATATTTCTCATGTGCATGTCGATTCCCCTTGGGTTTAGGACACAATTTTTTCCACCTTTATGAGATGGTGCCATCTTACCCTCCAGTGCGGCACTGATTTACTCTTGATGTAAAGTAGGAAGCAGAGACTAGTGTGGACATATTGTCCTTTGTAAGTTTTTGCTGTAATGTACATTAGTAAGGAAGATAACACGGAAGGACAGACCTCAAAAAGCTAGAGAGTTGGTTAATTCTCTATTATAGAAAATTGTGTGAGTAGTGTAAATAAGTGTACACTTTAAAGGCAAAGACAATTTTTAAGTGCATTTTGGTAGACATAAAACATAGTAGAAGTTGTGAAACTGAGGATAATTCCATAAAGACTGGATAAATAATGAGCTGGAATCTTCATATCAGTCTTTCAGAAGCTGTACTATTCTCTTCCTGAGTATTTCTGCTTTTTGTATACTGATCTGTCTTATTTACCTTTATACTTTTTAATATCTTGAACTAATTTCTTTTCCTAGAGTGCTAATTTCATAAGCTTTGTCAAGACCTTAGTATTAGAGAACTTCTTAGGGTTATAATTTCATAAACTTTGTCAAAAGCTAAGTATTATAGAACTTCATATTGTTGGTCAGAATCAAAACACTTTTTCAATTTAATATATATATTTATTGAACACCTATTAAATTCTACTTTTGTAGATCCTGAAGATTTGGAAGAGAGGAAGAAAAAGAAACTCTTTGCATATACGGAATTTGCATTTTGTGGTGGAAAAGGCAGTAAAAAAAAAAGAGAATAATAATAATCAGGTAGTATTAAGATTGTGAAAGTAATAAAACTGTGATTTGAGAGTATCTGGTACTGGTTGACAACATATTTTTTTATGAGTACTTTCCATGTATCAATAACAGGACAATGAATCTCATCCATTTTACACAGTGTGCATGGTGTTAGCAGGTAGAGCCTTTATCTTTCGAACTTGACTTCAGATGATCTAGCAGTATTATTCAGATGAGAAATTTTGCTATTATCCTATACTCATATCGTGACAATAATTATCAAGGTGATTTTGTATTTATTAAGTAAGAGATGAAAAATATAGGTGTTTCAGTGAGCCCTGAAGGCTTAGTGGCAAAGTTTGCCAGGTGCAGTCCACACACATTCCAAAGATTCAGGTGCAAGACCAAAGACAAAGGGAAACAACTAAGATGAGCACTAAATGAACATAAGTTAAAAAGCTTCTTCCTCCCCTCTCTCCCTGCCTGCTTACTTGTCTTCATTCCTGCCTGCATCTTCCTTTTTTTTTTTTTTTAAAAAAAAAAAGTAGGTGTTTCAAAAAAGAAATTTATAATCCAGCAGACGAGATCACATGTCATGCATGAAAAGTAATCAGAACACAAAGTGGTCTTTGTTGGATCTCTAAAGGGAGAGACATACCTTGAGAAAAAGGTGTCTCTTTGGGGTTGTCAAAAAATAGAATTCCATAAGGAGTTGTGATTTAGACTTGAAGACTGATTGAGATGGAGACTGCAAACTATCTTGTGGTGTTATTATCTGCATACAATTAATTCATTTACTATAACAGCTTTTCTCTTCTTGCCCCAGATTCCATTCTGAGTTCATTGGACATTCATGTGGCATTTTAGGCCCGATCTTTCACTCGGAATAGCCTTCCACTGTTCCTCCTGTCTCTTCCTCACTTCCTGGTTTTTTTACTCCTTTCGTAGTGGGAGGGTCTGGAATTTTTCTGTGCCCCAAGTCCCCTGCATGCTGCCAGACTTGTCTAAAATGGTTTCTGCCTTCCCTTCTATTACTTGCCACAGTGACAATCAATGTGTAGAAAAGGAATTATACAAAAGAAAACAAAATCATAGTGATTTTCTCTGGCTCAGAAAAAAAAACAATCTGTTGGCAACAATCTTTCAGAGGCCAGGCTCCACAGTTACTGTGACAAGTTTCCTTCCATTTCATTTTATTTTGGTATAAAATAACACAGGAACAAACTAAAGGGACCAACGAGTTTTCTGCACTGATGATTAAGAACCACAGCTTTAGAGGAAGAAGGTGGTTGGAAGTCAATCTGAGAAACAAAATATTTTAAAAAGATAAAAATGGAGATGTCAGGGATTACATACAAAGTAAAAAGTGAGTGAGATTGTGAGAAGACCAACATGTAATTTTTAAATAATAGCAGCTAAACTATATAGGGCCTAGTGGAGTAGAGCTGAAGATTCTTCTAAAAGAACTCTGAATTCCTTTCTGTATTAGGTTGATTAAGGAATTCATTTTAAAAACAAACCTAACACATAGATTCCCATTCATTTGCTCAACATATTTATGAAATTTGGGCGATACAGCAACCACTGTAAAGCAGAAATAGAGAGCTGAACCTCTGCCATGGAGCAGCTTGTGATCTGGAATGGAGACAGACAGGACAAACCATGAAGCGGAACATAATCAGTAGCTGAAGCAGCCCTGGATGCAGGAGACCTTAGTGGAATTAGGATCTACTTAAATTTTCTCTGAGTACTAACATCCAATCTCTATGGAAGTCTTAGGAAACTTTTGGCATCTTTTCAATTTCGCATTATAATTTGAATCTGAAAGCTAAGTGCCCTCCACTCCCTCTTTTTCCTTTTCTATAAAGGGTATCCAGTACTTTTCCTTTCCTTCATCTTCCTTGATTCCTCTGCTCCACTTTACAGCTGACTTCCACCCATTCTGGTGGTGTCTCTTTTTACGCTCAAATCACTCCTCCTTCCTCCTGACTTTTTGTTCTTGGTCTGGAGACAGCATCCACCACAGCTTTATTTCCTGCATTGCTTCACCCAGCTCTAGTGCCTACAGCAGGGTTCTGCTCAGAGAAGGTGTGTTGACAAAATGCTGAAAGTTTCTAAAGCCAACCAGGAGAAGACAGGGTCTTACTGCAAGGCTAGCTTCTTATGGATCTCAGAAAGAAATCAAGGGAGCTGATTAAATAGTAACTGTATTTTTCCTGTGGAATCACCGACCTGAGAATCAGTGGGAAGTAAATTACAGGAAGGAAACCTGCCGGGAAAGTTTTCTTGATTAGACATCACTTGCTGACCACTCAGAGGGAAACCCTGGGCTCAGCAATGGTACATTTCCATACATAGCAAGGGGACCCTGAGAGCTCCTGCAGAAGGTAAAATGACATGTTAAAAGAACTGCATTGGGATTTTTGCTTGTGCAAGGACAGGGTGTCTAATGATCTGTTCATAAGTTAATAATTTGTGATAGAAATATAAACTCATCATGTGGGAGAATACTGCTTCCAAGCAACATCCCTCTGGAAATACACACACACACACTTTACTTTCTAATTGTTCTTAGTACAAAATTCTTATATTGAGTGCTGCAATAAGATATTAACAATGCAGAAATTTGCAAAGAAAAATATTAACTTCCCTTCTTTTCTTATTTCTCCAGGTCTGTGTTTATAATGAATTTTTAAAACAGAGAGAGAAAATACTAAAATTGTATCGCTTTGCTATTTTTTTAACTTAACATTCTTTTTTTATGTCACAATTTAGGATTAGAACTTTATACTAGTATAATGTTTGAGGATTTTTACTGAATAAGCTTAAATTCAAAGCAGAGTTACTTAGACTAAATTTTCTATTCAGTCAACATAGGCGGGTCTCAAATGATGAATTCATTTGGTGTTTGTCATTGGACTAATTTGAAATATGTACAGAAAAATTTAGTCATGGAGCTTGGTAAGAGTAGGTACTGAATAAATGCGTATTCAATTATATCCAATTAATTTATTTTCCTTTGCTGTTGTAAGTGAATGGTAGTGTTCTCTTAATTTATATATTGTGATATGTTTTCTAAGGAACCTGTCTTGCTTTATCAATCAGTATATAAATATTTATTGATTGCTGACTATTGCCAGTCAACAAAATTCACCCACTTTGCAAGTCTTTTCTATATCAAGATTTTTGGAGGTGAGAAGTCAGGCTCAAATCAATAATGAGATCAATAATAGTAAACAGCTACATTTGTAGAGCACTATGCTGTTAAAAGATACTTTCATTCACATGCCTTGTCCTACTTGACACACACAACAGCTTTAGGAAACTGGTCTCATGTCCATTTTATAGAGAAAGAAAGTGAGCATCTGATAGTAATTCATCATGAAAGCACTGAGCACAGACAAGTGAAATAGCTATGACTCTTACTTCAAATTCAGGGATCCTCTGGCATATTTTTTTCTTCAACAGAAGTCACTGCTTTATAGGACAAACCTGTTTTTAGAAGTAATTCACACCAGAAAAGCTATTTATATTGATTGTGGTCTACTTATAAAACAAGTCTCTCTTGGCATCGAAAAGAATAATTTAGTACATTATGAGAGTATATATATATATATATATGTATATATATATACATATATATATACACACGTATCTATATAGATATAGATATACATATATATGTAGTATATTCTGCTCCATTGGTTTTCAATATATGATTCATTGATTAGAAGCACCCTATCCTCATTCCCTACAATCTTGCTAGAAAAGCAAGGCTTCATCCTAGATCTGAATCAATATCGGCTGTATGGACCATCGATCTGATTTTAATAAACCCTATGGGCTATTCTGATGCACATTAAAATTTGCGAACTATATTTCTGTCGAATAAACTGGCAGAAGATAAATAACTTGCTTTCAAATCAAGTAACTCTATTTGATGCTTTCTGCTGAAACATATTCCTCTTGAAGTCAAAAGATATGAATTCCTTCTACCGATTAAAAGACAGCTTTCTCACTGTCTTTTGACAGTATTCTTTGTTCAGAACTTGTTGCTTCTAGGTATAGTAGGATTTCACTTCCCTTTTAATATATGCCCTGTATTTCTTGCTATTGCGAAACAGATTTTTTAAAAATCACCCTCAACATATTTCTCTTTCAATTACCATTTTCCACATGAAATAAGTGTATGTTTTTATTGATCTATTTAACTCTAGAAGCTTAAAAAATGATGACAAACAAAACAGAAAAAGAAAACGGGGAGGCAGGAATGAAGACCAGTGACTGGCAGACAGGAAGAGAGAAGCAGCATTTTTTAATTTAATTTGTATTTAGTTGTTCACACTGGTTGTTTCTGCCTAGACCTGGATATTAAACTCAAGGGTATGTGGCCTGCGTCCTTTGGAGACAATCGACCCAACTGCTGCTCCACCAGGGTGTGTCCAGTTTGCTGAATCTTAAGTATACAACTAGATGATAACTAATAAGTAAAATGATTACTTTGGAGGGGGCTGTTCTGAACTGAATGTTTTGGTCCCCCCACCTCCTCTACATTCATATGTTCAAGCCCTACCCTACAATGCGATGGTTTTAAAAGGTGGGCGCTTTAGGAGGTAGTTGGGTAGGATTAGATGAGTCCATGAAGATGAGTTTTCATGGGGTTAGTTCTTTTACAAGAGTCTTTGAGAGTTTGCTTCCCCTCTGCTCTCTGCCATGTTAGGATACAAGACACGGGCCGTCTGGAAGAGGGTCCTTACCAGAATGTGACCATACTGACACGCTGATCGGGAACCCAGGCTCCAGAACTGTGAGAAACCAATATCTGTTGTTCATGAATCATTCAGTCTATGGTAATTTCATGTAGTCGCCTAAAGTGACTAAGATAGCAACAAAGTTAAAGGGGGTTCAAGATTGTCATCCAAAAAAAATGCTTGTTGAGCAAATTAATGAACAATTCTGTAAGAGACACATGTTGAGCACCATGCAGATTTCTTTCATTGAAAGAAAGATGTCATAATGTGTGGTCTGTAGAAACTTGGATGTACTTATAAAATTAGTAACTATCACTTTGAAAAGCATTTTCGGTTCACTTCATATTGAGTAGAAAGTACAGAGAGTTCTCATAGACTCCTGTCCCACATATACACAAACTACCCCATCACAGGTATCTTGCTTTGCAGTGATACTTTCGTTACAATTGATTAGCCTATATTGACATATCTTAGGTCACTCAGAGTCTCCAGTTTACAATAGGGTTTACTTTCATTGTGCATTTTATGAGTTTGGACAAATGTATAATGACATATAACCTTCATGAGAGTGTCCTACAGAATAGTTTATTTGTCCCCCAAAACCTTGGTGTTCCACTTATTTATTTATCCCTCCTTCCACCCCAACTCCTGGTAACCACTACTCTTTTTATTTAACTCTGTGGTTTGCCTTTTGCAGAATGTCACATCTTTGGAATCATACAGTATGTACCCTTTCAGATTGATTTCTTTCACTTAGTAATAGGTATTTACATTTCTTTCATGTCTTTTATGACTTAACAGCTCATTTATTTTCAGTGTTGAATAATGGTCCATTATACGTATGTCCCATAGTTTACTTATCCATTCATCTACTGAAGGCTATTTTAATTTCTTCCAACTTTCGGCAGTTATCAAAAAAGCCATCATAAACACCACTGTTCAGGTTTTCGTGTGTATATAACTTTTCAGTACATAAGGATAAATGCCAAAAGCATACTTCCTAGATTGGATGGCAAGAGTATGTTTAACTTTGTATGAATTGACAGACTGTCTTTTCAAGGGGCTTACCATTTTGCATTCCTACCAGCAGTGAATGAGAGCTTCTGTTGGTCCTTGACATTTGATGTTGTTACTACTTTGGATCTGATCATTCTAATGGATGTATAGTGGCATCCTAGTATTTTAACTTCCAATTCTGTAGTGACATATGGTTTCGAATATATTTTCAAATGTTTATTTACCACATGCATATATTTTTTGGTGAGATGTCTGTTAAGTCTTTGTCAAACCTTTTACTCATTTCTTAATTGGGACGGTTAATTTTTCTAACTGTTGAATTTGAAGAATTATTTTTATATTTTGTATAACAGTCTTTCATCAGATGTATCTTTTACAAAATACATTATCCTAGTTGGTGACTTGTCTTCTCATTCTCTTGCCATTGCCTGTGTGGAGCAGAAGTTTTTAATTTTAATAAAATCTAGCTTATCAAATGCTTCTTTTATGGTTGATTTTTTGGTGTTGAATCTGAGAAGTATCATAATGCCCAAGGATTTTTAGGTTTTCTCCTTTGTTATTTTCTAGATGTTTTATTGTTTTGAATTTTGCATCTAAGTCTATGATCCATTTTAAGCTAAGTTTTGTGAATGATGTAAGGTTTGTGTCTAGGTTAAACTTTTTACATGAAGATAACCAGCTATTCAAGTACTATTTGTGGAAAATACTATCTTTCTTCCTTTGCCAAAGATCAGTTGTTTATGCAGGTCTATTTCTGGGCTCTCTATTCTGTTCCATTTGTTTGTTTGTCTTTTCTTTCAGAATACCATTATATATTTTTTGCTAATTGTAGTTTTATAAGTAAGTCTTGAGACCGTTATTTATCTTGGAGATAGGTAATGTTAGTCCTTTGACTTTGTTCTTCCTCTTTCATAATGAGTCAACTATTCTGGGTCTTATATCTTTTCATATTAGAATAATTTTCTGGGACTTATATCTCTCCGAGAATTTAGAATGTTTGTTGATATTCACAAAAAACTTACTGTGATTTTATTGAGACTGCCTTCAATCTATTCAACTAGTTAGGAAGAACTAACAGTTCGACCGTACTTTATCTTTCTATCCATGAAGACTGGTGAACCAACTTTGCATCCTTGGAATAAGTCCCACTTATTCATAGGGTATAATTCTTTTTTTACGTTATTGGATTCAATTTGCTAATATTTTGTTGAGGATTTTTACCTATATTTATGAGATCTAATGTTCTGTAATTTTCTTTTCTTGTAGTATCTTTGTCCAGCTTTGATATTTGGGTAATGCTGACCACATTAAGTAAGTTAGGAAATTTCTATCCTCTAAAAGAGATTATAGAGAATTGGTATAAACTCTTCCTGAAATGTTTGGTAAAATTCACTAGGAAATCCATCTGGGTCTATTACTCTTGTTTTGAAGGATATTAATTATTGACCCATGTTTTTTTAAAAAAAATAGATACGGTTTATTCTGGCTATTTCTTCTTATGTGAATGTTGGCAGATTGTGTCATTTAAGGATTTGATTCATTTCATCTAGGTTAACAAATTTGTAAGCATAGAGTTGTTTACAGTTTTTATTTGTTATCTTCTGATGTCCATGGGATCTGAACCGATGTCCTCTCTTTCATTTCTGATGTAGGTAATTTGTTTCCTTTGTCTTTTTTTCTTAGTTAGATTTATTAGAGGCTTATCAATTTTATTCTTTTTACAGAATTAACTTTTGATGGTACAGGCTTGTTCTGTTGATTACTTGCTTTTTATTTCATTTATCTGCATTCTAATATTTGCTATTTCTTTTCTTATGTTTATATAGATTTAACTTGTTCTTCTTTTTCTCATTTCCTAAGAAGCTTGGATTCTTGATTGTAGATTTTCTTTCATTCCAAATATATACACTTAATTCTATAAATTTTCCTTTAACTCTGCTTCATTGCATCCCACAAATTTTGAAAAGTTGCTTTTTCGTTTTCATTTTGCTCTAAATATTTAAAAATTTCCCTTGGAATTTTTTCTTTGTTGTATGTGCTATTTGTGTATGTTATTTATGTATGCTATATGTGTTGTTTAATCTCCAAATATTTTACCATTTTTCAACTATCTTCCTGTTATTGATTTTTAGTTTAATTCCATTGTCCTCTGAGAGCAGAAATGGTTTTGTTTTGTGTTTTTAATTTGTTAAGGTGTATTTTATGACCCAGAATGATTTATCTTGGCAAACGTTCTATGTGAGCTTGAGAAGAATATGCACTCTACTGCTGTTAGGTAAAGTAGTTTATAGATACACTTGCATCCAGTTAATACATAGTGCTCTTAAATTCAACTGTGTCCTTATTGATTTTCTGTCCGCTGGGTCTGTCCATTTCTGATAGAAGAGTATTAGTATCCAACTATAATTGTGGATTCATGTATTTCCCCTCGCAATTCTATCATTTATTGCCTTATGACACTGTTAGGAGAGAGGATGTTTAGAGGGATTGAAAGTGGGTAATTCCCTTTCCCCACCGGGAAGGATTGAGTCCAAGTTAGATATTTCCCCTCCCCCAATTAGATTAGCCTTGGGTGGGGCCTGGGGACTCCAACAGTTTAAATTTTGCTGAAATAATGTCTCTGGAGGTCAGCCCTTGTTAAAAAGAACCATACCCTCTAGTGTATTTCAAAGTGGTTTCTTTTCTTCTCCCCAGCTAGCAGCATATTTTTCTCATATATTCAGCAATTTATCAATTACAGTTTAGATTTTCCTATCTTGGCACTGGTTCTAGAGGAGGTTTTTGCTCTGTTAAATTGTGGATCTCTGTATCCTATGAAGCTGCTCCAATTTGAGGAGTAGTAGTTTGCCCTGTGACCTTACTTTCTGAGATCTAAGAAGATAGTTGATTATTTAGTTTGTTTAGCTCTTACTTGCTGTCAGAATGGAGTGGCATTTTAGCTTCTGCATACTAGATCAAAACCGTATACTTTCCTTTCAGGTGAAAAAATAGAAACTAGAATTAAATTGTTTGCTTCTCTTCACACTGAACAGTATTTTGCTAAAGGAATAGGTGATACGAAGCTATACAGTTGACTAAGATTGCAATGGAAAATCTGTACCACATGATATAATCATGCTGCTGCTTGGAAAAAGATTTATCACTAATCACTGTACAATTTTTAATTAAAAAGAAGGTGGGAACTAGATGAAAAAAATCAAGGATGTCAGTAAGCTAGTGATCAAAGCTAAACATTAAATTAAAATGTTTTCTGTGAAAATATGAATCTGCTTATGCAGATTATCTCATTAAATAATTCACCATCTGCAAAACTCATACCTTTTTTGTTTGACTCATTTGTTACAAGGAGCTTATCAACAATAGCACTCACTATTAACATAAATAAGAGATTCTTAGATGATAATAGGAAAAGATAATTGGAAAGTCATACCATTAGAATAATTAAAGGAACCAGCATTATTTTTTCTGCCATGTACTATTGTATCAGCGAGACTGTGCCCTTAAGAAATTCAGTTGTATTCCAGAAAGAAAAACAAGTGTTAATTGCATCATAATGTTAAAACACTTAAAAATGCTCTTCTTTATTGTTCTAGTTATAATTTTAATGCAGAATCGATGTAAAGAAGGAAGTCCATTCAGTGAGTAATCTGTATTGCTGAGTCTGGTCAGATATACTGATGCCAAGAATATTTAAAAATCATATTTTGATTTAAATATTTACAAAAATGCATTTAAAGACTTAATATTACTGTATCATATCTATATTGTACATCAGTAGACACACGAGTCTTCAGCTTTCATTTATATGATAATGAATTCTTCAGAGAAGATCTGGGCAAGCTTTCATAAACAGTACTCATTGTGTGTTCCTGTGATCCACGTCCCCTTAGTTTGAGGAAATAAAATATATGAAGCATCAGGAAGATTTTTTTCTATGTATCTATTTATCTATATATCTAGTTACCCAACTAGTTAACTGGACTATTTTTGTATACATATTTGAGATATTAGAAAAAATGAATACTCCTGTTTAAGATTCCTCATTTTCTTATAAATGGAGTGAATCTGGAAGTTCACACTTTAAGGTAAACTAAATTAGTCAAAACTGAGATTTTATTTGGGTACTTTGGATAGTCAGAATTCCACTGAAAGTATAGAAAACAGCGAGTAGGAGAAATGACTACCCTTTGTAAAAGCAATGCAGAAAATAATTTGGAATAAGTTAATAATAAAATTATTCTAGACTTGCATTTCATTCAGGGGAATCTCTATTAAAAAAATGTCTGCTGTCTTTTCTAGATTAATAGAAATAATGGTGAACTGCAGTTTCTAAAAGGAAAAATTGCATTTTTAAATAACTATGAATTGCTTGCAGATATCGCTAGAGGGGAAACGAGTTTATTTGATTATTAGAGAATGAAGACTTTTCTCAGCATTCAATGGAAGAATCAGATTAGAGATCATCTAGTAGGGAGATCAAGTAACATGCTTTTAGAAGTTTACTATACTTTTTGCTTTGGTTAGTGACTCCAAGATTTCTGGGGGAAATTTAAATTTTCAGTCGTTTTTGTAGATTCTCATAATCAGAAATGGAGAGAGATAGGAAGTCTGAGATAGCTGCCTATATTTACTTAGACTTTTTGTTCATAATATACTTCATTAATAGCAACAGATGGAAAATGATTTCACATATTGAATCCTTGAAGAGCAGTCATTAAGTCTGGACATAACATTGTGTTCTGTAGAGCTCAGTTCAGCAGAGTTCATCACATCAAAGAATGTCAAACAACAAAAATGAAACAAGATGGGGAACAGAAGGCAGGGAAATATTGCATTGAGTATATAAGGAGTTTATTAACACCTCCAGGAATAAATAAAGCAGAGATCAAATCAAGCTATGTTTAATTGAATTAAAAATGACACAATTACCTTCAGCTGTTTTTTTTTTTAATTCCAAATATTTGGTTGTTAAGCCCATGTTAGTATCCTTTTGCTGCCTGAACTCTCCAGGAAAATGATGAAGAGCATATGCCTGCTAACCAAAGACTAGATTTGGATCATCGGAATGATCTGCAGCTCATATATGGTCATATCAGACACAGTGCTACATACAGAAGGGTTTTTTGAGCAGACTGTGTCAGCAATTCCATTCTTTGAGGCAAAGGATAACAAGCCTAGCACAAAGTAAATAGTCAGTTTTGCTTACATTTACAGAAGACTGGCCAAAAGGCTGTAGACAATATGGTCAAAGAACTAAATTAACTCAAAACAAGAAGGTTCTGTACGTTGAGGAAAAGGGATTTGGGAACTCTATACTTGAACTCTTCCAGAAATCAAGAAACAGAGTCTATTTTGACACAACTTCCAATGTATATAAATCATGAAGACTAACATAAACATCTTTAGGTGACCTTTATATAGAAAAACAATCTTTGATTTTCAAACAAACTCTTCAGAGTTGCCAAGACATCCAAGAAATCCAGATATCAGAGCACAGAAAAGCTAATGTTTTCACTTCTCTGTTTTTGATTGTAAAATATTTTTTAATGTTTACATACTGATATTTTACAATTGTAATAATGAAATAGTACTGTTTTTCCCTCCTCTGATTTTCCAGACATAGCAAATGGTCAAATTTATTGCTTACTTTTTGAACATCCTGACATTCTTAAAAAATAATCAGAAGACCATTACCTGAGTCTGGGTGAGGAAGTCATATATCTTCAGAATTCAGTGACCCATACAAGTTGTGAGAATGTTATTTTATTAGTTTAACACCTTAAGTCATGTTTCTCTAAGAATATGATTTTGAAGTATATTAAATTTATCAGTAACTTTCCAATGAATTTCGCCACATGAGAAATTGTGCATTATCATATGTGTGAGAGTTAATACTTGAGAGTAATACTCTATCTGTAAATAGTACATTAGATCTCTCATGTGAGAACTGTTGTTATGAACTTTAAACTGTATTTGCTCTTTTAGGCAACTGATACACAGCATAAATTGCATAGTAATTTCCAAGTAACTGAAAGTGTTACTAGTAAGCAGCATATAAACACCTGAGAAGTGTTTATCTCTATATATTAGTAGAGTGGCTAGTTTTCTAAAAATTTAAGTTTCTTATAAAGAAGTTTCTTTGAATTTATAAGAAAGTAAGCTTCTTGAACAGGTCATCAATTGGACATGCTAATGCTGAAAGAAAACATAAAAATTAAATTTACATGGGAAGACAAATAAATTATAAATGGATTCCTGGAACTACCATAATAAACTGATTGATGTAACATAGGAAGTACTTTTTAGTTTTCCAATTGGGGCTGAATTTTCACACTCATTATTGAAGTAAACTTTCAAAGATTAAAAAAGATGAATAATTTCTAGTGTAATTTTGTACTGGAATTGTTTAGCTGTGTGAAGTGGCAACATTGGATGTTAAAATGGAGAAAATACTTTCTACCCACATTATTATCCCGACTACCATTACCTTCTATCACTATTACATGAACTGACCATGGTTTTCTTAGGAATATGATTTCTCTCTCTCTTTTTTTTTTTTTTTTTTTAAGGAAACGTACAGGCAGGAAGGAAGGTGAGCAGAGCCAGGCAGGCATGAAGAGGAGGAGGAAGAAGCACTTTAAATTTTTTTTTAATTTAATTGTGCATCCTGATTGTTCTCCCGACTCCAGTATATGAATCTGGATCCTTGGGGTCTATGTGGACTATGCAAGATGAAGACAGCTGACCAAACCATTACCCCACCAGGGTGCACCTATGTGATCCTTTTTGAACGTCATCTAAAATGTTTAACTATGTGAATCTGACATCTCCTGTACACTTCATTCATTCAACAAATATTTATTGCATATAGATAAAGAGCCTCAGAAACTGTTTTGGGTACTGGGGGAATATTCTTGAAGAGAAAACACACCTCTTACCTGACTTGTGCATCTTCTATTCTTATATTCATTTACTGTTGCACTTAATATCTTTTAATGAATGACAAAGAAACAGTCATTAGGAAATACAAAATTGTCTTGAAATTCGGCAATACTGATCATTTTCTCATTTTCACTGTAAGATTATAGACTTTCAGTAGAGCAGACAAGTACTTCGAATAATATTTAGAAGAAAGAGGGCCACCTAGCCATCTACATTTAGAATAAAAGCCATGTTTCAAAATTTCAACCTCACACAGTACAAATAATTTCAACCTATTTCAATATTCTATTTTTTTCCTACAAAAACATTTAGGTGATTTAAGCTAATAACCTCTCTAGACACTGTAAGTGAATTCTTTCGTAGATAGCTCAGAGAGTGGGAGGGCAGGTAAAGGAGGGCATTGCTTGTCTACTGGCGCCAAGTGGTATTCTCAAGATTAAAGGTCTTAAATCTTTCATTCATAGTGTTACAAACTGACTGTCATAGTCTATTCTCTGTACATACTTTAAAGAATTGCAAGGGGATAAAGGAGTTATTTCACTCTCAAAATTTCTCAAGATGAAAAATTTTAAATGCAGACAAAGTGATTTCATGATAACGAAGGATATTTTGGATATAGAGATGTTTTGTTTTCGGATGGGAGAACATGACAGTGTCCAACTCTCTCTTCCATCCATCCTCCTGACATAGAAGTAAACACACACCAAAGAAAGGATTAGTCCATGAATTTAAAAAGATCCTTTCCAGAGCCATTATATAAGGGAAAATTTGGTTCAATATCATAACACATCAAATATTATCTTTAAATTAGCTGTCACATTAAAAGAATGTGCTTCTTGGTTTTATTTTTCTGATGTAAATGCAATCTTGTTCTTTCCAAGAAATATCTTAAACAATAACCACTGTAAATTTTTAAAAATATTTTACACATCCAATCCTTATAGTTACATATATATACATATATATTTGTGTGCATATATATATATATTCTCGAAATAACTGAAAGAAGGGAACTTAAATATCTCAAAATTAGAGATGAAAGAAATAGGTCCCATATAAATAGTTTTATTTGAAACATCTTAATTATCATCACTGGTAGTAATTATTAAGTGATAATGACTGAATCATCAAAAATATTATAAAAATAATGGCTATTGAATCCCTTGTTTTTAGTTAAAAATTTAAATCCTTATATAAAGAGTATCTTCCACTTTACACTAAAATGAAATACAGTACTCTCTAATTTCTGCATGATGAGATAATGATATGACTCAGAACATTAAATAAATATAAGATAGGTGTTTTTGGTTTTAGCTATTTTGAAGTATTCAACATTTATATTTGAAAGAAGTTTGAATCCTGGAAACAGAACACTAAATTTGAGTCCCGCAAATATTGCCCACTACTTCTGTGATTTAGTTTGCTCATTTGTGAAATTATACATATATATTCATTTACCTCAGTGCTGTTAACACTATTGAAAGAAAATAAATATGGGAATACAGCATGTACATTAAGTGCTGAAATACAGAATAATACTATGATAGTTGAGTCAGTTTAAGTCTGAACTTTGGAGATTTTCAGAAACATCACATACCAATTCTCCAAGCACTGGATTTCTTATTTATTAGGTCTGGAAATGGATGCAGCAGTATCTTTTTAAAGTTCCACAAAGGATTTTGACACCCTGCCAGAACTTCTGTATTGTTATGCTAAACGTTATTATCTACTCTTAAAGTATTCTACTATTCTACATTCCCAAAGCCTTTTATTTAAAAACAAATTAATTATAGTCAGAGAGAATGAGAATTCAGGATTCCCTAAAATAATTGTTTTGCAGATTGTTGGTGATGTTTCTAAGAGGAAGAATTTCAAGTAAACCTGATAAGGAGTTTGTATTGCAAGGAACAATATATATATATCTCTTCTACTTCTAGTATCTGGAAATAAATATCAAAAAACTAAACAGGAATTTTTTGTATTGTTCTAGGAATAATATCACCAGAATCAGGACAGAGGTGCCCTGAATTTTATTACAGTCTTTTCATAATGAAGGTACATGTCCCTCCCTCCTTTCCTCACTTTCTTCCTTCTTTCCTTTTTGTTATATCTTTGTTTGCTTTCATATCAGCATAAAACTGAATCCATAGAATGAATGAGAAGTTATTCAAAAGAGGCAGTTGATACTTGATTCTTAAATAACAAAGAGTTGTCCAGAAGAAAGGAGTAGAGAGAGAAAAACCAGTCTAAGAAGAGAGAGGAAAAGAGAGACCACTGTGATAAAGGAGATAGAATTTTAGTACAATTAGAGTATAATGTAAAAATGAAAGAATGTAGGACAAGATTGAGAAGGGTCTTATATGGTGTACTAAAGAACTTGGGCTTGTTCCTGGAAGCTGTAATGATCCATTGAATGATTTAAAGATTCTTGTCTTATTTATGCCCAAAAGAAACACATCCATTAATTGAGTTTTTCATCATTAATCATGCTGAGGGAAGTTGCTGCATTAAATAAAGGTCACTTACTGTCAGGGAAAGAGTGCTACTCTGAAGAAAAAAAAAGAAGCTGTAGATCATTTGAATTCCTATATAACATTGTCATTTCACAACTGGCAAATATTAAAGTACTCCAATTCCCAGATGCATATGTGACCGCAATTAATGAAAACATGTCAACAATGTAACATGAAAATATCTTACACTCTTTCTTTTACTATCATCTCAAAATGCAAACAAATCTCCTGGATGTAACTTTTGAGTTCAGATACTTTGCTCTTTCTCTATTTGAAAGTTGCAACATCATAGAAGGTTTTATATTTCCTAGCTAAAAATTATCCTCGGAATTAGCAAAATTAACTAGAAATTAGTTGAAAAGTTTCATTCTATTCCAGAAAATTTAATTTCATTAAATTATGATTATAAAAATTAACAAATGCCTTATAATATATTCCAAAAATATTAAACTAAAACAGTGGTGGGTAACATTCATATATAGTTTGTATGTCTACTCATATCAAAACTTAGTTTAGCATCCATTGTAGTGTAGGAGCATACCATTAAAATGCATACATCTTAGAATTCACATAAAGTTCTGTTATACTAGCCTCATCTCCATTTTAATGTGGCTAAAACACACAGTTGATATGTTCCTAGGTAAAAAATATCAAAGAATGGATTATTATTAACAGTCCAGAATAATAAAAACTTACAAAACATGCCCCTCACTTTCCTAAATAACTTTTCATACTCCAGTTAATGAAAAACAACTAATGTTAGAACTTGATAAGACAGAAAATATAGAAATACAGTAAAAAAAAAAACAAACCTTGTGGATCCACCTATTGAAAAGCAGAGAAGATGACAGTGATGGTTAAATTCTCTTTTAAATTTAACACTTACAGAAAAACACATTCAAGATAAGTTATTAAGATAATCATAAATAAGAAATAATAATATATGTAACTTCCACTTTCTACCAAAAGGATAACAAAGAAATTAGTTCTACAACTGATGACAGAAAATTAAAATGAACTTAAATAAAAATATGTGAAGTAAAATAATCAGAACCAATAGAAAAGTGAGTCAAATATTAGTTATCACAATCAATATTAACAAGTTAAATGCTTATATGAAATTGCCAAGATGAAGTTATATTATGAAGCATACATAGCTATGACTTGTTATAAAAAACATACTTAAAATGTAATAGTTGAAAACACAGGATAGGCATGAAGAAAGTAAAAGCAAACAAAAAATTTGAAAAATCATAGATAACTATTAGCAAAGACTAACATTGGAATTCAAACTAAAAATTCAATGCGATTCAAGGTTTATACAATCATTTAAATGAACATATGAATCATAAAATTTTACATGTCAAAAATTCCAGAATTTAAAATAGAAATTTCAGTAAATAACCTGTGATTGTATTCATTCACCTAAACCATTTATTGAATATTTAAAATATGACAACCAATGTGTTAGTAACAGTAATATTAGGAAAATATCGGAATTATGCCTCCTGAGATATTTGTTCCAAATTTCTTTTTTTCACTTTCTGCTTTCAAAATCAATAAATTGTGGTCACATAAGTATTTGTAGAAGAATGGATAGCATTAGATGCAATAATTATTGTGTGTAGGAATTGCAAACAGTAAGAAAAACTGATAAACCATTTTTTAATATAAGAAAACGAAAGGACATCAAAAGAATAAATTGGCAAATCTTAAAAGAGATTAACAATAAAATTATAAAGAAATACTTCTTGACATATCCTGTAGCAAGGCTGATAACAAATTTATATATAGGAAATGAAATAAAGCATATTCAGATATTATGGACAAAATTGTTCTAATAATTTTTAATTTTCTGTACAAGGAAAATTTGAAATATTAAATTGTTTTAAGAAAAGTTAGACAATCTTAGTAGGTTAAAAGCCATTAGAAATGGACAAAACTGAAGTAATTCTCCCACTCTAAGTTACTATATTATGATTCTATAGGAAAGTTCTTACAAATATTTTAAAGAAAATTTAATTTTAGTGTTACTAAAAGATTTTTGAAGTTTCAAAAATATAATTTCCCTTTTTTGTTCATCTAAATGGTGCTTTCTTTATCCTGATAGCAAAGTTTGATTGCAAATGTCTCATTGTTATTATTCCTTATCCTGGTAAATTATACTCCCTATAACCAGTTGGCCAGTCCCTAAATATTGGAGTCATATTTGATCCCTCTCCATCACTACTTACATAAATTTAATTATTAAGTCCCAATAAATGTGCTTCCAAAATGCCTCTAGAATTAGTTTGCTTACTTTCATTCCTATTGTCCCCATTTAATCTAACCAATTGCCTTCTTTCATTCTGGTTCAGTAAATATGCTATAACATGTCATTTTCTGACATAATGCCCGCTTTCCAATTGTTTTCAATGTTATAATCTGGGACCTCTTTCTAAACTTTGATATGACCATGTCACTTCTATTCTTCATGCTTGCCAATGCACTCCATTGTCATTTGGATAAAGTAAGATATCAAATAGCTTTAAAACCTACAAGATTCTTTGTGCTCTGACTCCTGTATACATTTTGTGAAGAGACTATCAGTTTATTCTGATATACTGACAACTTTGTGAATTTGAATTCCTAACATCTGAAGTACTCCCTGAATATTAATGTTAGATGTCTGTATTGAAAGCTAGAGTAGAATCTTGCCCAAGAGAAGGAAGCTTGGACATCTAAAAACTTCAAAATGTTTAAAGATGTGTCAAAACCCCATTCCAGTTTATTTTGATGCTGTCATTCATCCTAGCAGTTAGCAGAATGTTTGGCATGTAGTGGACCATAAGCAAATACATAAAGAATGAGTAACTAAACATGGCAAGTGTTCAGAGCTTCACAGAAAGCCTGGAACCCAGATAGAATTAATTCAACTGAGCTCAAGGACAGATAGCCACAAAATTCACAGAATCAAAGTCTAGTCGATCAAGTAATGCTACAAAAATTCATTTCCTTAACCACATTTAATAGTATGTAGTAACAGGTTAATTTATCTGTGAAATTATAAGACTTAATAATCACATAAAATACTGCAGTAGAGCAGTTGACTGAAGAAAGTGGCGGTGTACATTTTTGTGATTTTGTCTGGCAAAAATCTGCATTATAACTTTGAGGAGTTTGTATTTTCAGTGAAAGATTTTACATAAACAATTAATGTAAAGAAGTAGTTAGTGCATGAGTATTCATATCTCAGAAATAATTTAATAGATTCCCCTAATAGATTTCCCCTTATGACCTTTTTTCAACTTCAAATTATTAATCAGATGTGATATAATGACTGATGTAATGGATCCCATTTGGCATGATTTGGAGAAGTATGGTGGATAATTTTTTTTTTGTCCTTCCAAATCTATTCTCCACTCTATTCTTTACCCCAGAGGTTTAACTGTGTAACTTTCATCAGTTTGGGCCCTTCTGAGAGTGGAACAAGAGAAAGGACAGGAAAAATATTCTCACACCTTTTTGCATGTCCTCAGTTTGTCAGTAACTGCATTCTTTTATAGATCACAGCTCTCATTAGATGATACCTTTTACATTAAAATTACAGTTAGATAACTTTTGCCAGATCTGATAACTGCTCCCTCCATTTACTTCTTAGGTCCAGAGACAAGTACAATTTCCTAATATTACTATCTCTGGAGTACTTCACCATTCCTTGTTAGTTTTCTTGGAAAGATTTTAGATTGTTGCAAATAGTGTCTTCATTAAAATCACTCCAATGACCTCCTTTGAGTTTGCTATTAAATGTGGGCTATTATATTGAGAGAAATACCTCAAACCATTACAAAGTAATTTGAATCTCTGCTTTGTCTCAGTGAATCCATGTTATGAGCAGCCATAACCCCAGAGCACTCTTGGTTCTAAGGACTAGGCTTAACATTTTTCACTTAGATTTTTGGGAGTAAACTTTTGCTGCTCATGTAAGTTGCTTATGAAAGGATTTAACTCCAAGCACTTTTGAGTGTCTCTATAGATTTCTTAGAGTTCTGAAATTAATCCTTGGAGGATTTTCTTGGCTTTCCATTTGCTTGTCTCAAAATAAAAATTGGGGAGACAAACCTTAATCACTCAGGTTTGGGACGGTCAGAGCACTTTTCAACATGACCACCATCAGTTGTAGAATCAGAGAGGATAATTCTGGCATGCCTGTTCTGTCCCAGCTGTCTTTAAAACTGATTGACCATTCCATTTATCCTAAAACTCAGGGGTAGCAGTACTGAGAGAATTCTAGAAGCAATAATACTTTCAAATTTCCCAGCTAGAGGCTGAGCTTATCATTAGCACATAGCAATTCTATAGATATTGGGTACTTAAAGGGAATGAGAGAAAGAAAAGACTACTGCAAGTTGATTAGATCATTGAACTCTTCATAAAATAGGTAACATTTGAGGTAAACCATTAAAAAATATACATTTTATTAGTATTGCTATTACTGTAAATTGTTTTTATTGGTTATTTATAGGATGAAGGACATTATCAAAAGAGTACCCTTGTGGCTAAGTAGAAAAATTATAGCAAATAAGAAACAGGTTATTCTTTTGAATTAATAAAATTCAGACAGATGCAGGTGGTTTTAATTTCAACCTTCTAAATATTTTAGTTCTTCCAGGTAGGCTTTTCATTATTATGATCATTTGTTTTCAGTATAGATGACTTTATTTTTATGAATGTAATAGTCTAGAACCATTTCCAAATTCCATAAGATATTAGAAAAATGAACAAACAATGATTACATAATATATTTTGCCTGAAATCCTTGGCTTATTTCAGGAAGACTGTAAGGTAATCACAAGGGCCATGCAAATATTGATTGTTCAATTGTGTGATTAAAAACTTTGTTAATATAGGGCTTAGGAAGAGACAGAAATTACCTCACTGTTCTCAGTGAAGTAGTAATAACTTCACCCCATTTTAACCTTCTGGTGTTCATACGTTTACTTCATTAGGCCTCACTGTTAAGGACATAGCACACACATTCACACACACACACACACACACACACATCCCTACACACATATATACATTTGATGGTTTGGGTTCCTATTCTAGACCTGTCAGATAAAATATATTTTAAAGGAATGAAAATCTATATAGGATGCGTTGTATGCAGCAGTCATATAAGTAGTCATGTAAGTTTGCCTTTTGGCCAAAGTAAAAACCTCTGATGTCGTTTATAAACATTGTTCTAGGATTGAAAAAAAATGTCAATCTACAGATGACTAGAAAAATCAGCCACCTTATCTTGTAATTTGGTTTTGTCATAAAAATTAGATTAATTTAAACTTAAGATTTCATTCAAAAGAAGCTCTGTGAATTTGGAATCCTTAATAAGTATTCATTTTTATTATATTTTAAGAAATCTGTAAAATCATTTACATGATTATTTGACATTATTTGACAACAGGATCATAATATATGCTTTGCCATAATATATGGTAATATATGCTTTACACATTCACACATACTTATATACCAAGTAGGACCAACTCAAAATAAAAATAATTATTTGATGGAAAAAAGGAATAAAATATTTGAAAAGATGTTACCAAGGCATTATGAAATTACCTCTAAATTAGTAAACAGGAGCAATTTTACCATAAAGCAAGAAATCAAAATACAGAATAACTTCAAATGATAGCTTCCTTAATTATAGCTTGTAAAATGTGACGGGTCTCCTGAATCTAAAAGTTCAGGGGCAACTACTGTGATGGCTGAGTAATGGCTATAGAACACTCAATGAGCTGTCTTTAGCTATTTTGGGAGGATGTCATCAATTTGTAGCACAAGACTTACATAAGGCTTATTAACAATTGCAAAAATTTAATTAAAAAACATGTAATGATGAAGGCAAATGCAATTTGATTGCATATAAACACAAAGTACATGATGCTAAAATCAATCATGACTCTTAGGTTAACTGACATGAGTTCTGTGAGTCCCCAATTCAATATCGGAAGCATGTAATAAATGTATCAGGTGTCACAGGACTTGAATGTGAATTGGGCCACCTGTGTGCAACAAAGGTTGGGTTGATGCTACCTGCCGTGGACTGTAGGCTGCAGTCACACAGTCTACCTATTGACAATCTAGCACAACTGCTGTTTTTCTGCATTTGTCTTTTCCACTTTCAAAGCCACTGTTTGTTCATTCTGGAACACGTTTCCATAACTGTTATCAAATGTAGTTTGAGCTATCAAAAACAGCGTAGTCTTTTGATAGACCATTAGTGAAGAATAAAAGAATTATCTCTAAGTATTTGCAGAACTAGTGTGAGAATGTGTTTGATTTATAAATGTTGCTCTATAGTATAAAACCAGACCAAGAGGTGACTATCACAGAGAAAGTGGATTCAGGGTCAACACAGGGAGGAACCACTTGCAATGAGGTCATTCTTGTTACCCAGTGAGGATACTTTGGTGATATCACTTGTGATAGTGGATCTTCCAACACTGCAGGTCTTTCAACAGAGGTGGAAATATTAGAAAGTGGAGTTGTCATAGAGATAATTCATGTATTTTATAAGTGATTGGCCAATATAATCATGAAGAGAACCAACGAGCCAATGGGTCAGATGACCTAGTGACATCTCATATTGATTTGTTTGACTCAGTTAAGTTTCTTACAGTAGTAACAGCATTTTCAGAAGCTTAAGGGAATGGCATCTTCCACTTTTTCTTATAGGATATTTTTGCTTATCATTATACTTTAGATACATGAAGTGAATTGTGTCATTTATCCTTTTATCTTCTATGGCTTTTCTAATGGTTTTTATAAATTGATATTTATTAATTTATTCTTTCATCTAAAAAACATTTACTAGCACACATTGTAAGTACTATGCTGATGTTGAGATATAAAAATGGATAAGGCAACTATCCTCAAGGCAATTCCAGTATTATGTGTATAAAGGCCAGTCAAAATACAGAAGATGTATCAAACAAGATGAAGGAACAGGGTATTCTAGAAATGCGTTGCTTAAATCAAGGTCAGATTGAGTGGTCAGAGAAGGCTTTCAGAAGTAGACTATATTTTAACAGATCAATGAATCTGTTAAAAACAGATGAGTAAACCCTTGCAGAATGAATGGTTTAAAGTTAGATCTTCTGACTCACAGCTGTGTAATCCTCAAACTTCAGCTGACCACAGTCCAGGTCCTTAAATTTGCATAATGAAATATTGAAAAGTAGAGAGTTTTTATGATTTACTCACTAATTTAGAACTGGTTAGTGGTAGAATTCCATCTGGAACCCAGATATTTTCTTAGTCTGACTCAGTCTCTCAAAAAGATATGTACGTTATTGTCAAATATGAGTAATAGTTGTGTAGACATTGTATTTATTAATATTTTAGGGTGGAAACTCTACTGTTTAAGCATATGAGTTCAAATTCTAACATTTCCACTTTTTATATCTATGAATTTATAAAGTTTCACTTAACCATTTTAAAACCAGTTTCCTCATCTATTAAGGGGGACTAATAACTATTACTTAGCAGGGATCATAGCAAGGCTTACCACAAGAGCTAAAAGTATGCATACATAAATAGAAAATTCTTGATGTTTTTTATGGAAAGCACACATAATATATTACTATGTCATTTTTTTTATCTTCATTTTTTTAATAGATATTCATTCTTTGGTCACATGTTCATTTTATTTATTTGGTTTTGGTTTGTTCTCTTTTTGATGGGATATTTTTGGTAAAATTATTGAAATGGCATACCTTGGTGCTGAAACTGCATCAAGTCCCAGCCTGCAGCTGGGACATAGACCAAATAAAGCCCAAAGAGTCAGGTTTGCAAACCTCTTACCAGAGGCAACAACCAAAAGTAATTAAAATAATAAAAGTGCTTCTTCCTCTTTTCCCTCCCTCCATCCCTTTCTTCTTTCCTTCAAAATGCCTCTTTTTCCTCTCCCTTCCTTCCTCTCTAAAAATTTTTTTAATTAAAGTAACATTGGTTTATAACATTATAAGGATTTCAGGTGCACAGATTTACAAATCAACAGCTGTATGTGTTCCATTATGATCACCTTCAAAAGTCTAGATTCTGTCCTCACCATACAATGTTGTGACTCCTTTTACTCCATTTACCCACTCTCACCCCCTTTCCTTCTGATAATCACTGGTCTGTCCTTATGGTCCAGTAATTTTTTTTTAAAAATTTTTAAAAATAAGTTTTAAAAAGTAGTATTTTATTTCATGATAAGTTTCAAGTGTTCATCATCATGAATGAAGAACCATAGAGACTACAGTAAGTTCACCACTCAGTGTCCAGTTCCATCCACCATATAATTGATTCCTGATTGACGCAGCCCCTTCCCTCTTTCCTTCTGTTAAACACTAATTTGGTCTTGTAAATGAAAATTTTGTTTTTGTTTTATTTAGTTGTTTGATTTCCTTTGCTAAAAATAATTCAATAGTTCAAAAGTAGGTTAAAATAATAATGTTTTGCTTTTTTGGGCAATACATGTCTTCCACTAAGGGAACTGTATCTAGAATCACAGATTATTGAAGACAGGATAACTTACCAACTGGTTTAGTGCCACATTCAACTACAGATGAAAGTTTGGTGTTCAGAGAGAGTGAACTGCTTAACATTTCCAGGTAGCAAGTGGTTGAAAGTAAGCTAAAACACACAACATCAATGTCAGACTTCTTATGAGACCTACTATTCAATCTTCACAATAGGAAATTTGAAGCAAGTCAACATATATATATATATATATATATATATATATCACAATAGGAAATTTGAAGCAAGTCAACATATATATATATATATATATATATATATATATAGCAGATTTCTCAGGGTCAGATCTTATATTTGTGAATGCTCTAATTTTCCTAGACCCCTTCATTTAATTCTTGATAGAAAACCCCTAGTCCCCAGAGAAAAACATTTCTTTGGCATTGAGCTAAGTCATATCTCAAATTTAAAATTTCCAATTACCCATATTGGAGTTTACGCAAACCTTGGAGAGTTCTGGCAATAATTGCTGAAACAAGACGAAAAGCTACCAGTACTGTATGTGGTGCTTCCTATATCTTAACAGTCCTTCTTCTTTATAAAAATCGATTTAGAATTCTTCACAAATTGTTTCTTTCCATTTTACAGCACAAAGGCTGTATCAGAATTCTGGGTGGGATGACAGACTGTGCTCATAGTGAGCCGAATATGTTTTCTCCCTACCCTTCCCCTCTCTCTCCTCAATGCTATACATCATTTTGTAAGCTGACTACTACTGAGCATCTCATTTTTAAAATAAATACGTAATTTTACACAGTTGTCAATTCTCTAACGCAAGGTACAACAAAAAGACCACTGAGGAGCCATATTTATTTTTAAAATGAATAGCTTCCTTTATCTTTTTTTCTGGGAAACATTTGCTGATAATGTCCCCAGGAATGTAGTTTCTCTATAACAATGTATCTACTAAATGGAAAAGCACTCTAATGGTATCATGTGTCTGGATGACTAGGACATTTTTCAAATAATAGATTACTTGATCATTTAAATCAAGTGCTTTAACATTTTTAAACTGTTGACACTACCCATTTCTAAATTGCTTAATTTTAAGTTGTTTTACACTCCTTTTTGTTCCAACAGGAAAAGTATATAACCCCTTTTCTTGCATCACCAAAAGAACATCATTATGGAAGACACCTCAAGGTTTGTAAATGTATTATTAGGTATATTTGTTTATTGTGTAAGGATGAAAATGTACCAATTTGATCTAATTCATAAAGTAATCCAAGGATTCATTTTAATGGAAATTGCAGGCAAAATGAAGGTGAGAAACAGGCAAGGAAGAAGTACACTATATTTTATTTGCTCTCTTTAGTTGCTCTTGTTTGTTCACTAAACAAGTCATGAACTAGGGTTCTTGGGATGTATGTGGACTAGGCTGGCAGAAGGCGGCTGACCAAACCACTACTCCACCAGGGTGACCCAAGAATTGTCTTATAAATTACCATATCTGCAGAACTAGTGCCATGCCCTGCACATAGTAGGTATGCAATCATACTGTTGGATCATATAATGAATGAAATGTAAAGATAGATTAGATATAAAATGGGTTTATCCCTTAACCAACAATGTTCATCCAACTAGATTTTTACTTCTTTCTGCAGGAATGTTCAGCCCTCATTCCAGGCTTCTTCTTGAGTGTTTCCAGCAACTTACAGCAAAAATTTATGAAACACAATGAATTTTAATTTTATTGGGTAAGAAGAATCAAAGTGATGGAGCTTCTTCTCTCTCCAAAATAATGACAGTGAAATCAATTGTTTCTTTCTGAGTTCCCTTCACCAAAATTGCTAAAGGCCCAGATTTTTCTTAGGTATTGTCTATTTCAAATTACATGAATACGTAAATGTATTCTTGCGTGAAACACTGCACAACACTGATCATTTAGAGTTAAAAGTAAGTCCACCTTTTTTTGCATTTAAACAATAATCATGTGATTTGGAGACCCTTGTCTTTATAGATCTGTCTTCTTTTTTACTTTTACATAAGATTCTATAGCATATATGTGTATATTTTCCAACTTTGCCATAAGGTACTTCTTTGTATAGGTATAATGACACAGGTTATTATTTCTTTAAAGGTGTACCTGCAAGATTTCTTCATCTAAAGTATGGTTGCATTTAGTTTTCAGCACCTTCCTAGATTTTACACTGTAAATTGTTTAGTTCATGTTTTGTGTGGCTGTGCTTCTCATCGACTTGCTACTAATGTTACTAGGATAGGACCTTCCCACTTGTTTTTGTTTTCTTTCTCGTTTCAATGGCCTCTTCAACCCCATAAGATATCACACCCATGCAATACTGCATTGGGTCCAACAGTCTCTCCCCTCTGACACTAAGATGATCTTGTCTTGTATATGCAGCACGAGACATTAGGACGACTACCTCATACCTCCATTCACTGCCCAGGGTTCCATTCTACCCATGGAAAAATGCTCTAAGACCACAAAATCCCCTCATCCATACCACTTTTCTTTCTGCGATTCTTTCTGTTGCTATTCAGGAAAGCCAAGATCAACCTCTGGTTCTACCGCTTACAACAAGGTAAACTCTGTCCATTGCTATACTTAGCCTGGAATAGACTCTTCATTGGTAAGTGCTTTTTCCCAGGACTTTAATAAAATATTAAGCAAGGTACTGTGTGCTAAGTGCCAGGCAAAATCTCTAGCACTTGGTTGATGCAAAAATAAGTATTATTCAGTTGAGGGTTTGCTGGTCCCTGGCATAGATTTCACACTAATAATAGTCAGGACAATGTTGATAGCATTAACCACAATAATAGGAACTGTACCAAGTACTTACCATAGGTGACCTCACTGACTATCTATAGATCTTATAAATTAAGTGGGGGAATTCGTATAAACTATAACTACTATTCTTTCCTGAGTATTCTTTTGTCCTATTTATTAGGGACTTAGGAATATTTTCAAAATTGAGGTTATTCTATCAAAATGCTCTACACCCTCTTTCTGTTGTCTAACTCTTCAAATTGTACTCTGGACCAGATCAACAGATTTACTCCTTTTCTTGACTGAGGTCTTAATTTGACAGAATAAAAAATGCAATTGCAATTCCCAATTATTTTTGAAAACCATCATGGATTATCAAAATTATATATCCACCAAATTGTTCATATACTTCATACTATTTCTTTGCTTATAAAAGTAAATTACCCAAGGTAAAGAATTCTTTATTTATATTTGCTATACACACATAGTTCACTGTGTTTGTGTAACATGCTTGAAAAGCAATTCAAAAGTAGGAATCCCAAAAATGTCCATAGAGGCAGAATTTTTAAATAAGTATTTACATTTTATGATGGGATACATATTCATTTGGATTTAGAAAATTGGCATATTTAGAAAATTGTAAAATTAATCATCCACATTTCATCACAGTGTATATTTGCTGCATATATAGTGGTGCTTTGGTAGCATACTCATTTGCAGATGGAATGTATAAAATATAATTGGCTTAAGTGCTTACAAAATTTTCACAAAACAATGACAGAATGAGTACAGGAAATGAGCATTTATATTCTTATGTCTCATTATGAGACCAAGGAGTCACATTGCTCAATTCCAAATTCTTAATTAGCAATTAACCAATGTACTATAAAATAATATGCGAGCAAAACAGACAGTAGATTTTATAATTTTGAATCTCTATGTAGATTTTTGGTAAGAAAAAATTTAGAAGTTGTAAAATGTATTTCTATTTATTTGTCTATATTAAAATAATGATTATATGATCACATTTATGAAAGAGAACTTAAAGAAGACAGTGCAATGATATTGTGATTATATGGGAGGCTATCTTTATTCTTACCAATTCATGCTAAAATATAAAGATAGAAATTGATGATGTCTATAATTACTTTGAAATAGTTTTGTGACATCAAAATATAAAATTTGGAGAATAAATATAATAGCAGATATGTGTAAACAGAGGGCGAGGAAGATAGAAGCGTGGTGATAGCACCTGGAATAGGCAATTTCAGAGGCACAGCGCTCCTAGGGAGTGCCAATCAAAGACAATTCACTATTCAGTCATGGAACAGGGGTTTTTTGAACAATGATTCTGTACAGTTACTGTATATTTTAAGAAGTCTGAATTTGTGAGTAAGGCCTGCTAGTAAAGGATATAACTGAGAACTTTAATTTGGAATAAAAATGTTAAGGTTTACTCAGTAGATCTGTCCACATAAATATAGTGTTCCCTTGGCAAAATATAGCTAATGGAATCCAGCATAGGAACATCTGGCAGTGTTCAAGGGCTCCTAGGAGTAATAAAACACAATTCTGGTCCAGTCAGGAAGAGAATATAGGAATTCTGGGACATTAGGTAGTGAATCAATGCAGATTAAGGATTAGTTCACCTAAGCTAATATCAGAAACCATGATTTATAGGCCATGAGCATACTCAATCTCAGGTCTGCTTGGCTGGGGAGTAATTGAGAGAAATTGAGAATCTAGATCTTGGGGTTGAAGTAATACAACTAAAAGCCAAGCCCTAACCCATAGTTGGTATGAATTTGCTGATACACTTTGTGTACAGAATAGCTGGCTTCATCACTGAGGTCTCTTACAAGAATTAGCTACAAGAATCTAAGGAAAATCAAGATCATAGTTTAAAAAAAAGATGGAAGCTTTCCACCTGTTTTGTGATTTAATGACTAGCATTTTAAAGAGGGATCGAAAAACAATAAGACATCATTTCTTTTTAGAAATGTTGGAGTAACTAACATTTAAACAACTCAACTCATTTAAAAATCATTTCAAGTGGTAATAACAAATTTTATACATTAAAGATGCATACAGGAAAAATACATTTTTAAAATGTGCCTATAGCAGCATGAGATTATGCTTCTTGACATTGTTACTTTCAACCTCAAAACCACATGTCTTTGTAAAAGTTGCATGGTCTCTCCTGCAGAAAATCACATAAGACATCCTAGTTTCAACCTTCTACAAGTTGCTGCTTTGGTGAGAGTTCTGAAAATTTTCCAAAGAAGGATTATGAAATGCTTATGAAAAAAAATATGAGGGAAAATAGCTTCACAAGATGGCTGATCTTGTAAAGGAAATATTATTTGTAAGATCCAAGACATCTTTGTGACTTCTTTTTGAGGAAGGAGAAAACGATATTGGTGTTATTGCATGTGGGGATCCTTTAACTTTATCAAACCATAATAAATGTTCAGTGAGTTTTTAAATCCATCAATAGGTAATATGGTCAAAAACAAAAACATCCAACATCTGGCATATAGTTTGGTTATATTTTGTAGTTTCCTAGCTTAAAGGTCATACTCTGTTCTTAGAAGAATATACAGAAATAGTATTTTGTAAGAACATCTTGATACAACCAACAATTCATGGTGTTTTATTCTAGACACTATCCACAGCAATAATTAACTTGGTAGGCTCAAATAACAATGTCAAATATCTGAACTGCACTGATTTTAATTAATAAGATAATTGGAATTTTATCAAAATTATCAAAACTTGATTAAAATATTTGTCTTTAACAAATAGTCTATCTTTGAATCACAATACCTTGAATTAACTTCCCACATACTTTTACAACTAGATATGCTGGTTTAGAATAATAACCATATAAAGATAATGCCACCTCTGTTTAAACATGCTGCGATCACAAATATTTGTGAAAACATCATAAAATCACTAACCCAAATAACTGAGCTCATGAAACCCAAAGTTCTTCCCAGACTTGCGTTCCAAGGTAAATAATTCTAATTTTGATGGATATTTGACCAAAAGTTCTGGGAAGTAGAGCAAGGAATTATAAATGTCCTCTCAAATTATTCTTCTCTGTGTATATTTCCACCCTTGTAGCTACAACAAAAATCTCATGCTTTAAATTCATGTCTCATGTTTTAAATATTCTGTGACAGTAGGTTTTGTTTTTCCTGCTATGTTGTAAGCATTTATGATAAATAGTCATGATTTACATATCCACTAAAATTTTCAAGATTTCTAGTACACATATTTGCAATAAAAATGGTTATATATATTTTACATTTTCTAGATCTTTAAAATAGAGATGCAGTATCTCTTGAATTTTCGGTAAACGTCTTTGCTCTTTTAACATTGATAAATTAGCACCATGCTTTATGCATAAAATCTCTTCTAAAAGAATTAGCTTGATTTGATTTTTGTTTCAGGTTTTTCCTCCCTAAATAATAATAATAATAATAATAATAATAATAATAATAATAATAATACTTATTGTTATTTTTGGTGTTGTGACTGGATGACTTCCTACGATTAGAAAGAAAGTGAAGAGGCCATGTCCCACATATTAAATCTTTCAGAAGAATTATACTTGAACCATTAAAGTATAACTTAGCTGATGTTTTTCAATATGGGCCCAGTAAATATTTTTAATATTGTTAAACATTTTAAAGTACTTACAAAGAGAGCAAGAAAGTGATTTCAATACTTTGAGAGAAAAGTTAATTCACAAAGGAAGCTTATGTTTTATGAGGCTTTCCTGAATTACAGAAATTAAAGATGGAAGGACCTATTAGGTCATTCAGTTCATTCCCTTAAGAGTGCAGAATTGCTCCCTGAAGACTATGTACTAAGGCTTTTCTGGAAAGGAAACATTAAAATTCAACTGCAATTGAGATAGTAAATTTCTAATTTATGTACAATAAAGGTTTTTCTCTTCAGATATTAATACTACTGCATATTTTAAAATCTGGCTAAAGCATTAATAACATGATTAGCAAAAGTCGAGGAGGCCATTTGTTAGTGTACTTCCTGATGAAATAAAGGGCTCCTTAGGCAATTAGTTTGTAAGGAAATGAAAATGAACCCCTAATTTCTCCTCCTTATGCCACCCAGTTCAGGCTTTTCCTCTTTGTTCCCCAAAATACAATTTTAGTGTTCTGTAATAAAGCAGTAATAGTTCCTGCTTGGGAAGTATCATGAATTGAGCATTTCTATTAAATTCAGTAGTTCAAGTATAGTTTTCATGAAAGCCTATTAATAAGATAACATTTAAAATACTAATTTTTATCAATCAATAAGTCACCTTGCTAGGACTGAAGTTGTTAGGATTGAAGGGAGAACTCTTAAGATTTTAAAGATAGTTCTTAACCTCAAAAGTACTTTCCACCAAGCTACTGTGACATCTGAAAATGTAACCAGAGAAATTATTTCTTAGGTTAACTTTTTCTGGCATATTTTCATAGAACAACAGTCTTGAGATACTGTTTTACCAGAGAAATTTGGAAAATTATGAATATCTTTTTTTCTCTCTAAGAGATATACAAAATCCATAATTGACTTAAAATGGAAAAACCTGCAATAAAGAAAGATGTTTAGCTTTGATAAGTCAAGTATTTAACTCAGAAAGTTTACTTTCTAACCTTCTATTAAAAATCATGGAATACACTTTGGGAAATGCTGCTTAGAATTATAAATATTCTTTTTTAAATTACAAATGCTTAAAGTGGTAAGTTCTAGTATTTGCCTGTCAGATATTTCTTCTACAATGTAAACCAATATCTCTCTAAGTTTTTAAATAAGTGGTATTCTAGAAGAAAGAAATGAAGGAATAGTAAGGTAACAAAAAGGATTAGAGCATTGTCTATGAATATCTATTCACTTGTTCAACTTCCATTTAGCTTAACCTCTCTATGTGATTAGCATGGGTCTTCTTTGGGGAGCTATTGATTATCTTAGTCAATGCCATTGATAATTGATCTGTTATTTTATGAGTCTATATTGATTCTGTAAATTCGTAACTCCTTTAGACTAATGCAGTCTCAGGATATTTCTCATTATATGCCAGGCTTCTTGTTTTTGTTTCATTTTCAGACTATAACTAAAACAGAATGGGTACAGTGGACCTATTTCCAAGGTTGACCTCTAATCTTCTGATTTCAATTTAAGGCGAATCAGGAACCAAAAGAAGGAAACAACTAGCAATCAAACTACTCTCTTCTTTGGCCAGATCCACAATAGCTTCTGATTTCCATACAAATAACCTCTCTAGTTATCAATTTCATTATGTGAAATTTAAGAAGTGGAAATGGGAAAAGATGACTTTTATGATTTTTTTAAATTGATCAATAACTATAACATATAGAGAAATTCAATACATAGATAGAAGAAGACAAATTATTCCTACTAAAAGATAATAACAACGGAACTGGTTGTAGTATATTATAAACATTAACTAGTTTCCTGTGAATTAATATCCTTAGCTATACAATTAGGAACTATAAATTGTCAGGAACATTTCTAGATCCTAGAATTAATAAATTACTCTGCTTTAAAAATCGATTCTTACATGACCAAGACATAGAAACTGTTACTGGATTTAACTTCTAGACTGAAACAATAACAACTATAACTATCCATATTTCTACATTAAGAGCGATTCTAGTCTGTACCACAGGAAAAGAAATTCCACTTGGAGTCCAAGGATCTCCCTTAATTGAGGAGACAGACAGAAAATTCTGGAAAACCAAGAGGGATCAGAGTTTATAAGTTATAAGTATTGGAGAGGAGAACACTACACAGAAAAAGTGGTAGAGCTACAGAGGATGCCTAAACACCCAGCAGAATACTTACTAGCACTTACATGTGAAAAAAAAAATTACCTGAGATAGGAAAAGAACCACCTTAAAGTGATTGAAAGGAATGACATCTCCGCTCATCACACAGAGCCTGCTGGGAAAGTGCCTGTTTCTGTCATCCATCTCTAAAATTCAGAATTCAAGAATAGAGTACTCAACAAATTCTTACTAGGAAGTTAAAAAAGATGATAAAGATTAGCCCTAAGCCAGACCCACCTAAAAAAAAAATCATAAAATAAGATCCAAAATGATCGAACTATTTCTAAGCAACATAACAGCATGTCAGAACACAGGCAAAAAGTATTTATTGGAGTACCAAATATCCTTCACTTAACAATAACCAGCATCTAATCAAATATACTTATACATTCAAAGAGTCTGGGAAATAAGACCTATAATAAAGAAAATAATCAATCTATGGAATCTGATCCAAAACTGGCAGAGATGCCATAATTTTCAGACAAGGACAGTAAAACAGCTATTCCAGTTGTACTCTACATGTTCAAAAGTTAAGCAGACATATGAAAGATTTTTATATAAACACTCAAATATTTGTGATGAAAACTATAATGTGTGAGATAAAAATAAACTGGATGGGAATAACAACAGTTCAGATATCGTAGAAGAAAAAAAGAGTTAACTAGAAAACATGACAATAGAAACTATCCACAGAGAAACACAGAACAAAAGAGAATAAACTTTAAAAATGAACAGAATTCAGTGTTCTGGAGGTTAACCACGCAAACTAATGTAAACGTGTTATGGGTTCTTAAAAAAAAAAGGGGGGGGATGCAGAAATCAATTCAAAAAATGACCAGAGCTATTTAAATCTAATGAAACCAATGAATTCATTTATCTAAGAAGCACAGGAAACTTCAAGCACAAGAAACATTAAGAAACTGTACTAAGAACATGTACTCTACATGAAATGCATAACGCCACTTGGTATTAGACTGTGACATGTAAAATATGTGTATTATGCCACCTAACTGTAAAGTTATACAACAGACTTATATGCAATAAAACAACAAATAAGATAAAATGTCATCATGAAAATGCTCAATCTATAAGAAACCATACACAGACAAAAAAGAGAATAAAGAAGAGATAGGACATACTGATAATTAACAGGAACCTGATATATGTCTACCTAACCGTATTCTGTAAATGATCTCAATAATTTAATAAAAGATAATGTCAGAATAGATTTAAAAAGTCAGGACTCAACTATATGCTGCCAATAAGAAAGGCAATTAAAGTATAAAGAAACATTTAGTTCAAAAGAAGGATGAAAAAAATCATACCCACAACCACAGTAATACATGAAAGTTCAAGTAGTTGCAATAATGTAGGAAAAGTATAGTCAGATCAAAATATATTTCCAGAATTAGATAACTACAAAATAAAAAAGATAAATTCACAAATTCTTAAAAATTAGGCACCTAATAAGAGAACTTCAAAGCACATGCAGCAAAAACTGATAGAACTACAAGAAATAGAGCACAGTAATAGATTTCAACAACCCCCTTTCAATTATCAATAGAACAAGTTGAGAGAAGCCAACTATATAGTAAACGAACAAAACTACCAACCAACTTAACCTAAGTATTTATAAAACATTCCACCCAATAACAATAAGATGCATATTTTAAGTGCACACAGAATGTATACAGAGAGGTTGAATTTTAAATCATGCAGCTTTGAATCCCATTTATTATAAAAGTAGTTTAATATCTACTCTCAAATCTTTGCAACATTTCTTTAAAAAATGAATTTTCAAGCTTGTATTCTGCTTTGTTTATTATAGAAATTAACTCATCTAAACCATATTTTTGGTGGCAATTTTAGATGCATCATCTATAAAATAATGGAAACCTAGATAACTTTAAAAATGTGGGAATATATTTGGTATTTCAAATATGTGTTGGCTTAAAGGAAAAAGAAAGTGTTTTATACTAAAGTCAAAGCAGCAATTAATATAGCATATATCACCCTTTAAAATTACTCATTCTCATTAGGAGTAATCTTATCTTTGCCAAATATTAGCGATATTAATAACTTGGGATTTAGAAGTACTATTAAAAGATGCTGGGGTTTTTTGTTTGTTTTGTTTTTACTAATGTCCTTAATTTTCTGTCTTGATCAATGTTTTTGGCTTTTAAAAAGCTGCTTAGAATAACTCTCTACATTCTTTTGTCAAACACTGACTGCTGTTTTCAAAAGACTTACTCAGTAGTCCAAAATTTAATAGCATCTGCTTATCTACCACCAAGGTTAAACAGGGATAAGATTGGCAATGACTTGAAAGAAACAAGTGAAGTAAGGGAGTGAACAAATTTAGGATTGGGTTAGCTTTAATGTTAAAAATCAACTTAACATCAAATTTCAATATTGTTCAGAGTCAACTTTCTTCTATATTTTGCCTGAGCTGTACAGTTCAAGCAGGAGCTGGGGAATGGTCTGTTATTTGGTTGTTTTTTTTTTTAATGCCTCCTCTTTCACCCATATTCAGAATAGAGAAGGAATTATGTTTAGTGAGCTAAGTCAAAAGGAGATAGACAAGTACCATATGATTTCACTCATATGTGATATAAAAAGAAACCAAACCAACAAAGGAACCAAATTAAACAAAAAGGACTTTTAATCTGCAGAATCAAATTAGTGGTTGCAGAAGGGAAGGGGAAGAAGGTGGGCAAATTGGTTAAAAGGGATTGAATTTATAGTGAAGGAGAGAATAGGACTGTTGCTGGTGAACTTAATATATTATATCAGGATGTTGATTTATTATCATGCACAACTTAAACGTATATAATATTATGATGCCACAATCCTTCGGGTATTTTTTTAAGAAGAATAGTTGAATCACTTTCTTGATGCAATATATGTAAATAGAAAGAATATGCAGTTCGAGAGACATGTGTGGCATGTTACAGAGCTAATCTAACAGTAATAGTACCACACACTTTCTGTGCTTGTGCAGTCCTCAGTGGTAGCTTATTCCTCAGGAAACATGATGATATAATTTTCCTACCTTTATTTAAAGGTAAGGACACTTGAGCACATAGAAACTCAACAACTTTTAGACATTGAAGAGCTAGGAAGTAGCAGAACCATTTTGCAACTTAGATCTCCAGCTCTTTTGAGATTGTTGGTTCTCAAAATCAATGTTCATTTTCATTCTCAGTCTTTTCTTATCTTGGGTAGTGCAATATATTCTCCCACATTTAGTTCTCCTCTCAACAGGCATTGTATCAACCTGTCCCGGGTTATATCTGCATTTGTTGCTTGCAATTTACTTACGAGATCTAGGGCTCACTTTCTTCATCTGAAAAATTGGAATCATAAAAGCTTTGTAAGTTAACTTACCTTGCTTAATATAAGAACCACAGAACATGCTCAATAAATATTCATTCTTGTATCAACATATAGACTTTGAATTCCTTGATTTTGGTATCTTTGTGTTAATAAATGATACTCCAGAAGTAGAGATTGTAGATGTATTAAGCATCAAAATATGGTAATGGTTATAAAAACCTGTAGAGAGGGTATTAACATGTCAAAAAAATATAAAGGTAATTCGAAGCCATGTCTCATAGAACATTTCTGTTGTTTATCTATTTACTTATTAGTTATTAACAGATTAGTCATTTTGGTGAATATTTTGTAACGTGCAATTTTGAGTTATGGTTGGAGTTTTTTTTTTTACAATTTTATCTATAAAGCAAGAATTATTGTCTTAATTTTCTTAATTGTGTAATTATAGAATGACAGGCAGACCAATCTTTCCATCAATCAACCTTGAGACTCTAGTACCTGGGCCTCTTTCCTATTTGTGTTGGCAATTCTGACTCGATTCCCCTAATAAATGAATCATCAATTTATTGTACTAATTAATGAAGATTTTTCGGGGGTGGGGCAGTGGAGTACCTCCCTTAAGTGGATGCTTTTTAAATACTAATAAATAACTGTGCTATTCAAAATCTTCATAATAAACTTAATCACATGCAAAAATGTACCATAAATTATAGATACCCATCATTAGTAATGTATAGACTATCCAGTGTCAGACATATTAAATAGAGAGTTCCTGAAAATAGCTGTATTGTGTGTTCACTGTGTGTCTGCATATTAAATATCTCTGCTCAGGGCAGCAATATTTTATATTCTCTGAGTACTTTTTATACAATTAGCAAACAGCTTGTAATCACCATTGCCCTTAAGCAGAATTACAAGGCTAATAGGCTATTAGTTTTGGTTAAGTGAAGCTGGGTTTCAATGGGTTAACTGGGATCATTGCTTCAGAGACTGCTCATATGCTCAGACTTCACAGCCCTAGCAGAGACTGGCTCTGTAATAAGTCTCACATTACACACGGATTAGATTTGTAGAAATCCTGTAACTCAATAGGTACCTGCCTATTCTCTCCTGGCGTCAGCCTGCCTGCACTGCTTTGCTCTGTAGACATACCTGGCATTCCACCCATGCCTCTCACTTACTAAGTGAACTCGAGTCTGCCTACCAAAACTCGGGGCATTGTTATGAAGGAGAAAAACCCTGATAGACAAGCAAAGTGTGAAGTTGAGCTGGCAATGCCTTGTTACCTTTTTTCTGAAAGGCACATGCTACTCACTCTAACTTCCTTAGACCCCACAGCTAGGTTGGAGAACAGATGGTTCCAGGTAATTGTAAGTAGGAGGCAGTCACACTCCAAAAGGAAGGTGGTGTGTTCATTGTCTTTTCCCTGTCTCTCCTGTACCTCGCCCACCCTCCCCTCTCTGACCATGAGACTTATCCTTGACGGTCTCTGCTTCCTCTTCCAACAAAGTCCCTTACAACATATTTACACTCAAAGGTGAGAAAACAAAACCAAGCACCAAGCACAACAAAAAAAAACAGGCTTGGCACCGACTCCTGGAACAGTCAGTGAACTGGTTTCTGGGAGCTTTGCCAAACCTGATAAGCACTGCTATTTTAACGCATATCTCGAGTTCTCAGCACAAATCATTCATTAAATAATTAGCATGCTACCTTGTTAAGAATCTTTAAAACTAAGGTAAGGTTTTCATTCAGGAAGCACATCAGATTGTTTAGCATCTTTTTCTAATTAAGCATTAATCCCTCCCAGGAAGAATGAGTCACTCAAGCAAGTGAACTTTCAAAGATAAGGGATTTCTCTTTTGTAAACTGCAATTAACAGCTTTTAACAGCCAGCATTGCTCTGGTGTTCCCAGCGGTGAAATGATTCAGATGATTTCTTTCTCTGCTCATTATGCGGCTAACCAGACTCTGGAAACAAAGAAGTTTTGTGATACATGGGGAGATGAGTAGTTATAAACTCAAACCTAACCAAACCAAACTGAAACCCTGAATTTCATTGCAATCCCATAGAGATAGCATCCATCTTCTGTTCTGCCATTGTGTCAAAGAGCGGCACCTCTTTGGAGACACAGCGTGACTCTCTGTGTGACAGTTTGGTCTTAGTCTCCCTTTCACAGGTGCAAAATTCATCCTGGCAATCACACCGTGAGACATGACCTAATATGAGCGCACCTCCTAAACGCAAACATATATTTCACAGTTCAATTTAGAAGATACGTTGAAGAAGTCTTCAAGTCCTACAATTTTGAATCATTCAAATATTTATTTCTAATTTTAGTAGCAGAAGCAAAGATTAAATCTTCATCTTTGCATGTAAACACGTGTAAATACATGAGGACTTATACTCTCTGATGCGGCTGGAAATACTAGAGAAGTAGGTAGCCATGTTCTAAGTGGGTTCTTACATCATCATTTACTACTACAGGGGGAAATTATAAGCTACTTCTTTGCTAAAAGTCTGAGGCTTAACATTTTTAAAAAGGGACGTGAAAAACAAAAGAGGAAGTGGAGATTTTTTTTTGCTGCTCAAAAGGGAAAGCAATCATGATTTCTCATGTGTATTGAGCATTTTGTTATTTGAATCTGTCTTGGTTACCACAAAGAACAACCTTATCCCTGAACTGGCTTCAAAGGTTCTAGACCTGTGAGGGAGCTTAAAGGCAACACCATCCAACTTACTCAATTTATAGACAATTAAACTGAAACTAGGGAATCAAAGTGACTGATTAAGGTTCACAGCATATTCATAGCAAAGTCAGAAAGTTCTGCTCTTTGACACATTGTAATGTCAGGGACAATGTCTCACTCTAGTTGTAGGAATGTTGCTTCCTCGGCTAATTATGGGGACTGATTCTCAGTGGTTGCAGCCTTTCCTCTGGCTAACACCTCCATTAAAGAACTGCTATTGTGATTCATTCATTGAGAAAGGAGGAAATTGATTTGTAACAGGTCATTTTTTAAAGTGACCATTGCATATATAAACTAAGAATAAACACACTGATAAATCAGCAATTTCCCATTATAAAACAGAGCATGGTTGAATTGCAGATTGATTTTGTCCCTAGTGAAGAGAGCAGAAGTCCCTTTTTTATTTAAGATTCCTGATTACAGTAGTTAGTCAAATATTTTCAGCACACTTTGAAAGTAGCAAATTTTTTGTAGGTATATAAACTCAGAACCTATCTTGTCCTCACTAACTTTATACTTCATTGCAGATAAACTTAAAGAACAAAAACCCAGCTTCCAACTTATACCAGAAGTACAGTGAATACTGTGAAATTAATTAAATGATATTTATATTAAACTGGGGCTTTATAAGTTGGGACATAATGTTGTGTTTTATTTGTTAAGCTTTTGTATTTGTCTTCTTAAATTTTAATCGTTGTTTAAAAACCAGACTGGGGAAAACATAATTCTGAACACACGACATGTGCACACATACACACAAATACACACACACACACACACACACACACACACTTACATAGACATGCAAATATATTTGGTATAGTTAGAAAATAGCCTTGTTGGTCATTCTTATTTATTCAGCCTGTGTTATTGAGAGTCCATTTCTGACTGCTGTGTATGAAACCCCCAAGATAAGGGATACAGTCATTTTTCTCTGGATATTTGCAATCTATCTTGGAATGATGAAAAAATTGTGTAAGAGTTACTGACATTATACAGATTGTGCTTAATAAAATGTCAAAATGAGAGCTTCAGACATAAATTCCACCACACATGTAGAGGAAAAACAATTTCAGTTACTTTGAGAAAACTCTAGAATTGAGAATTAAGTTGGGCCTTGAAGATTGTGTCTGATTAGCTATTAGGTTTTTGTTTAGAGATTTAAAGATAGTACATATATTGAATAAATTTAAGACAAATCTTTATAAATTCAAATATTTAATATGCATAATGCCATGAAGAGATACAGTTAAAATATGTATTAACTGTTTTTAATAGCAATCCATACTTTTTATAGTTCTCAGAACCTTCAATGTGCAATTTAAGTTCCAAGTTCTTCATAAATTCATTCAAAACAACTTAAATTAACAGTGTTTATTTTCTTTCCTGAGCACTCCTAGCTCTTAGTGTATACATTAGTTTTGACACAGGGATGTATCAGAAATACTCTGAAGAGATAATTCATCAGATCTCAAGTATTTATTTTCCTAAGTATCTCATAAAATATTTGGAAACAAGATAGAGAAGTGTGTGAAGACAATAGTACAGAGAAATGGATCCATAGTGGAATGTTCCATGGTATAAATATTAACAGGTTGGTGCCATTCTGGGAAGAGGATACTAGCAAGTAATTATATGATTGATCTCAAATCTAGCTCCTTATCATTAATTAAGTGCCCTTTGATGCCTTATTCATCAGACTTTTTATAATAGGGGAAAGGGGTATAGTGATAGTAAATAATATGAGAAAATAAAATTAAAATGTTATTTTAATATGTGGGCATTTTAACTTACAGCAAGGATCATGGAATATAATAAGAATTATTAAATGCTATAGACTTGGATTCAAACTCTTGAAACATGCATATTATGTATCTCTGGACACTGATGGAGTGGCTGTCATTGCAGGGTTTAATAGCAGTATTTTAAAGAAGACTTAGGTTAAAGCGTGATGTTATCATGAAAAAATGATTTTGATATTGACATATACTTGACTAATAGGAATACAGGTCTTCACAAGCTGGGAAGTATAGTGACTATTCCAGTTAGTTCATTTGAAGTTTGTCCTCAAATTTGGATGGTACTCTTTAAATGGTACATATATAGGTAGGTTTAAAGGTGTTCTGAAGTGAACAACCACAGGGAGGTCACACAAGACCATGCCAGTTTGAAGAGGTGAAGAACTGGAAAAATTTAGCATCAAAAAAGATAAAACTCAATAAGCAGGCTATAGAAATCTGCCTCAAATATTTGAATTATTCTCTTAAAGAGAAGCATTAGCTAGAACTTCCTGAATGATTACAAATGCCAGAATTTATACTTAGATTGGGCTCAATATACAAAATAAGTAAAAAATCAGAGTTCTCTAGAAATGAAATGGGTGACTGCAGGGGATTCTCTGTTATGGGATATTTAAAAACAGAGGTTTTATGATCCAGTAGGATGTTGTGTAGGAAATCTGATCATTGCTACCAGTATGAAGTTTTATGGTCTACAAGCAAACTCTTAAGTTTCTATGATTCTACAATTCCAGAGCATTAAGCACTTGATTATATTAAGTGTATTGTATATAACTTTTTCCTCTAGTCCAAGTCCTTAACAACACTGACTCTCCACATTGTATCATGCTGTAAATTTTCTTCTTTGCTCATAGTACAAAGGAGGCTGCTTTGCATGAAGCAGATACATAACATATGCTTTAAATTAATATAATAGGATATTGAACTAAATGAAAAATGGATTGTGATGAAAGAACTGTTATTTCCAATGTCAACACTTCTAAGTTTCATGCACAATGGGCTCTGGCATTGGATTATTTCATAATCTATTTGCCAATATAATCAAAGTGCTGGAAAAAAGAAAAATGCATATCCTTTATAAAATTATGTGGCGTCCCTTCTGTTCACATTGACTTATACTGAAGGATTCTTGTACCATACACTTGTCTTGCAGAGTCAATGCCATAGGAGAGCACCATGGTCAGGGTCAGCGCAGAGGAAAAAGGGAAAAGCTCCAGGTGGAAGTGTGTTAGCTGAATTCCTAGGAGATGTCATATCTCATCAATGCTCAGTGTTGTATTTCTTAATTAACCTCTGCTTGAAATTAATGAGTTTATTTGCTATGTGAAATATACCATTGTATTCATTAATCTGAAGAAGTGGTAAGTGATTTAAATTCACACGATTTGTAACTGTTCTGAGCCCAAGATGTAGACAGCAGAGAGAAATGAACATCTGATGTTTAATTTGTATATTAGGGGACTGCAGAGCACATCCAAGCCATGGAAAGAGCCATTGACACCAAAACCAAATGTTGCTAATTTATGTAAGGATGTTCCTTGGCTAATACAAAACAGGGCACGAGTTTAAGGGAAGGGAAAATAATTAATAATACACTCATTTTACTTTTCCAAATCCTCCTCAGACCTTTATCCTCACCCTGATCTTTAGCATTTTCCACATTTCCTTCCTGCCCCAAATAAATACATGGTAGGCTCTGACTAGGAAAGAGTGCTAACAGATGTAAAAGCATGGTATTCCTCCCTACACAATAACCAAACAGGAGACTGTGAACTAATACCAACCAAGAGCCACTAGTATCAGTAATTTTATGCCTATTAGATATTTGATTTCTCACTGAAGCTCAGTGAGATCATTATTTATATACCAGTTATTCAGGTGGTTAAGAAATTTGCCCAGTTTATAGTCATTACATGGCAGAGGTATCCATCTAACTACAGGTTTTCTGACTAGATAACAAAGTTTTTGCCTCTCTTCCATGATGCTGCATTCTTCCTAAGGACGATTACAAAAACAAGACCATAAATAAACAGGAGATGCAATAGCTTTATGCTATGGAATTATTTATTTAAACCTTCTTTAAAATTGGATCATATATATATATACACTCAAAAATAAGAAAGTACATCATTATCATTCAATTAGATATAATGTACCTACTTTTCAGTTCAGGTGGACAAATAAAATGATTCAAGACAAATGTAACAAGATTTACGCGAAATGAGATGGAATATACTGTTACATTAATTGATTCCATTTCTTCTACACTGTCTTCTGAATATTCTGTGCTAAGGTAGTCATCAACAGATCTTCAAAAATTCAATGGAAGAACACCAAAAATTCAATGGAAGAGAAAACCCAACATAAGAAAAAATTAGAAACATAAATAGTATCCAAAGTTTTTTGAAAATTTAATTTCATGCATAGTGCAAACAAGTAATGACAGTGAAAGTCGCTATACTCTGAATTTAGGAATTTTGACAATGTATATGCTTTTACAATTCTCATTCCTGTATTTAATGACCTTTATTACAAAAAAAGACAAATAAGTAAAAGTGATGCACCAGAAAGATTCATTATCTGCCTATAGTTTTTATATATCTTCCGGTATTTTGCAATATACTCCATTATTTCCAGAAAAACAATAAGAAGCAAGAAGTCATAGTGTTATCTTACTCATTTACAAAGAAACTAAACATTTACTGGACTGCATATTTCATTTCCGTATTAATCAATTCTCTATTCCGTAAAGGATATCAGATAAGAGGTAATGTCCAAATATATTTCATCAAAATGAATCTTATTATCTGTATTTCAAAAAGTTTATCTACTATCATGTTGTTTCTGAAAACTTTCACAAGCATTTATGCTATTTATCTACTTCATAAATCAGATATAAACTTCCCAAAGGATGAGTCGCCAACAAAGTTTCCATCTTTGGACACTAACTCAACTTTAACCCTGTTGACTGACTTTGTTCATAATATTTAGACAATACTCTTTTGAATTGGACTTCAGAATAGATTCTTATCCATTGAGGGATGGAATGTCTTTTCTTCATGAGTAGATTAGGTTTTTAGAAATGGCAATTTTTTTTAGAAAACCTGGCTAAAATAGAAAAGAGCTCCTGAATTAATTTTTGGTGCTCCTTCTTAGGAGCCATCAAAAAGAGCAATATTTTGAGTGACAGCAATATAATTTCACCAGCTTTTCCGTGTTACTACTTTAGAGACCATTTTGAATTACACTGAAGAATGTAACATGGCTGCTGCATATACCTAAATTGCTTGGCCTTAAGGAGCATACATTTCTTCATCTTAAAATGAGGATAATAATCCCTATCTCGAAGTGTCAGTAAGTGTTCATTGTGTTATTAAAATATAATTGTCCATTATAATCTCACTTCATATTTGTGGTTGAATCTACTTTTATGTGTAATCATCATAATTTGACTGTCTTAACAGATCTGCCTAAAATTTAAAGCATTTTACAAGGGTCTTAATTTTATGGCAAAACCTGTTATTAAGGAAATGTAGTAGCCTAAGATGTCATTTAAAATAATAGTTTCATTATTATTTCTTTTGTTTACAAAGCCATACTCATTTGAAGATATTGAACTCAGTTTTCAATCTATGACTATTACACACCACACCCACCCCCAGAGTTCCAGAGTCTTTTACCACCACCTGTTCCCTCTCTCCTTCCATCACTCCCTCGTACCCCTGGCAGCAACCCCATTTTGTGTCCTGAGGGTTTTCTGGGGTTTATATGATTATTTGTTTCATTTCATTATATTACACATATGAGTGAAATCATCCTGTATTTATCTTTTTCTCTCTGACTTATTTCACTTAATATATCCTCTCCAGTTCCATACAAATTATTGCCAAGGGCATAATTTCATCCTAATTCATCATTTTAATTAATCAGTAACAAAATGTCAGATGAGTCTTCCTGTGAATGATCCCGAGATTAGGAGAGTCTGTGAGTAAAGATGAAATAGTGAAAATGAACAACTGAGTGCAATTTCTTCAGTGAACCAATGATGATCTCACATGGAGACATTATTTGGTCCAAGATCTGTTTATAAGGAATTAGGTGGCCCCTGCATATTTTGGAAAGGTAAATATGTCATATGGTCAATCATTAATATCTACAGAGGACCTACTTCTTCATGCATTAATAATTCATATGCTTTAAGAATCATCAATGGTAAGCTGAAAGAGTTGGTAATAATTTTTAAAATCTGTGGACCAAAGTGTATACTGCTATAACTAATCTAACACTTACTTAAATAGACTCCATTTCAGTACTTAGGACCTCTTACAGGCTTTATTTCTCCTAGAATCCTGTTTGTAATAATTATATTTTATGTTTTTAAAATTGAGCTTTCTCCCCTGATGTTCTTTCTACATATTTCCAAACATTTTACCAACAATGAATTTTTCATAATCAAAATGATATCAGCATGTTACAGAAAATTCAGAAAAAGTATTCATAATTCTACCACTCTAAAGTTACGCTCTTACAGTGTTGTTGACATTCATACAATCTAACTTAATTTTATAGCAGCATAAATATATTTTTTATCTTTTTTTCTCTTTGAGAAAAATTATACTGCTTCCCTAACCAATGGGGTGCCTTTCAGTTTCTATTAAATAGATACAGCATTTGAGATTATTCCTGTCAAATTTGTCATGTTAGCATATCTCATCTCCACATGGCATGAATGGGTTGGCTGGCTAACATGTTATATAATAAGAGATTCATTATAAAGAAATAAATATGGTGGATTTTGTGCCTTAAGATAAAATCTTAGTTTGACTACTGTGTAAATGTGGGCAAGTTATTCAAACTCTACCCCTCAATGTCCTCCTATAAATGGGAAAATATTTTCTTAATGGGGTTTTTGTGGGAATTAAATAAAATAATTCATATAAGAGCACTTAAGACAGTATCTCAAATGTAGTAAGCTCTCAATCAATATGAAAGAACTAATAATTGGGTGTCCCATTTCCCAATACAGTGTTTCTCTTTACATATCATGCTGAGAACCTAAGAGTCAACACAATGATGAACATATGCCTTAATATCCACATCTCCTATACATCATTTACTGGGATGTGGATTATCACAATAAATATTTCATGATTATTTCACAGCTCACATACTCTCAGAAATACTTTATCAGCTTTCACTGTGCCAGGTTGCATTTTCCCCTAAAGCTAAGCATGATTGACAAAGAACTATAAGAGGACCACTCAATAAAATCTCAACACAAAGTGTTCACATTTGAAATGCTAAGATCCCCAAAATGCTGAGCCCTTCATTTGCAGACATCCAAGTAGATTCAAAATACATAATTTGCGTCTTACCCCTTAAGAAGATCAAGTTGACATGCATGCATCTCTTAGTCACTGCACCCTGCGTCACACACATGCAAGTCATAAATGCTCATATAAAATTAGCAGCACCATAGACTTAACATTTTTAAACTGAGATGGGCTTTTTGAGTCTTCATTATTTCAGTTTGTATGGGAAATAGAGGATTGAATTTGGAAAATGGAGTGAGATGATGATGCATTAATCTTATTCCAAATGTTAATTTATGGGTTTCATAAGATCTACTTTGCTTTAGAGCTCAGAAAGTGTTTTTTCTCAGTAGCTCAATGGCTCAATTTCCATGGCAGTGCCACTCCAAGAAAATTGAGTAGTTATCAGAATGAAAATTTTTGCTCCATGGTATCGAGTATCTAGTGATAAATTTTATCCTGCCCTAGTCAGAGCATTGTAATTTGAAATTCACACACATACACAGAGAGAGAGAGAGAGACACACAGATAAACATGGAGTGTTATTGTGAAAAAAAAAAAAAAAACCAACTATCTCTATATCAAGATATCAAAACTTTCTTTCCTTAAAAAATACATTTTTGTTTTAGTCCAGCATTTGTGTATGCCTTGCAAATGTAAATGTGAAAATAAATTCCAGCACATGTATTAAGTTAATATCTCTAAGAATGGCACTTTATAATCGTAATAAATACAAGCTGTAATGAAAGGTGCACCAAACTGGAAGTCTAGTGTTCGGCGTAGAAGTGAGCCCCTATCATTGATCTTTTATGAAATTAGAGTAGAGTTGCAAGATTATTTGGCTTAAAGTTAAGACTATCCACTCTTTTTAGTTTGACTGGATTGTTCTAGTTTTAAAACCAAAAATCCTTCTCTGAGGTCATTTTGCAGCCCCAGGCAATCTGGGCAATTGGTCACCCTATAAATGGAGGGAACATTGAAAGGTTGGTTTCGTTTGGAGCCAGAGAAGAGGGATGACTTAAACAGTAATGTTCTGCCTCACTGGAAACATACACATCATTTTGGACTTCCAGAAGACCGCTGAGTTATCCCAAGAAGGGATAATGCCTAAGAGTATTGCTGGACTGACTCCCAGTAACATTAAAAGCATTTGAGAGGGTCATAGGCTGTGAAGAGATACATAGCTGTTCCCATAGACTCCTTTGATTTCTGGATTAATGGTTACATACCCGCTTCTTTGCTCACCTGCTCCCTGGGCCTCGTTTGTTTCAGCTAAACCTGACCATGGTCCATTTCCGTCTTTGAGCTTCTTCTTTTGCTTTTCAGAAAGCCTTTTGAACTTCCCCTACCTGCATTCAAGCTGACCTGACTAAATTTTAACTTCATTTCTCACGCTTGAGCATAATTCCATGTGTGCTTCTGGATGAACCCTACACCGTGGCTCCAGGTGACTGTATATGGCACTTGATTGTAGAATTTCACAGGTGGAGGATGGAGGTCCTGATTCCGCATATTTTTTAAAAAGCAAACATATTTCTTGAAAAGGAGGTCATGCCATCATTTTAATTTTTGCATCATGTTTTCTTCAAATGCTACATTAGTTTAAACGGTTAATATGTCTTTGTTAGATTTTGAGCTCCCAGTGCAAAAATATTTTTCCCCCTATTATATAAAATGTATATTAATCCAGTTCACAATGCTCTCATGGTTTTAATTATTCTTTGTGACCTCGATAAACCTGTGAATTTACAAGGTAGGGGAAAGAAAGAGCCATCAATGTTTTTTCTTAAATCAATTTTCTTCTACAAATATTTCTTAGTGCCTTCTATGTGCTAGACTTTCAACGGTGAAATGGACCTCTGAAAGGATTGTAGGAAACAAGGGGAGCTTTGGTGCTTTCAGTGTCCTAGTAGAGAGTCTTCACATAGTAGATACCAAAGAACATGACCAAGAATATATGAGAGTTACTTCAGAAAAACACCACATGACTTTTGTGTATTTATTAGTTTTTTATACTTTGTAATTTGTCATGATTTCTTTCCCACTCTAGTTATATTTACTCTTCTACTTAAATTGAACTAGCAAACTTCCTTAAGCAGTGCCCTCAAATTCTGTACATTCAGGCCCCTCATCAATTAGATCCACTTGAGTTCAATATGAAAAAAAGAAATCATACCAACTAGATCTAAGCTCAAGAGTTTCAGTCACACATGCACACACACACACTCACACATACACATATATGGCTGTCCTACAATAAAAATTGTTTATTTACATAAAGAATTAATCTTATTTTTAGGAAATTAAATATTTATTTAGATCTCAGAAATATAAGGATTATTCATCTTTTCCTTTTCTTGGTATATGAAATAGAGATTTGTGTGGTTGAAAACATACACTTGGTGGCTCTCAAGTATTTCTGACTAACTTTTGATGTGGTTATTTTTTGGGAAAGAGCTTTCTTGTTGCTATAAAATTTCAGAATGTCACCTATTCTTCTATCAGTGATTTAAAGAGAGGTGAAAGAAACCAAATGGAAAACAAGAGTTGAGAGAGGTGTTAACTTGTTCCCAATACTAGTTTATTAAATTGTAAGACATGTGCTCTGTATATACCTCCTGTGATTTCTTATTTAACATTTTGTGACAGGTTTAATATAGAAAGACTGCCTGATAAAAGGTAATCATCAAAAATGATGTAACTTTAAAATAACACTGTACAACTTTTTTTCACGTCATATACAGTTAGAGTCCTTGGAATACATTCAGATGAAATAGCTTCATAAAAAATCCATTGTTTTCTGCATAAGTAAACTTGCAAGAGAACATAGAAAAAAATGGAAGTAATAATTTTATTTTTACCTGCATCAAAATAGGTTAATCATTTCATAGTTCAGTTCAGATAAACCATGGGGTATAATTACTCAAGAAAAGCAATAGATTTAAAGCCATTGATCTTTCTTTGGTTTACAATCTTTGTGATAACCTTGTCTATAAATTATCCGTAAATGTCAGTTACCAAAATAACATCACCACCTTAGGATCTGGCAGGGAAAAGTGAATATGAATAAAGAATATTAGAAAAAGAATCAAATTCTTGACTATATATCCATTTACACCTCTTTAAAAATCCTGATACCACTATCTAATCAGACAAAGGCAATGGAGGACATGGGGAAATGGAGCAGTAATTGTGTAAAATTCAGTGCTCAGATAGTTGCGATTCCTATAATCTTTTTTTCTGTATGTCCATTCATGTAAATCCTTATATTTTGGGTTGATTTACTACTGCGATATATTCTATGTTCACACTATGAATTTGTTCTCTATTTGCATTTTCTATGTTAACCCTGAATAGTAACAATTTTGCTATAATTTTTAGCACCACTTTACCCTCCATTAAACCATTCTTAATCAATGATTCACTTTAATGTATTGAGGAAATTATAAAAGTCAAAAAAAAAACCAAAATTAACAAATTTAGCAAAATCTATGTAATCACAAGCAATGTAAAATTATTAGTCTAACTAATCGTTTCCCATTTGATTACAGGTTAACCAAGATGAATTTAACCACACAGTTTTGAAACAAACATATCTTTAGGAAATATTCATCTTTTTGAAGAACGTAGCATGATTTGGGGGAGATTATAGTAAAATATATCCCACATATCAGATTAGAAAATTTTAAATTCTAGGAGTAACAAACACAGCTGAGAATATGGAAAATATTATATACTTGATGTGAGTGCTAGCGGTATAATCTTTTTAAAAAATAATGTTTCAGTTTCTAGAAAGCTATAGTATTCATAATATATTCAGTTATTCTACTATGCCTATGATTATTCTAGGTAATTAGAGATGAACGCAAGAAGACATGCACCAAATTATTTTAAGGGCAATGTAAAGGCAGAAATGAAAGTGAGCAGACACAGACAGGCATGGCCTGTGTTCTCAACTGAAGACAGCTGATCAATCCACTCCTCCACCAGAGCATAGCCCAATTTGCTTATTGATTATCATTGTGGAAAAAAACTAGATCAGCCCACTTATTGAGGGAGGATGAAGCAATCAAAGACTCAGTGAAAAAAAAAAAAAAAGAATGATTTATAATCCAGATATTTGAAGCTATTAGACAAGGATTTAAAATAATTGTTATTTTAATAATTAAGAAAATAAGTGCCAAATGGAAAATCTTAATAAGAGTCTTTGTTCATACCAAAAGAAAAAAAAAAGACGCAAAAAGAGAACCCATAGATATTTGAAAAACAGTATCTAAAATTAAGGTCTCAATAAATGACTGTGACAGTAGATTAGATAAAGCTAAAGAGTGATTTAGTAAACAGAAAAACAGGTCAGTGGAAATTATGCAATGTTCAAGCTAGAGAGAAAGTGGTGAAAAATGCACAAAGGAGCATTAAAAATACATAAGGTAAAGAAGTATAATATACAGAAAGAGGAAAAGAAAGAAGAATGGAGCAGAACTTTCCAAGACTGATAAAAGCATGGTAGTCAGAAAATGAAATAAAGAACACTGAAATGAACAAATCTTTTAAAATTATATTTATAGTCATCTCTTTAATTACATAGACTAGTAACCAAAATTGACATCCTAGATGCTAAAGCAAATCTCAACAAATGTCAAGCTATCAAAAACCCTACAAAATAGTTTATAGACTATGGCTGAGATAAGCTATAAACAATAATCTAAAGAAAGATTAAAAATACCCAAATATTTAGAAATTAAGCCATAAAATTATGGTGACCTGTGGATCAAATAAAAGAACATCAGTTTTATAAAACATTGTGGACTGAATGATAATGAAAACATCACATATAAAGTTTTAGGGCATGTAGACTGAATGGGGCTTAGAGAGATACAATAAACAGAAAATCCAAAGAGTTCAATATTATAACAAAAGTCAAGAAAATATAACAGAGAAAACTCCATACCTGGTAGGGCTTTTAAGTAAATTCTTGCAAATACATATGAAAATAAAGCATACCAATCTATTTTTCAAAAAAGCATAAGCATGTAATAACAAATCCTAAACACTTACAGATAAAAAAAAAAAAAGGAATGCTTTGTAACTAATGTTAATAACCTAATACATCTTTTATACCAATATGTGAAAGCATATTAATGGGGAAATGTTTAAGTCAATCACCTCATAACATAGATGTAAATTATAAATAAAATAGTAACATTATTTTAGACAATATACAGAAAGGATTAAAGAATTCATAAAGTAGAATTGATTCCAAAACTCTTAGAATGGTTTTATAATAAACAAATTATTTCAGTGCATTAATATAAGTGAAAAACTGTATGAATAGCACAATTTGATAAAATTCAGTCCCTGTTCATGAGCATTCAAAAGCTGAAACAATTTAGGAAGTATGAAATGACCTTCAGGTATTCAATTATATAGTATGAAACTGACTTCATATTTAATGACAAAACAGTGAAAAAGAGTGAAAGTCTCCCTCCACAAACCCACATTTGTGTGTAAGTTACTTCTATTCAGCTGTGTCCTGAAAGTTCTAGACAGTGCAACAGGGGAGGAAGTATATCATGATTTGCAGTTAACATGAATGAAATGCAAAACATTTCACAATCATTAATATATTGATAAATGTTAAGGTTAAATAAAATCTCACTCAGTTTTTCAGTTGGTTATTTTAATGAAAATTGACAAGGTCAGTCTAAACTCATATACGAATGTAAGGACTCAAAAGCTAAGATTATCTTAAAAACAAAGCTCAAAGTAGCAGATATTAAAACTTATCTTACTCTAAAATCAGAAATTAAGACACATTGGGATTGGTCCCAAGATAAGCAATTAGATTTATGGAACAGAATGGAGTCCAGAAAGAGACTGATAATCTATATTGCCACAGGTAAGATGCAAATTTTATTTGATGCTTTTGATAGTAAATGAAAAAAAAAATTTAATTCCAAGCTCACAACATACAGATTCACAAATATACACCACTTACACACACCTGTCAAGTAGATTGTAGACCTAATGTGGAATATAAAACAAGTAGGATGACTGTATTTCCTCGAGACAAGAACGGGACAGTGGGATGGCAAAACGGGACGGGATTATGTTCTGACGACTAAGGGGAAGGGAAGAGGTGGAGCAGTCAGAGTAGGAGCACAGCCACCAGGTCAGCTACAAGTAAGTACTATGTGATGCCAATTAGCAATCGCACAGTAACCTTGTGTGGCCCCACAGCACTTCATACAAACTGTCAGGCCCGGTGTAAGGAATTTTGGCACCTTAGGCGAAAACTAAATTTGCATCCCTATAAGCCCCTTCTAAATGTCCTGCCCAATACATATGCTTTAACCATCTCAGTGCTAGAAATGCCCAATAACCAGTTCAGTGCCAGAGGTAACCCCCATAGAACCAGAGATAACCGCATAGCACCAGAGATAATACCCATAGAGCCAGAGATAGCCCACTTAGTACTCACCTGTGACCCCACCGCTTTGCAGTGTTCTTCTCCTTTTGAAAAAAACGTGCATGTGGAGTGTGAGAGTGAATCCTCTTTCCACGTGGTTCTTGTTTCCAAATGGAGTGGAAACAGCAGCGGTGACCACAGGCTGCCTTGATTAACACCTGTAAGGGCTGTCTTTAACATGGGGCAAAAAGGACTGCTTCTTTTAGGCCTTCTCAGAAGAATGATCTTGGAGCAATTCAACTGACCCTTTTGCACTGGGCTAAATTGGGCATAATTGACATTTATATTTAAGTGCCAGGACAGTTGGAAAACATGAAAACAAAAACAGAACTGACCTGTTTAAATTCATACGTATGTTTAACCTAACAATAAAACATCCAAAAGATTAAACAGTAAAATGATTCCACCACTTGATGGATAATAAACAGGACAAAAAACTTTTAATTGTAAAGGAAAATTCAATTATTATAAATCCTTGAAATCAAGAGCTACTTTTCATTAAAGACACCATAGGAGAGTAAAAAGAAGATGCAGAGTGGGAGAAAATATTTGTAATAACACATATGCTTAATAAAGGTCCTGAATCTGAATATACAAAGCATTCTTCAAATTAGCAATTACTCTACAGAACCATGTTATATTCCAATGATGAAATGACTTAAACGGACTTTTAACAAAAGTGAATATTCAAACGGACAATCAACTTATGGATAAGTGTTCAAGATCATTAGTAATCAGGAAAATAAAAATCAAAACCACAGTAGAATATCATTCAACTGACATAAAAATATTTTCCTTTTTTAATTGACAATAGTAAGTATTGGCAAAATTGTAGGGCAACTGGAGTTCTCATACACTGCTTGTAGAAATGTAAGTTGCTATAGTCAATTTAACAGTATCTCTAAAGCTGATACTCAAATACCTCTGTTCTAGAAATTCCATTCCTAAGTATGCTGTCAATAGAATTATGCATATTATGTACCAAGAGACTGTTATAAAATTTATCATAGCAGTATTACTTATAGATGAAAAAAGATCTAAATATCAATAGAAGGGATAAATAAATTGATATATTCATATAATCAAATACTATATAGTAATAAAATGAGCTATCATTATATAAAAGCAATATAGATGAATATCACAAAAAATATTCTTAAGCAAAAATCTAGAAACGAAAGGTACAGGCTACATGATCTTAATTTTATAAAGTTCCCAAAAAAAACAAACAAACCCTAAAATGATCGGTATGGCTGCAATGTCTGTCTTTGGGTATGTAACACTGTTAGCTTTTTAATTTGTGTGTGTGATTTATCTGGTGTCTTTACATTTTACAAATCCATCAAGCTGTTCACCTAGGAAATACATACTTTTCTCTAATGTTTATGCATGGATACTTAAAGTGTTTTTATACAAAGAATGAAGAAGAAAGGCAAGGTGTCTAGAAATAAAGAATACCCTTAAGACAAATTGTTGGAAGTTAGACAATTGGTAATCACAGAGTTTGGAAAAAGAGGTAGAGGATAAACAGATTATTGAAGTCAGAGGTCAAGCAAAGGGGTTGATAATTCACTTTAAAGAACATTTCTGTGGAAGAATTCCCAAACAAAGCATATTCACTTGACATAAACTGGTAGATATAGTATCTGCGAGTTCCTAGGTGACAGTGATTATTTTTATGTGTATTTCCATTACAGAGCTCCTTACATCTAGTAGTTTCTCAAAAAATATTTGATTACTTGAAGAGCAGCTTCAGAGAGGCAGCTTTTGTTGGAGACAATTTCTAACTACATCTTTCATATTTTTGGACCTTGACCTCAAGCTTTAACATTTAAAAAACTTCTACTATAGACAGAGGAGCAAACTTTTAAGAGGCTAAGTTTCTTGCATCATATTTTTTTTCTCTTCTGAATAGTACATTACATGTGGATAATCTGTTTTCTTTTTCAATATTCTATTTAAAATATTTTAATTGTACCAGATTTAGGTAATATAATTTGCAAAGAAATATCAACACTAAATTCCTATCAATCCATTTTATATTAGGTATGATAAAAGACCATATTATACAGTAAGCTGCAATGACTTAATGTGAATTTAAAGAGACTGGATAATGGACACTTAGTTAATATTATATGTCTATTTATTTCTGTAACTAAGCATTTAAAAGTAAGCTCATAATGTATGTATGCATATTCAAATACTAGGAAAATACAGTTAGATTCAGCAAACAGCTTGTTAATTCTGGTGAGAGTTTTTGTAGCTAAGTGTGTAGGTCACACTCAGCCATTTCTTCCTATCTATTGTTTGAGTACAGTTTTATCTTGAATCTCCATGTGTCAGGCACCACTTGATTCTGCTTTTAAAAGAGATGTATTTGTATCATTGTTTTGGGATGGCCCAGTTTCCTGTTATTCCAAACTAGTAAATGTTCATTCTCCTTTTGTATTACGCCCATTTACTAATCCATTTTAATGTAAAAGATTACATAATCACTATATAAACATATAAGTCGGTAAAATAAGAAGTGAAGCTACCCTTCTCTTTATGCCCCATCAACCCCTCAGAGGTAATGATTCCCTTCAACATTTTTTTATTAGCAGCATTTCTGACAAAGAAATCACCCTCAAAATGAAAATAAGCACATTATAAGGTACTGCTTAAAACAATCTTAGATCACAGTTTTGTCAGTAGGTCAAGAGGAGGGAAACATTACTTTTGAAATTCAGACCTGGTCATTTTCTGTGTAGATGAGCAACTGAGCTTGGGTTTGGGAAAAAAGACAGTTTCCAATTGCGATTCTACTCATTTGTTAGCAGAAAGCCCAAAGTAGTAGTCTCAAAGTTATAATCACTAACCTTGCCAAATTCTGCATTTGAGCAAAAAATCAAAAACTGCCGAAAAAGAAAATGCTAACCGTCACAGATCTTTGTGAAATGCTTCAAAGGTTCAGAATCCTCATATTTTCCTCAAACAACTCTGCTAACTGTATCTTCTAAACTTCAACAAAGCTTCTATCTTGATTGATGATTTCCTGAGACAACTCTCCTATAAATCTTAAAAGTTGTTTTTTTCTTTTTCATTGACTGTAAGCAAATTTAGTCAAGGACTTTGCTTTATTATTCATTTTTATCCCTGTTCTTAGCATCAGTCTGGACATAGTGGGGTTAGATTAGTAAATTCAGTCCATGCAAAAAAAAAAAAGAAAGAAAAATAATAGAAAGAGATCTATGGATCCAGTTACAAATATTCTTGAGTTACATGTAAAGTAACATAATTAAATCACTACCATCCAGAAAGCTAAGTAACTTCAGGTACTCCCTTGAACCTTGAACATACATGCTTGGGCATTAAGACTTGTCAAGTTGAAAATCAAGGACTGTATGAGATTTGGATTTTCTAAATCTAAATAACCGTTACAAAATGTGATCAAACTATTCTGCACATGCAGTGTTCTTTGGACATATTGGAATTCCTGTCTGTGAATTAGATAAGTAGCATTTTAGAATTAATTTTCTATCTAAATTCAATTTTGAAATTGTGGTCTCTATGAACAAATCGTATCAGAACACATCAGTGAAACTTTTCAAACGTGAACTTCATACCAGATTTCTTGATCTCATGTAAAATATATATAATATGCACATATGTATATATATATATATGCTGCTTACTTATTCATTTAAGCATCTTAATTTGGAATAAGCATGTATTTGCAAGTGCCTTTAGTAAATTTATGCCTTAACTAAGTATATGTATGCTACCTCCAGTGTCCCAAGTCTTAATGAAAACATCCTGCACATTTTGCATGTTTTATATTTACCAATAGCTATAAATGTGTCCCAAAGCAATGCACCAAAAATGTGAATGACACGTTTGTAACTTGGTGTGTCTTTTTAACATAGACTCAGTTGACTGAAAGCTAATAAATTCTGGACTGTATTTTATACTAACCTAATTTTTCTTTTCACTTAGTCAATTGTAAATCTAGAGGTACGCAGCATGTCATCTTGTAGACTTAGAAAAATAGATTATAATCAAGTCTTTAGTTTCCATTCAGTTCCTCAAATAGTTATTGTAAAATTGCTTCAATAGAATTTCAGCAAGTCCATGTGGCACACAGAATGAAGATATCGCAAAAGCAGGAAAACACTGGGAACATTTGACAACAGCCAATGGTCTGAGTCTAAATACTGTACTATGGGTGTGTCTGTGGTTTAATCAACTGCCTCTGGCCAAAGCGCAGGCCATATACATCCCAAGGACCCAGTTTCATATTCTGGGACCGGGGAGAACAACCAACATGTACAGCTAAATAAAAATAAGCAATATGCTTCTTCCTCCTCTCCTCCAGCCTGCCTGTCTACTTGCCTTCATTCTTTCCTGTACCCTTCCTTAAAAAGAAAAAATACATATACATATACATATGTATAAATATATATGTGTATATATCTATACTGCAATGGAGAGGAGGTAGAAGGGGATTTTAATTATATCATGGATTTTAATTATATCATAAATAAAATTGAAAAAATGTTCTTTCTCAGTTCTTAAACAATTTAAACCCATGGGGGTTATCAAGTGACCCTCTTAAAGACATTGTTTAAGAAAAGTAATCTGCAAATAGTATCAAGGTTGTGGGTACTGTTGAAATTATGAAAAAAATTGTAAGACGTCATTAAACTGCAATTCAATGCATTTAATTCAAATTCTCCTGGACTTTTGTGTAATTGAATTTATGTTTATTCTAGGTAATGTACTTCTTAAAACAGAAGTCTTTCAGATTCATATTAAGTTCACGTTTACTTAGCTTTTATTATATTTAAATATATTATCTCATTAAACTCTTCAAAAAACTTTGCTGGTGAGGACACTGATAATCAGGAAAATTAGCTTTTTCAAAATCATACAGACAATAAACCATAAATGTTTCGATCAGAAGAGAGGATAAGATCAAATCAACATTTTCCAGGGAAATAATTGAGAATGCAGAGATTAGAAGTTGGGGAAATATTGCAGATAAAGAAGCACCACAATTACATAATAAGAGCACACATTAACTAACATAACTGCTGGTCTGATTAGAGCTGGACTTTCCAATTCTGTTGGTAATAATGAATTATAACAATAAATTCCACATTTCAACTATTTTTTTCTGAGTATGTTTATTTGCCAATTTTGTGCATAAAAAAGAAGAGGGCCATAAGGAATCTTTTACTTAAAATGCTGAATTTGACTGTAACATTGCATATTTCAAGTACCCTTTAGCTAGGGAGAATAAAGAGGTGTATTTCCTTTTAAAACATGCAGAAATGCATACGTATAATTGGTCTCTAACATATGCATACTTTTTCTTGGAGTCATACTTTTATAATGACTTCCATAAATTAAAATTTTAATCCAGGTGAAATATTAGGAAGTAGGATATTCCCACCATGCTGAGAAGTTTTGTATTATTCCTCTGGCAATCAATATTTGTCCATTAAAATTTTACATTTAAAAACAAAAGAATGGATTCTGAATTAATTACCCTTCTAAATCAAGCAGGTAAAGCTTGAACACTTTTCCAATTATTGTGTAGGTGAGTTTTTTTCACCAATGCCTATTACAAGTTTTGAGAAACTAACCCTACACATTTTTCTTACCTTGGGTTAAATCACACTTTTATTTCGCTTTCAACAAGCATGCTTATTTATAAATCAGAATTAATCCAGGGAAAAAGGTGACATAAATAAATGTTGGTGGGAGGGAGCTAATTGGGTGTGCCATAAGGGTAGGAAATAGCCCTCTGAAAGTTTTAGCACTTTGAGATATGAAAGATGGAGTCAGTGTAGCATTTATACTTCAGTTCTTTTTACTCCCTAAATCACAGTTCTTGTTCAAGAGCTCCTATTGGCTAAAGGAAAGTTTAGTGAATCAGGCCTTAAATTACTGCACTCAGTAATTGTTGACATATGTGTACTTTACAGCGCTAATTTATTTCACCATGAACCCAGTGTTTATGAACACACAAAAGCAGATTTATAGTACGTGAGATTAAGAACATTTTTATTCTCTATTTTAGATTTTTCAGGTTAAATAGATTTGAAAATGTAAAATACTCTCGAAGAGATGTGAACCTGTCCAGTCTGCAGCACAGTGAGCTCTCTAAAGCGTTATTTTTTGAGTAATTGAGAAATAAATAATGTTACTTAAATGACATTATTACATATGTTTGAAATGCGAAGATGATTTGAAGATCTTAGATCTAAGGTCATGTTAACAGATAAGATCTTGAGGGATCACAGGATTAAGTTTTGCTTTTAGTAATGAGGCTGTCTAACCTTGACTGAGCCTGCATTCTTTGTCTGGCACTGTTCTAAGCCCTTCATATCGATTATCACATTTAGTCATCATAACAGCCATCTGAACTGGGCACTGTTCAGTCCCATAGAACAGAAAATATTCCAAGTTAGAAAAGCAAACTGACTTCCTAGTGTCACACGGTTAGTAAGTGGGTGATTCAGAAGTCAAACCCAGGTAGCCTGTCTTCAGAGACTGACAATGGTCCCCACTGGCCATTGTTACAACTGGGTCAGCTCTTTCTAGCTAGGAAAATGATAGTTTCTTACTTGGTTGGTATTTCTTAGGAAATAGTAACATTTCAGCATCCATAGTGCAGGTTGAGCCAGGATAGAATGGAAGCTAATCAAATTAAATTATTAGAGAAATGGACCTCACATTAGCCAAGATCACAGAAATGTATATATATTGAACCTGTTACAAGGTTAATTGTTTACTTATTTTACACTTTTGTCTCATTGCTTTTTTCACTCCTTTGTAGTCCTATCACTATAAACCAAAAAATGAATAATGAGAATTTGTTGAATGTTCACTGTATATACTATAATAACTTGTATACGCTATGTATTATATTTACATATATGGATTATCTATGTATATGCTCATCTGTCTATGTACACAAGTAGACTTGATATGCTTTATGTACTGTATCTGTATACACACACACACACACACACACACACACATATATATATATATGGGTTATATTGTGTCTGTTAGTCTGCATGCTGGTATATGTTGATATAAAATATCAAGAAAATCTTACAGTTTAAGAATGATGCTCTGTCCTTGCTCAAAGAGTACATAATCTAGATAAAAAAGCAAAATATAAAACAACAAAGGGGATGGACAATGATTACATGCTAAGTTATATGACAGAGGTAATGAATGTACAACATTTGGTTTTTTGTTTTGTCTATTTTACCAGCTATCAGAAGGCATAAAACATTAGTATGGATAGAGGGGGAAAAAAGAACAGGAGAAAAGAAATTTTTGGAGGATAAAATAATAGAGCTGTGCTACTGTATTAAATGCAATATTTCCTATTTGTGAGGCACCAAGAAGACTCACATGAGCAGAGTTAAATGTATTCTTCAAGGGAGTTTTTGGAAACTAATTCAAATAACGGGGTTAAATTGAAGAAGGATTTAAGGGCCCTGGTTCAAGACCCAGGGCTGCTGAAAACTGATTTAATTTCATCTGAGGCATAGATATGATTGCAGAACAGACTAATTTCTTGTATCACAGACTCCTCTACGTTTCTGGTCAGTTCTTTTCTTTGCTCAATTTAGCAGGTATATGTGGGGATAAAGTAAGGTTTCTCACCTCACTACTACTGACATATTATACAGGAAATTTCCCTGTTGCTGAAGGCAGTCCTGTGCATTGTAATTAGTTCAGCAGCATCTCTGGCCTCCACGCACTAAATGCTGGTAGTTGCCCCACTTCCCAGTTGTGACAAGCAGAATGACTCCAGGCACACCAAACGTCCCATGGAGAAGCAAAATCACCCCTCTGAGAACAAGGGATAAATCTTACCTCTTTGGCCTCAAATGTATAATACATTCGTATTAACATCAGGAATTTTCAAGGCATATAAATGGCAGTTTATGCTGCTAATGTGGTATCACTTCAAAGTGTTCTCATTTACATTTCAAAATACAGTTAAAAGCAATGCAGCTCAGCACCGTAAGCTCTGAACTTCTACCTTAAGAAGACATCATTTTTGCTCGTTTTGGAAATCCATTACTAATTCAAATATGTTTGCTAATTTGACCACCCCTGCAAACATATTTTTACTCTATAGTTTTCCTCATTCTGCTTGTCCATAAAAGCTTGGGTTGAGTCATTCACATGTGACAGCAAACCACTTGAGAACTTATTTACTTAGATGCACATTCCCAACAAGCATGCTTCAAAAATATTCAAAAATTGTCATTTGATTATAATAAACGTATATTGCTTTATACAATAGCATTTCTATTCATATCTATATGTAACAAGCACACACGTAAAATATGAAATACTATATATTTAAAACTATTAGGAATATATGGAAAAGTTTTATAGTGATGTTTTGGTAATAAATAGACAACGACAAAACAACTATCTGAGAATTATTAGCAGTTAGAAAGCAATTTATCTCTGGACTGCTGAATTTTTTGGACCAGTTTAGACTATATTTTAGTGGAAATAGAGAGTTTAAGTACAAAATGAAATTTCGTTCCTTTGTTTCTTGAAAATTTCATTTGCATTGTCTTAGATGCTCAAGCTAAAGCATACTGTCACTGAAAAATATGGCTAGTCAATACAAATGACGGGGAAAGGTGTAATTTCTTTAAAAAGTTAAATAAAAATATAATTGCCATAGTTAAGTGAATACATCAATTAAGTGATATACACAAGTGTTGAAAATTACTTTCATGCATATAAGAAGATGGCCTTTGCTTTCTGTAATTTATGTGAGTAAGTAAAACACAGAAACTTCCTCTTTTCATTTGCCAGCTGGTACTGCCATCTGTGAATCCAGGTACGTGGAGAATGTGGTAAAGACCCAGAGTGTCCTCTCAGAAACCCACCTGCCTGTTTGGCCATCTGTTCTGGAAATTAACCACTACAGTGCACTTGGTCTGCAAAAGTCCCCACCTCCGCACGTTGGAGTCGTCCTCCTGGGTACCTATTATCCGGACCAGTGCTACTGCTAGCGCTCCTTCCTCCTGTCCCGCAGTCCTGCTTAGTGTACTTGTATTTTCTCTTCCCCCATCTATGCCATGGAAGGCTTAAATCCCGAGCAAGGTTTTTCCTGCTATTTTCATTGCTTTCTCCGATAAAGACCTAGAGTCCGTGAATTCTATTTAACAACATGAATGAAGTTGGAGTTCCTTTTACTCTTTCCTGGATTCTTTTTTGTAGATGAGAAACTGCACTGTCTCTAAAATGGAAACAAAATCCTAACACACCTATCCTTAATACGGAAATAATTTGTCTTATCTTTTAATGGGAATACAGTATCTAGGACCGAGGAAGTGCATTTCCTTGTTAAAGCACTTTAAATTGAGCATTTCAAGCACTCGCGTTTCTTTTCATTCTGTTCCAGGCGGTCAAACTGTAAAAGCCACTGAATCCAGTTATTTGACTTGTGTCTCTCTCGTCGATACTAGAAGCAAATGGCTGGCACAAATGACTTTTTTAACAGACATGTGGCTGACATTTTTGCCAAGAATATGTTTATCTAGAAAAGTTCATTGTACAGAGACTTTACTGGGTTTTTCTCTGATTCACCAGAGAGTGGGGAAACCTTTTCCTACGTCTGCACACCTCTGGAACTCTGAAACCGTTTCAATTAGCATCCTTACTGGTCCCATTACCATCCCAGGTTACCGCCATACAGTTGTTACACCTTTTAGGCTTTTGGAGTGATTGATATTCAGACAAGCAGCGCAGGAAGTACTCCCACTCTTAACTAGAAAGAGCTATAATGTCTTCCAGCTGCCAACAGTTTCAAGCCTGCCACTTCACTGAATCGGAGGGGAGGTGCTTTAAGCAAATTAAATGACTCATTATCATATCCTGAGTCATGACTGTATCTGTCAGTAACATATAAGGCAGGGAAAGGGATGATTCTTCCTCCAAATTCCTAATCATGATATTTGTCCACTTATAGGACAGTTCTCTAAATAGTGTAATTGTACTTTAGCAATAGCTATATGGCAAATTGCATGAACAAGGAAAGAAGAATAAAATCCCCCAAGCACATGGAGCGTGAGGTTCTACAGACACTGCTTCTCTGAAAGCAGGAAAAATTATAACAGTATAAAGAAATCTAAATGACCACTAATAGGGAAATGGGACATGAACTGTGATATACTCACAGAATAATATTATGTAGTTTTTAAACTTATGTGTACAAATAATGGCATAATAGCATGGGGCAATATGATATAAAATTATGTTTTTAATGTAGGCTATAATCTGTTTGTCTAGATGGGTCTTAACTATTTAAAAGTACATGCATAGAAAAGAGGTGGAAATTAAATTCAATAAAATTGTTATCAGGGCGATCTCCGGATATCAAGATCATATGGGTGATCACTATTTTTTTAACTTGTATTTCTGTGTCCTTAAATTTTCTACTAATGAGTATATCTTAATTAAATTTTTAGAAAGGAGAATAAAACTTATTAAAAGAAATTTTGATAAAGGAATGTTAGAAATTTCAAAAATATTCTGCAATGGTAAATAAAGAACAAATGACAGATTAAAGTGTTTTTGGACTCTTTTAAAATAAAGGAGATTATTACTAAAGAGAGGAAGATCTTCTTGAGATTGAAAAAAGGTCAGTAGTGAAATACTGAATAACCATAGAAAAATTTGAATCTGTATGAAGATAACACCTGAAAATAAAATAAAAAAATTGGGGGGTAAAACATAATGCAAATTCTCTTAACAAAATAAAGATATTGAGAATTTAAAGGGATCTGAACAATGATGTTTATCAATTTTTTAAAACAAGATGAAAAGCAAGTCTCTTGTTGATCAAAACAATAATTTCGGTAGCTCCAGTCGTATATTTAACTTACATTTATTAAGTTAGACCAAATTCAGTTTGTTTTAGCTCAATTTAACAACTACATGTTGACAATACATTATTTACCTGACTCTGTATTAGTAAAACTATGAGGAGACAAAGATAGAAAAGAAGATCTTCACTGAGCTTCCACATTAGCAATGGGTACAATGTCATTCAAATGTGACACGGTTAGGAGAAAGGAAATGCAGGGTACTTGGAGGACCCAGAGGTGACATCTGACCTGAAAGGCACATGCAGAAATGGATCAGGAAGTAAACTAATATATGTGTACATATGTGCACACACTTACATGTGTGTTCACACTTTCATGAGTGTGGGGGGCCTCAAGACTTGGGAACTCGGTTGATGTGAATGGATATGTGCAAATATGAAAAGGAAGAGATGGTGGAGAACAAGTGAAAAAGTGAAACAAGTGTATTTTGGTTCAAATTCAGAGCCTGAATTTGGGACTCAAAAGAGAAGAAATTAAAATGGTAGAAAGGACGACCTACGCAATTGAAGAATTAGAATTCATCTTCCAGGAAGTAGGAAAATATTTAAGGGTTTAGATGGGGAAACATTTTTCTTAGATTTGATTTAAGAAGCTTACTCTGATTATAGGTGCCTTGTTGTCTGTATTTTTTTTTAAACAGTTTGTTTTAAAAAATATATGTAATTATGTTCAATTTGTTATGCTTAAAACTCTCCCATTTTCTAATAATCTTGAAGAACTGGATTTAGGCACAAAGTAGAGCTGAGAATTACTAGATCTTGAATGAGAAAACCTAGCAAAATTTCAAATATCATTACACCTTCACATAAAGTTGAAAATCATGAATTTCAGAAACTCTGAGCCTGATGAAAACACTTTTTTGAAGAAGAATTTGGTAAAAATGTTACTGCAGAATAACATAAGAAGAATGATTAAAAAGGACTTTCCCTCTCCCTTCTTTTCTTTCTCCTTTCTTCCCTAGTCTCTCTCCTTTTCATCCTGTCTTTTTTTTCTTTTTCTCCCTCCTGTTCTACCTCCCATTCTTCCCCACTTCTTGTATTCCTCTAATATTTAGTAACTACTCACGATGAAAAGAGGTGTTTAGGATGTAGTGTTTATGATGTAACTAGCTAGATAAAAATACATACATAAGAATTAGTGAAGGAAAAATAGTGGGGCAGCACAATATTAAGTACCAAAATGAGTGATACAAATTTTAAGTTCTCTAATTATTTTAAGTGGACAAGATGTTTGTGGGCTGGAATTGCTGGGAAAAGGCAAGATTTGACTTGATTTGAGTTGGCTAGTTGAGATTAGATTTACACAGAAAGATTTAATAGATTCATAATGTGAAAAAGCCTTCCCAGTTAGGGAGCGACCATTTACAAAGGCTTCAATTATTGTTAACGATGCAATCTTAATATTGAAATCGAAACACTGGAAGCTGGAAGTCATATAAACTTCTCTAATTTGTCATCTGCAATGATTAGAAGGAGAAGCATTAGTGTTAGAGCCTTTGAAAGATGAAAGAGATGAGCAGTTAGGCCTGAAAATGCTGTAGTTAAGAGGACATTTTATTGAAACTTATTTTTACATATGCAGGAGTTTTAACTTTCAGACAATTATTCAGTGGAGATATCTACCCCCATTACTGGTGATAACTTACTAACTTACGTAAGAAGATTTATGTATTTCTTCTTTAAATACTGCTTCTAATCTCAGCATTATTAAATAACATAAAATATTTCTTCAGGTACTTAATAACTTTTTAAGATAACAGATGGTCATAGAAGTCCAAAATATTCAAATTCAAAAGTTCTGCATCTTTAACATTAGTCATGAATTTATTGATTCACCTATGTTCTATGCTCAAAGCCTCTTGGTATCTTGAAGCTGTGTTAATGATGACACCCTTTCAGAATATTAGTAGTTTCATGCTCACTTATCCATTTTTCAGGATACTCTTGTATTCTTAAGTGACTATTAATAACTTTTGTGGTAATTGATTAGCAAGTCTTAACCTTCATTCATAGATATGATTCTCAAAATTAATAAGTTCATTTGAAAACTTGAGACAAAATTATTTGAAAGCATCCTACCTAGGGCAGAGTTTCTCAATCTTAGCATTATCATTCTGGTAACCTTCTGTTGTGGGGGGTTGTGCTGTGCATTGAATGATATTTATCAGTCGAGCTCCACCCACTAGTACTCAGTAGCTGCTCTCCTACTTTGGAAAATCAATAGTGTCTCTAGACATTGGAAAATGTACCCCTGAAGAGTAAAATAGTCCCAAATTGAGTTCTTCATCCCTTGCAGGACCTTCAGAAGTGCCAATCTGGCAAATTTAAGAGAGACTTTGATCCGACTTATTGGTTTCACTTGACATGGGTCTGAAAGCCTGATATTGTTTCCATTTTTTTGAAGGCTGAGGAAGTAAATATTTATGAACTTAGATTTAGTCAGTTATACATTTCCTTTCTTTTGTACCATCATTAGAATGGAGAAATTTCACAATCAACAATTCAATTCTCTTAACTATGAACATTGACTCATCAGAGGTAGAGTATTTTTTAAATTAGTTAAATTTTTACAGCCTTCTTTATATTATTCTTACCATCCTACTATGACAACTTTGTGTGTTTACAGTTATTTCAATTAACTTTTTTTTCTTTTTTTTCATTTGTTCTGAGTACAGGTAGAGTTACTTGACTAGGGGTTTATTACTTGGTTCTAAGTTTCACTACTAATTAAACACATTCTTTTTTTTTACTCAGAAACCTTTAAGCTAAGTTTACTTGAAGTTGAGTTTTCACATGTCTAACACAGGGCATTAAGGAAATGTGACTCTAATGCCACAAAAAGTATTTAACCTAAACTTATTAACATGTCTCATAATTATTCTAGATACTTCAGAGACAGCTCAATTTCAGTGTCACAATGATATAAATACTGGCAAAAATAGTTCCATGAAGCCTTTTAATTTTGAGATTCAGATAATATATGATACTTCATTTATACACAGAAAAGCAATTTATGAGCTAATATGCTCACTTCTGATTAGACACACTTTAGAGTATTTCTAATTTAATTGCTTATATATCAGCGATGTCTTTTGCTCCCCTGAGCAGAATTGCCCTTTATTCCAAAATTCACTATTACACAACCTACACATTGGTAATTTTGTAATGCAACAGGAATATTTTTGCTTGAAAAGGAATATTTTGTGTTCTCTTTATTCTGTAAGAAGTTTCTTGGTCCTTAAGCATATGTTTAAAAGGAAAGTATGTCCACTTTAGTTTCCTTTCCGTAATGGATATAGTTTAATGTAACTCTACTCTTAAATGTTTATGTACAATCTCTTTCTAATGCAAGGAATTCAACATATCCAAATATTCAACACAGTATGTACATCTATATTTATATATCAAATATAAACCAAGTTATCAAAAGATAATTAGGTGAGACATATACATTTTGTCATAATTAATATTCTGTCAATAGGCTAGATAAGAAAACTCCAAGGGTTAATGTTTTGCTGGCCTGCCAGATACTGTTGCCAGTGAATTTTTCTAGCTCACTACATTAATCTAGTCAGCACAATGGATCAGGCTAGAGATGTGTCTCCATAAATCACTCTGAAGTGCTGGGGGTAGGACTATCTAATTAATCAGCACTGTCATTATGTTTGACTTGTAGCTGCCTTACTGTGTTTGGGATGGAGATTCCGTGTGTTTAACCCACATGCTCTTAAACAGATCTCCAGTGGTGTGTAATTTTAACCCATTTACAGAAAAAGTCAACCAGTGTGATTCGACCATATTTTTCAACAGCAATATGTCTTTTAAAGATATGACCCCTCATTTGTTTTAGTTAATTTTACTTCTCCCGCAGTGGATCTTCCATAGTGCTAAAAGAAAAACGTATTTGAATATCATTTTGTCTGTTAATATCAGAGTTAGGACAAAAACATGTTTTCAATATTTTCTTAACCAATAGAATAACACTTTAAAAATGAAAATAACTCCTGGATCTTTGTCTGTTCTCACCATCAGTGAAATGTAGTCCCATGGTTGGTTTTTTGGTGGTTGTTTTTTTTTTTTTTTGATCTTGAATTTTATTTTTTTGTCATCATATATTTATATATATATATTTCCTTCATAAAAATATTTCCCAATAAGGCAGCTATCATGAATATCATATAATAAGGTCATCACTCATTTTATAAATAAGTAAAACACCTCAAAATCTTGCCCAAGGGCATTTAGCCAATATAAGTTTGATCTTGGTTTAGATTATATTCATATCTCTTAGCTTATCAAGAACTTATAATAAATTGTAAAATAGATTCCTACATATAGTTTGAGGAATCCACTATCATTTTATAAAAACACAGTATCTTATGATAGCTAATTATTAGAGAATGCTATAAAATTGAAACTTTTTCCCATTAAAACACAAGATAATGGCATGTAGGTAAACATCTTCATCTTGACAAAAATGGAACAACAGTTGCTCTTTGGAAGAAAAATAAGTTATTTCAATAATGATGCAATCAGATGTCAAATATTTCTGGTATTTCTTTTTTATGACTCTCAGTATGGTGAAACTTGATTCTCTAAGAATAGATTTTATTGTCAGTAAGATCCAAATGTCCTTCAGAAGTAAATATGATGACTAAGTATGAACTAACTAAATAATATCAAATAGAAAAAATTGACAAAAGAAACTGCAGAACAGTAAATCTGATGAACTGGGGAATCAAATTTCTCATTTCCTTCATATAGTAACTAACGAGTTTAAAGGACTTGGCAAGAAGATTTTCAAAATTGAAGAGGAAATTAAAAAATATTTATCTAACAGCATCACAACTTCCCAGTGATCAGAATATTAAATTTCACAAAATGATTTATTTGAATAATGTACAAGAATACTTTATTCTTATACCCCAAATATAGATTTCTTACTATGGCTGCTAAGTTCTGGATAGAGGTTGCATTTGGAAATAAAGAATCTTGCAGAAAGTTATACACAGAAGGAAATATGATATTTAAATTTTTAGACTTATTATATTATGTTAACTTTTATGTTAACTTTTGAAATATTATTAAATTGGAGGATGCTGAATCACTCATCAATCATGAGCTTTGGGCTCATGAGATGCTGGGTCATTTTAATTCCACTGTTTTCCAGATACATATTATTTTGAACTTACATTATGTGTAGAATATTCTGCACAACTTTTAGCAAAATATAGAAATAAAATTCACCTAGGTTGCATTTCTTAATAATTCACATGTATATACATATACAAATGTAATTTTTCAATGATCTGCTCTCAAATAGCATTGTCATTTATGAGAAAATGTTAGTGTTTCTCAAAGAAAATCTAAATTTTGATTAGATTTTAATTTCAGTTTTCCTAATTTGTACTGAACTGTCATATACTCAGTGTCAATGGAAATATAACAAAATAATCTGCTTAAAATGATCATTTTGCTTTCAAGTAAGCTAGAAAATGTATGTCTCCATAAAGTAAGTTTCTCCATAGTGAAAAAACTGAATGTTTATGTGGATTTCTTATTCTATTAGTAAGTAGTTTGCAGAATCTAACTGTGTATGTGCACTATGGAGAAAGAGAAAATAGAGATCCTATTTTAACATATACCATCATCAACATGATAATAATACAATGAAACATAGCACCAGACCTAAATGATTCCTAAAAAGCAGGATATTGGGATACGTCAGGACACTGGGTGTGGGGGAAACTAGGAAGGCCGATTAAGGCAGGGTCCTAAACGGTTAGGAGTGAAAAGGTCATTTCCTGTATGAGAAATAATGATAGTATCGGAGGGAAAAATAATGAATTTCAAGTACAAGAAATAATGATGGTCAGAGGGAGAAATAATAAAGTAGGGATATTCAGAGGATTACAAGTAGAACAAATCTGCTTGAGTGAGGGACGAGGGGAGCTACTGATGGAAGGAGAGGTTGAAGCAAGATTATCAAGAGTCTTGGATCCTAACAAAATAGCCTGAGTTACCTATCAGCCAAGAACAAACATCAAAGCCTTCTGATGAGATCAGTCATATAATGAATTTTTTTCCAGTCTTCTAGTGTCTGCATAAATATCTGAGTGTCCGATATCTGAACTCAAAAATAGCATTTAGAAGGCTGCTGCAGGAAGATTTTTATTGAGAAACGATTAGGGCCTGGAACAGAGTGGTGATAGTTGGAAAAGCTAGAAGGGAAGAGATTGGGAGCAGTTAGGGAGGAATTCTTTTTAGCACTCTTAACTTAAGGATGGTTAGCAAGTCCTACAGACTTATAGTTTCCAAAATTAACTAGAGACTGTTAGGGCAATAAGATTTTTGACAGCTATAATATTCAGTAAAATAAGAAAGTCTAAAGAGAAATTGTTTTTAAAGAAACTGCAGTTTTATTTTAGGCATAGTGATTTAAAAGCAATATGGGGGAATACAGGAATTGTTTTCTTTTCTAGTATCATTGATCCAAACAAAGTGAAGTGAATTTGGAATAATTGCCCCACTATTTTGACCAGTGTAGAAATCTATAGCAAAAGACATAATTCTCCCTTATTCTCTACTTTTTCCTGTATAGAATCAGTCTGCGTGTATATAATATGTACATTGACAATGAGAGTTGCACAGCCATAAGTATATATCTTTTTAATTTTTTAACATGCATTATGGCTAAAAATAAATATAATTTAGTAAAGATCATAAAACATCATTTCTGCTCATTATATTGTTTTCAACTTTGCAAAATATTTGGCTCAAGTTTAAAACAATTTTAAATTCATGCTTAAAGAAGGGATTCATACATTAAACGCATTATTACAATAGTAATGTTATATTTTTAATGCCAGAAAAATCCCTGTTTATGTGCAGGAGATGACAAATTGGCATTAATGAGACATGTTATTTTTCTCAGGAAGATGATTATGAAGGTACTAATCAAACCAATAAAGGTATTATTCTAGAGTAAAACTTTTAAACACACATACAGTCGTTCATACATAAAACACTCACACCCAGATTTCACAGATCAAACATTGCTGTTATCAATCAGAAACATCATATTGAACTGACTGTTTAGAGGCTTTTGAATTAATCTTCAAATGATTTGTTTATAACCATATGAACTGCAGACAGTTTCTAATATTTTATAGACAGTATATGCTTTAGGTAAACAAGCCACTAAAGTCACAGGCTGTTAGCATTTGTAGCAGGGAAAGCTCTTGGGTGGTCCTCAGGGGAAACCTTAGGCAAAAAGTAAGCTGTAATCCAATCTGTACAGCAAGTTATCATAGAACCAGGAAAAGAGAAATGGTAGCATTCACCTAGGTCAAGATATGAGACAGAAAGCAAACACATTGCTAGTAACACTGTCTAAAAACACAGTAACTGCTATATAATTCTATTTCACTGTATTACTGAACAAATTATGGAAAATGTCCACTTTTCTTTCATATTGTAAGAAAATAAATATGTTATGAGTTCAATTCTTTAAAAGTCTTTCAACGGAAGTGGTATTTTCCAGATACAATGAAAAGGAGTAAGTTATCAGAATCCTTCTAAGGAGTAAGTTATCCCGGAAATGCTCTTACTTTGTTCTACATTCCAGCTCATCTAAGGATCAGAGTTACTTCTGAAATTGACAGGATTGAAGACCTGCATCTGCTTAAAAGATCAAGAGAAGAGAAATATACTATACTATTTAAAGACAGCACTGTCAGCCTACCAACACTATTTATGATCATCTGCATTCTTAGGGTGCCAATTCAATACTTTTGTATCAAGTACTAGTTAGACACTGTGGGTACATAAAAAGAGGACATGATCTTTTCTTTCCTGGAGTGTACAATTGCATGAAGAAAGACAACAATTATTAAAAAATCATCTCAGTAAAAGAAAGCATAATTGATAGATGAAATCATAGCTATTCAACCACAGAATATGGTAAACGGTTTCACAAACACAGTAGTGTTTTTGTGTATGCTTTTAAAGGAAAGGTGCGGGCAGGAATGAAAGCAAGTAAGGAAGAAACAAGCAGGAAGAGAGAGGAAGAAAGAGCATTTTATTTTATTTTTTATTTTTATGTTAGTTGTTCACACTGGTTGTTTCCCCCCAGACCTGGGACTCGAACTCAGGGAAATGCAGCCTTGTGTTCCTCTGAAGGTGAATTACCTAACCACTACTCCACTAGAGTGCGCCAAACACAGTTGTTTTAATTGCTGATACATTTTGTGAAGTTTTGTGTATACCATACAAGAAGTGAATTTCATTATATATTACCTGCATAATTTATGCATTGAATGGGTTATACAATAATTATAAAGACACGACTTTTCCTCAAGTTGTGTTTGCATGTATATATTTATGGATGAACATTAATACAATTTGACCCTTAGAAAGATCTGCTATAAGCTTATGGAAAAAGAAATTATGTTTTCTCATTGAGATTGCAATATTCTTAATAATAAATTTTTATTTTAAAAACATAGCCATTTGAGAGTGACTTCTGTTCACATCCTATAGATAACTTCTTAAGATGAGCAATTTTGCCTTAAGTTTTATAAATTGTGAAGACAAGGTAGAACATTTAAATTTCAAGTCTCAGTGAACAGAGGAAGCAATTCCATCTATTTCCCGGAGCATCACAATAAGGTGGACATGTAAATATGCTTAAGGAGAATTTTGAGCCATCTTTAATAAAGAATGTATAAAACCATCAAGAATAAGACCACTCCTTTCATTAGGCATGAGTTTTTTCATGTACTATTGAGTTCATGCCCATCAACATAAAGCCCTTTCATGCAAATAGCAGCAGAAGCCTTCTCTCTTCTGTGACATCTGGACACACACATCAGTGGCAGCACACCAGCCAGAAGGACATAAAACTGGGGTAGAAGCCTGGGCGCATCATCTGGTACCTGTTATAAGTCAACAAAGATCCTGTGCTAAGTGGTTCCACAGATCACATCAAGCAAGAAGCAAGCCCCAGGAGAAAAAGCCAAAGGCAATATTGCTCTAAAGGACTGTAGAATTGCAGTAGTGGTTTTAGTCAGTGACATTGATGATACCAATGACAATTAGGAGCGAGGGTTTAGAATGTGAATAGGGAGCAATTCAGTAGCTACAATATCCATCAGCAGTCTGTTGCCTGAGGCAAAAGCATCCTGCCTGCCTTTGTTTTGCTCTTCCTAGGGAGAGATTTGAAGGAGGTGGGGCCAGAAAGGAGAATTTATCCTCACAGATTCTTAAGTGAAAATTGGTTGAAGAATTTAAAGTGATTATTAAAACATAAAACAAAACAAACCAGAGTTGTCATGTTAAAGTGGCTTCTGGCTTTAACAGATGTGAGACAGCCCAGTAAGACAGCTCACAGTCTAGTTCTCATGTAAAAAAATACTGGAAGAGTTTATCTCTGCTCAGATGAAGCCATCAGATTAGCACCACTAAATGTTCAACTGCTTTCTTCCTTGCTCCAACAAGTCTTTGCAATAATCCCCATGTGGTGGGATCCAGCCATTGCTTACAGTTGTCGCTTGAAACAATATTGAGCAACCTTTGCTTCTATTTCTATCTCTAGCACTCCCAATTAGGATTACTGTCATCTATCATAAATTGATGAGCACGCTGCAGTTTCTGATTTTTTAATTAAATGTATACTTAGGTAGTTGAAGAAATCTGATGTCTTTTGTTTTCACTGAAAGTTGATATTCTATGGAAGGAATTCTATAATTAGTTTGGGCATGTATTTAAAAAACAGTTCTATTATTCATATCTATCAAAAAGCTGAAACATTTAAAACTCCAGGATATATAAAATCCAGGAAGAGTCAAAAAGCATGATTTTACTTGTGTGTTACTTCTGAAAAGGTAACTCAGGACAATACGAGCAAGCTGCCTTCTTGTCCTAGACAGAGGAAATACTGCCTAAGTTTAACAAGTGATTTTGCATCATATTTCATATATTTCGTGGGATTGCATTCTGTAGAAGTGCCAGTAAAAATATATCTCTAATGTCTGTTGGACAAATTTAACTTGGTTCTCAGAACCAAAGCAAGGCTTCCAAAATATATGGAGAATAATGATCAATGTTAAGTATGTACAATTCAAATTAGAATAGCTGTCCTTGAGTTTCCACAGATATGATTTTTCAGAAACAGAAATTGTTTGATACATTCTCTTTAATATATCATAAAATATTTTTTAAAGTTAAGTGGGATGTTTATTTAAGCAAGCAAGAGTTCTCAAGGCGACAAGAAGCAGTTGATATTGGAGGGAATATTAACCAAAATATGGTTTATTAAACCGTTTGTAAAGAAAGCGTGAGCAATTTATTTTAAAAACTTGTCAGCCTCCAAGCTTGATGAAAGTCTCTAAATTAGAGAATGACAAGCTTTTTGATTTTGCAGAGAACATATTTTTTTCCCAATTAATGGCTTTATTATATTTTAGCAAAATCTTTATCCTAGGAGCAGATAACCTCATGCATAGAGAGCTTCAATGTAATGCAACAGAAAATCAGATGCAATTAAAATCTGTTAGATTGTAAAGATTTTTATTATTGTTTCTCTGTATTTAGGGTTAATTGTGTTTACAAGGAAAGCACTAACAACAACTTATCACCAAGAATTCTGAAACCATACAAATTTGTACCTGAGAAGAATTTTCAATGGGGAAACCAAATCAGGTCAACCTCAATCATGGCTTATTAAATTACAGCTGGTCCCAAACTGTTTGATATTCAAGCAGCTAATTAGCAATGGAGATAGCTAATTCAAACTCTGGGCTTTGATCTCTTGGTTCACCCAATATTTATTAGGTTTATTTTAAAAGGAGTGGAGAAGCAAGCATCCTGAAAGCTGGAGGAGACAGTCTGAACAGTAGTTTACTTATAATTTACAGACTTGTGGTACTTAATATATAATGCAATAATCTTCCCGGTGCCATTTGTCATGTGGATACGGCCACAGATTATAGCTTAGGGCACTGCATCTGTGCACAGATCTGGCAGGAAATGGTCTAAAATCTTGAACAGCTGAGCATGATGTTTTGGTATAGCTGGAAAATTCAACCTCTGCTCCGAAGGTCACTGCATGCTTCTGTCCTGACAGCCCAAATTGTTAAGCATGTGACTAATATGCATCCAGAACACAGGCTGCCTGACGTCTGCTACAAGCTTGATGGCTGGTTAGTGGCTAGTCTTAATTTTATGTGACAATCCTATGTAGGAAGTGCTGTGTGGGTGACTAAATGGAGCATATTGATGTCCCACTGGGTGTAGCCTCTGTTGTTTTGACAAATTCTCCTTAGCATTTATCAATCAGGCTTCAATGGGGAGTGTGCTGAATATCTAATTCAGACATGCTAGTCAGGGCTAATAGAGCAAGATAGCACGTTATTCAATTTGTACTTGTTAGCGATGTCCCACTGTCACTGGGCAATTTACCTTCACACTTCACAAATGAAAAGAGAAATTTGCTGGGCTTCAAACACTTACATGAGTTACAAGCAAAATTTTAATTAGCATGTCATTACAGCAATAATTTATTGCTTCTTTGTAGTTTTCCTAGCATGCAGTTTGTGCTTTTCCTATTTTAGAAGTGATGTCTGTGCCCCAGGCTTATGAAGCAGGTAATAATAAGGACAGCTAACAAGCTTTAGTAAAAGATGCATATTGATGTTTTCTTTGTGTTTTACATACTTACATATGCAGGGGGATAAAATTGATCTCTGTTTTGTTTTTTTTTTTTAACCAATTCTATTTTTGATATTGTCTTTGTTTATTTCAATGGTTTTACTGTTCTTCCTATTTATCACACATGTGGACCCACGAATGAAGGCTCACTCTGTTGTAAAACCACTTGCTATGAGCAAGAGGCGTGACTGTAGTTCTTCCAGGGTAATCACTTGTGAATATACTAGTTCTTTTCCAGATGGTGGGCAACACAGCATTCACTTTTTCTACCATTTATTGAGAACTATCCGAAAGCAGAGTCTTTAATCAGCTGGCAAATAAACATGTTAAGAAAAGGGATGAAAAAGAGGAGTTAGTAGTTGTTCCTGTGTATCTTCAGTCTGGCTTCTTCAGAGTAGGAGTGTCCAAATGCAACTTGTGCTCTCCAAGCCAGAAAGAAACAAAGGAGACAGCAATGAAAGTACAAAAATGACCATTTTAAATGGATCTATATATAAATGGAATAAAGATGCTCATCACAGTTGGCATATTTTGAAGGGCATCTTGGTGAAAACCTTTTGCCTGAAAGGCCCAGTCAGATTACTTAGAATTACAAGGAATGGTATCTCACAGGAAGTAGGTAAGTCAAGGAAAATAAACTCAACCGATGTCATTCAGTATATATTACCCAATCTTTAAGAATAGAGCTTAATGACTGAATTTCCCCCTGAGATTTCTATACTTACAGCAAATATGCATACATTTGTAAAAAAACAAAACAAAACAACAGCTTTGTGATATTAGGTAGACTAATGACATAATCATTGTGTTTAGTATCTTCAAAAAATATCATGTATGTGGTTTGGGGCCTGTGTCTGGGGGCCACTGCCCTTCTGGTTTCAGAGCATTGAGTGTGTGTGTGTGTTCTGTTATTGTAAAAATCATCCCTGCTTTAGAAGGGCACCCCTGAATATTAGCAGCAACATTTTATCTTTAATGCAATTTTATCTTTTTTCTATTTTAAAGGAAAGGTGCAAGAGGAATGAAGATGAGAATGTAGGTAGAAAAAGAGAGGAGGAAGAAGCATCTTTATCTAATCTATTTTATCTAGTTGTTGATCTTGGTTGTTGCCCAAGGCAGTACATCTCCCCCCAGTCCCCGCACCCTGCTCCGCTGCCCCCCAATGGGATGTATGAGACACATGCCCAGCTGAAAGTGGCAGACCCAAACCCAACTTTAACCAGGGCACACCAGTACAATTGTATCTTAATACAGTTCTTTCAGAGAGAATCCGAGGCTTGTGAATGATCATGGAATATCAAATATCAGTAATTAAGTAACTTAACTTGTATTTCAATTTTATGGAGGAATACCAAGTAAGCATACAGTTTTCTATTTTTAAGAGGAAAGAAGGAAGGCAGGAATAAAGGCAGGTAGGCAGCAGGCTGAAAGTAAGAGAGAAGAGGAAAACCCCTTTTATTTATTTAGTTGTTAATTTTAGCTGTAGTTTTAGCTCCCTCCTGGTCTCAGGTCATGAACCTCATTCTTTGGCCTGTATGTGGACTGTTCCCCAGGCATGGTGCTAACACTGAAACAGCAGGACACACCCAGCATGCACTTTTTTTAAATGTTGGATCAATCCATACATGATGATATACTAAGAGAAATACATATTTTTTTTAACCAAGTGACAACATTGCATTTCTAGTACTTGTTTAGTTTAATAGGTAGGTAGATAGCTAAATACATACATACAAAACACACAATCATGCATGCAAGCACACTCCAGATGTACAAATAGGCTGACAGTACCTTTCTTTCATATTTCCTGACCACCCTGTCTTTTTAATGTCAATTTTGCCCCAGTTTTTAATAAATCATAGCTATCTTTAACATGAGTCAATTGAGTTGTCCTGGGACCAGTGTGTTGAGATGGTCCAAAAGCAGGTGTCCCTTCCCCCCGCACCTGCCATCATTAAAGATGACCCTTGTCAGCACTGATAGAGGTGGGCCAGCTATTGCTGTTCTTGCCTGCTGTGAGGAAACAGGAACCTTGGGAAGAGGATTCCCCTTCTCCTGCATGCTTGTTTCTTCTAAGGGAGAAGAACACCACAGCACAGTGGAGTCACCAGTAAGTACTATGACCAGACCACACATTGTTAGTATGTGATTGCCCATCAGCATCACATAATACTTAACTTGCTGCTGACCTGGCTGCTTTACTCCTGCTTGGATTGCTCGGTCTCTTCACCTGTCCTTAGTCACCAGCACATAACTCTGCTGTTTTTGCCATCCCAATGTCCCATTTTTGTTACAAGGAAATGCAGGTATGAAGCACTATTCTATCTTCCCTCATCACACTGTCCTACTTCAGGTACCCTTGAAATAAAAAAACTAACTCTTTGTTATTTGCTTATTTTAGGATTCTCTTTGTTCCACTTTCTTCACTATGTCTTAAAGAAGGCAGAAGAATGTAATATTTTAAAAATAGGAGATGAAAACTATGGATGTTAGTGAGCTTAAGCTTTTATTGGAATCAATACATATTTTAGAATATTGCTATGAACATGAAACTATTAGGTGCTATAGTTTATACAAACAAATCTCAGAATGGAACAAAACATGTAATATATTACAACTTTAAATAAAAAGTATCCTGAAGTGAAATTAAATATTCCATAAGAATGAGAGAAGGGGAATCTCACATCAAGTTGAGAATATCAGGGTACTGTCATGGAAAAGATAGCTTTTGACATCAGCCTTGATGAAATGGTAGTATTTCAAATTATAGAAATATGAGAGTAGAGAAGAGCACATCAAAGAAAGAAATCAACAATAAAAGTAGGCAAACAAAACATTAAAAAGAAATTAAAAAAAAAAGGCAGAGTTGAAAAGTTACAGAGTTTAACTGGTGTAGGGTTTGTGAAGAAGGTGAGTACCAAAGCTAAGGCAGGAAAGATTCTGAGGCTAGATCACGAAGCGCTTAATGAATACTTTTAATGTGTGCTTCTAATTTAATATGCAGCAGAGAAACTTTAAAGAATTGTAAAGAGAGACTGAAACTGGAGAAGCATGGTGGGAGGATGGATAGCAGCAATGTGTAGGGTGGATTAGTTTAGGGATTGCTTACAGAGAGAAGTTTAGATGCTCTTAAAATAATTTAATTGAGGATTTTGTTAAGAATCTCATGTCAGGGAAGAGATAAGATAAAACTCTATGTGAGTAATGAATCCAAGAATTTTAGCTACTTCATTGTGCTTCAGTTCAAATTCTATTTTAATCAGTAATACAAAAATAGTGGTTGCATCCAAAATAGGTTTGTAGCATATTTGGTTGGTGTCTGTTTTTGCTAATCTAAAAATATTAAAAGTGCAGACCACTGAATATGTGTCCGTCTGTCTATCCATCTATCTATCTATAGAATTATCATTTATAGAGATAAGAGAAATGAGAGGGGAGAGAGAGGATAGGAAAGAAGGGAAGGAGAAACCAGGTAGGAAGAAAAGAGGGAGGGTGGGAGAGCACACTCTGAATGGGATCAATTCTGAGTTGTTTTTATTTGGCGAAATTCAAGAATCAGATTTTTAAATTATACCTTTTTTTCTTTGAGTTTATTATAGTCCAGAGGAAGTTTCTCTCAAATAGAAATGCTGTTTGTATCTCTGAAATTTGTATGCACAATCTGAGATTATAACCTCCATGTACTTGATTACTGCTCTATCACCTTTAAGATGAGTAATAACCAGAAAGCATATATATATCTATATATCTGTATATATACATGTGTGTATGTATATATACATATGTGTATGTATATATACAGATATATATATATACACACACACACAAAGCAAAGTGTTAAACTTTTTATTCTACAGATATCCAATTCAAGCTATACTAGTGATCTTTTTTAGTTAAACAGTATTTGTATATTTCAAGGTAAATTGACTCTAATTTTCAAAGCTTAAATATATTTTTGTCAACAAATGATCTGGATTTAGAATAGGTAAATATTCTTTTGTTAAAAAAAGACTCAGCTACCTAAAATCTGATTCAATCGCATGAAATATTTTTCTATTTTAAATATCATTTTTTCACTTTTAGTATTTCATTCTCTGTTTTAAACAACTCAGTGCAAATATTGTTATTTGTGCATTTCAACAGAAAATCAGATATACATTAATGGGTTATTTTCTGCAAGTCATAACATAAAATCTACAATAAAAACAAAACTCCTATCCTTACACTAACGTGTGCTCTAAATTCATTATGTATTTAATTTGCCAATTTGGTTTGCAAGAGACACATTTTGTTTAACCCAAATTACAATCAGATTGACAAATTTGCCTTCCTTAAAAAATGCTAAATAAGGAGTTGAAACAGTGCTTCTAAACCTTCCTTCATTGTTTTTAAAATGACTCTTAATTATTTTTGTAATTGATTGGACTGAGGTCTTTTGGTGAATTGAAGCACCTTCATTTACTCTTCAAAATACCATATATTCTTTTCACAATAGGTTATGGATTTATTACTCTCTGCTCAATTATAGGGAAAATGAGCTAGCTATTCACTTAAGACACCACAAAAATAATTCAAATTGGAAAATAAGCAAAGATAAATAAGACAAATTGGACATAATAATTAGTCATATTTCCAAACAAGAAGATGCATAACAATTCAAATTCACTTCACCCATAGAATCATTAGGACATGGCAATTTAATTCTTATGGCAAAATAAATGTTTCTTTTACTTCTGAAATTATTAATTTGGTCACGTTGTTGCATTAGTCTTCTTTCCTCATATATATAGTTTTTAACTTACATAGTTTTTAAACATGTAAATTATAAGAAAATATTAAAATTTTTATGCTAAAGTAACCAAATGGAAATGTAAATCGACACCTATATCTTCCTAACCTCTGCATTCAATCCATTAGCTCCTAGGGATTTTACCTTTTAAATATTTTTGCATATATCCAAATTGCTGCAGCCATCTCCCTCTCCCAAATCCAAAATGCTAAATGCTTTTTCTCACTTAACAAGAAAGAGTTGCTTTCAGACTTTAAATTTGTTTTCTACAATGTAACAAAAGCAAGCTTTACAAAATGTGTATCTGCTCAGATCACAATTGGATTTAGAACTTCATTTCCTATTGTGAATAACTCCCATATCCAAATAGCTAATCAATGTAAAATCTATAGCCAAAAAAAAAAAAAAAAAATCACTGTTAGAAGATGATAGGAATATAGGAAATGTTTATGATGTGAAAGATTTAAAAAATAACAAAAACCAAAAAAGCAGAAGATCTTTGCAAAAGAAACATATTAGAACAGTGACATTTTAAGCAATGTTTTTATTTTTCAATTTTCCAAATTGTTTCTTTGGTGAACTATTCCTTTAATACTATTATTTGTAAAGAACAAGCAAGCAGTTTTGAAGAATAAACCAGCAAATAAACACAAAGATAAAAAGTTTAAAACAAAAATGTTTCCGCCATGCCCTGGTGGCTTAGCAGGTAATTTCACTGTGACACAGCCCACATGCATCCTAAGCACCAGGGTTTGAGAACTAAGGCAGGGAACGACCAAGATGAACAACTAAATAAAATAAAGTGCTTCCTCCTCCTCACTCTTCCTGCCTGCCTACCTGCTTGTCTTCATTCCTGCCTGTACCTTTCCTTACAAAAGTAAAAAATGTTAGAGTCTGTATGAGTAAGTTGTGTTCATAAAACCACTCCAGCATGAGCTGAGTTCTGAATAATGATCATCTCCTAGTAATTTTTAGGCAAATTGCTCATCAAATGAACACAATAGAAAATATAATAGCATGAAAGTATGATTTTCTGGGTACTGAACCAGAAAGAACAGTGAAAATAAGCATGCATTTAATTCTGCGTTCATGTGAAATGGATTCATTTGAAAACTCCAAACCAATGAACTCACACTTTTCCTGTTCTCTCCCACCGTTTTCCTTTTACACTGATGGGATGGGACGTGTTCACATTTTAGGGATAGGTAAAGTTGCATACTCCTGCAAATGACATTGACATTGAAAGTTTAATTTCCTTTTTTTCTTCTGTCGATGAACTGGCACTTTCAAAGAACACCTTAAAAAAAATAACAAGTCACTGAATAGAATATCCATCACAGACCATGTAATCTATTGTTTCTAAGTCCCTATGGGATGCATTTTCTTATTTCAATTTCACTTATGAATATTCACCTAAGGTCACCCAGATAGTAAGTGGGGAGATGGGAATTAAATCACAAACCACTGAGGACTCTAGTTTTCTTTCCCAGGCATCACCTGCCTCCCTGGGAGTTAACTATGTGGCAGTGTCCCTTTTAGAGCTATGAAATAGATGCCCCTCTTAGTTTTTATTTTTATTGCTAAGAAAACTCTTGGTAAAGCCCTAAAGAAAGGGGTGAGTGCTCTTCCTCATGTATGTGTTCTTCCAGTCACTCACATGCATATTTTTAACATACAAAGTACCCCTCTAGTGCTTGAGATGATCTGCTGACTAATAATATATGCTTATTGCCCTCTTGGGTCTAATAAACACTTTGAAGAGAAAAGGCTACATTATGTGAGAGAGGCACCAGGAGGGGTTTTTGGCAGAAAGTAGCACAAACCGACTCAGGCCAATTTAAGCTAAAAAGATTCTTTTTTTGGAAGAGAATTGGAGTAGCCTAGAGACCTGGAGGAAAAGCCATACAGCGACTCTAGCAGCTATGCTGTGATAGATACCATTTCTTAGCACTTTCTGTGTGCCTGGTCCTATACTGTTCTGAAACTATTGACATCTTCACTTCATATTGCATTACGGTAGGTACTGTGATTATAATAGCTATTTAGTAGATGAAGAAACTGGGACACAGAGCCGTTAGGTAACTTGCCTGAAGTCTCATCATTGTTCAGGGCACTGCTGTGACAATGACAGAGCTCCAAAAGGCTTTCATTTTTGTAGCGCTTCTCTCAAGGTTCAGATTCAGGGCCCCAGATCTGGGTCATATTCTTGACTCTAGACAAGGAATGGATAGTTTCCTGAGGTGGTCATGAAACAGGCACAAACAACATGTCTACTGTATTGTAGCGATAATAAAAACAGACTACAGTGAATGAGGACATGTTTACACACTAGTGAAGTTGCTAGCTTTGAGGAGTAGAGATATTGCCTCATTACGCAGGATTCTCAGCCCAGGGTAAATTGAAACCAGGCATTTGGCCACTAAGCCAGGGTGACCCAGCTTCCCAATGACTAGACAGATGTCATGTAGGCACTTTCGCAGGGAAAAGAGAGGCCAGAATGAAAATCTTACAGTGAGAAATTCTTGTCAGAGTCCTGACTGGCCTCCTTAGATATTTGGCTTAGGGTCAAAGGGTCATAAATGAAGGGTATAGAGATAAAGTATCAATATGGTGGAATTCCTTAAGCTAGTTTTATCACATTGGCAACCACTCACCGTGGTTTATCCATTCATACCCTTCAATCCTGGCCTGTCTACTTGAAGAAGAGAGCAGACAACTTCAAGAAATTGTTCTGGTTTCTTCTTATTGCTCATTCAACAAATATCTATGAAGATCATCTTATACAAACATGACAGACACGATTCCTACCCCACCACCGACTGAATCCTCTGCTATCTTGGGTGTCATACATGGGAACACAGAGGAGAATCATTAACAGAATCTTGGGGGTAATTAGAGAAGACTCTCAGAGGAAATAATCTTTTTAAAACTGATTTTATTGAAGGAACAGTTCATCATAACATTACATAGGTCTTAAATATGTAATATCATAATACATTAAGTTCACCATTACTTCAGTTTTTCCTTCAGGAGACAATCAATCCTTCTTACCTAGTTTGCCCACCCACTCCTCACCTTTACTTTCTGCAAACACTAATTTGCTTTTTTTTTTTGACTGAAGGTCAGTTTTTGCTTCATCTAGTTCACTTGTTTACTCAGTATCTCTATATACCTCACATCTTTAAAAGGTGAGCAAATTGGGTAAAAGGTATCAATTATATGAAGCATAAGAAAATTGGACTGTTAGTGGTAAACTTAATGTGGTATATACAGATGTCAGTGTATAATGACACATAGTATAAGCTTTTATAATGACACACATTATAATCTTTTATAATGCAATGTTACTTCAACAAAATTTTGAAAAATAAAAGGAGAATTTGAAGGAATAAAAAGGAACTGGGGGAAGACTTGCATCCAGCAGAGGACTATATGGGGTAAAGGCAGACAAAAAAGTTGTTACCTGTACTGACAGGATGAGCAATAAAGAGTATGTCTGATGCTTCAGTTGACTTGGAACCAAGATAAGGTAGGTCTAGAAATACCATAATATCAACCATATAAAAAAGAAGAATTCAAAGACAGTGAGATTCAATCTTTATATATATATATATATATATATATATATATATAGTTTTTTTTAAAGGAAAGTTGCAGGTAGGAATGAAGGCAAGTAGGCAGGCAGGAAGAGAGAGGAAGAAGAAGCACACAATTTTTCATTTAGTTGTTCACATTGGTTGCTCCCCTGGGCCTGGGACTCAGACCCAGGGATATGTGACCTGTACCCATTGAAGGTAATTCACCTAACCTCTTTTCCACCAGGACACACCAAGATTCCATCTTATCAGTGAGAATCTCCAATACCTTGGGAGACAGAGGATTTTTAGATGAGTCTCTTTTTCCTTAATTTTGGTAATATTTGGCTTTATTTTTAAAAATTCTATTGAGGTAACATTTTATTATAACATTAAGTTTCACATGTGCATCAGTATATATCAACATCTGTATATACTACATTAAACTAACCACTAGAAGTCCAGTTCTGTCCTTCACCATACAATTGACCCTTTTTTACCCAAATTTCCATCCCTCTTTCTCCTTCTCTTCTGGTTCTCATCAATTTGGTCTTGTAGTTTAAAAGTTTGTTTTTACTTTATTTATTTCAGTTACTCCTTTTTTACTTTATGTACTGTATTTCAATGAAATTATGCAGTGTTTATCTTTCTGCATTTATATTATCTCACCAAGTATAAGTCCTTCTATACTGTGGCAAAATAGAAAGACTTATCTTCCCTAATAGCTGAGTAATATTCCATTTTGTGTATATATATATATATATATATACATATATATATATATATATATATATATCATGTCTTTGTTCATTCTCACTAAGATTGTTTCTAAATCATGGCTATTATAAATAATGCTCAAAAAAATATGGGAGTGCATTTATCTCTTGATATAATGAGTTTTAACAAATTCTTTTGGTAAACACTCAGAAGTGGGAAAAGTTACCCATTGCAATGAATTTAAATTTTTTTCATTTTGAGGAATTTTATATTGCTTTCCATAGTATCTACACCAATTTACCTTCTCACAAATGGGGTACAAAGTCTCCCTTCTCTTCATGAGTCTTGCAATATGATAGATTCATTTAGCAGAACAGAAGAAAAGAAACATCTGCAGGAGGAAAAACCTGGGTAGAAAGGTAAAACACCCTTTTCCTTGTTTCCTTTGTGTGAGATTTCACCAGCTCACTTATGTCTCTTAGCCCCTTATTTCCTTCATTTCTCCAATTCTTGCTCATTCTTCTAAATCCTCGTGGTTGCATTCTCTGTGAAATGTATACTTCACAGAGATAGTTATCTTTAAATACAGAAGTAGCAATAGGTATTTTCCTCTTTGCTACTGAATCTCTTGTTTTGTCATATATGTATTCTCCAGGACTTAGCATCATTGGAGAACATAAGTGTTTAGTGGTTTTGATTTGCCAATTTATTTATTAATGAGTAAGCAAAAGGGGAGAAGGTCTGGCATAGTGGTTATAAGTGTGGTTCTGGAGTCAGAATACATTGATTCAAATTCCAGGTATGTTATTTTCTACACGTGAAACTCGGGTCAATTGTTTCAACCTTGGTCTCTTTTGTTGTAAAATGGAGATAATAATAAAATCTCTTCTAGACTTCTTGGAACATAGAATATGAGATATGTAGCAACATGCCTGAACATAGTGATTACGCCACAGAGGTTAGTTGTTGGTAGCGTGGCTGTTATAATATTCTCTCACGTTGTGCACTTCGGTGGCAGCAATATGGATAAATACACTAACATTAGAAGTTGTAGGAAAAAGTCCCCAGAAAAAAAACAGTCTATATCTTGACTGAATCAAGAAAGAATAATAAGAATAGAGAGGTAGAGTCATGTCTGTATGACAATTTGTTGACAAATTTGTTAGACAAGTCCACTCAGTACAAGAACATAATGTGCTTCCTTGAACTCATAATGAGATTGGAGGAGTTCAGTCAAAGCTAGAGAATCTTTACAAAATTGCAAATTCATGTGTATTTGTAATTCTCCTGTTCTCTTTTAAACCGTGGTCTTTGTATAGCTTTCTGTCCCTCTCATCATGTGTTCACATGTCCTTGAGTTCATCCTAAATTCTCCTCCTCTGGCTTTCTAATTGGACAACCCTTTCCCAAAATTTCTTCCCTTCCCTTCCGTGACCCACTTCAACTTCACACCCTTAGGTGGGCTCATTCACCCAGAGTTAGTAAAGAACAGTATTTTTAAATTAAGACTATATTCAATTATTTAAATATGTATTCAAGTACTTTTGGAGATTGCATTTGTTCCAGACACTAGGAGACTTAAATTGAGAACCTTTCTCTAATAGATATATTTTTATTTCTAATATAAAAATCAAGTCATTGGTTATTCAGTTTATATGAAGTAACAGACAGTGTGAGAAAGGTAGGATGGGATCTTCTAAAACTATAAATAATCATCTACTCTTTTAATATGAAAACATTATCCTAATTTACAGATTTCATGACTACTTATAACAATGGTCAGAAAAATAGGGAAAGATAATTTTTAAATACATAAGTACAACAGACATGTCTTGCAGTTATTACCTATCATATGCCTAATTCTTGGCATTTGTGAAGTTTTCAGTATCAGCATATAACACAGTGGTTAACAGCACAGATTAAGACTCAGGCATCTTTGGGTTTAAAGCCCAGCTTTCATTCCTACTAGTAGTGGGACCTTGGGTAAATTGGTTCTCTATGTTTGTTTCCCTAATTTGTACAATGAAGCTTCAGGGTTGTTAAAGATCAAATAATTTTGTTTAAATAGTTATCAATATTCAGTGTTTTGTTTTTTTTTTAACATACAAAGTAAGTATGGTACTGACATCTGGAATTTATCAATGCTAATTTCTCCTTCTACATCATGTGGCTCCATGTGCATTTCTGACACATATGCATACACTCCACATCCACAAGCACTCTCCAGGGCACGAAACCCAATAAATGTATAATCTCACAAACCCTGCCTCCCTCTCTCACATTTATGTATATTTACAGCATCTAGCCACAATAAAATATCTATGTTTTAGTCTTTTTCCTCTTTCTTAGTACAATGAAACATGACCATATTTTATACTGGCTCCTTTCCAGTGTAATCTAAAATCTAAGTATTACTCAAGGAAATTGTTACAGAGCAAAGGTTGAACTAACAGACATGTATAATCCATTTTGGGAATGAATCTTTCTGAAATTAAACTTTATCATTGACCCATAGCCTCTCAGATTGTCAGGATCACCTGGGTGCCTGGGGTGGTAGAGAAATAAGAATAAAGAATATACATAATGAAATACTACTCAGTTATCAAAAAAGATGAAATCCTGACATTTGCGTGAACACGAATGAACCTAGAGGGAATTATGTTTAGTGAGATAAGTCAGAAGGAGAAAGACAAACAGACTACGATGTCACTCACATGTGTTTTACAGAGAAACCAAACAAAAAGTGAAATAAATCAAACAAAATTAAACTTTTTTGTCTATAGAATCAAATTAATGTTACCATAAGGAAAGAGGGAAGAGGGTGGGCAAAATCAAGTCTGATATCAATTATGTGATGAACTTAATGTACTATATACAGATGATGATGTATGATGATGTGCCTCTTTCATCTATATGATGTCATGGTGCAATGATCCTTCAGTAAAACTTAGAGGTAGAGATTTTAAAAAACAGTAAGAAGCAATTGTCAGTTTAATCATTCTTTAACTTTCACTCTAGTGTTTTCATCTTCCTTTAGTGAGAATTTGCTTTTCTCTATTTTTTAATTTAGAAAATCATACATGATTTCCTGATTTTAGCTATCATATCAAACTGAAAAGAGTTGACTATAGCAACAAAATGTTGCAACTCTGCCAAATAAGGCTTAGTGGTGAATTTAAGGAGAAAAATCACACAAGTCACTAACTTGGTATTTTGCACACTGAGTAAACAAGTTAACTCAGTTTGTCACTTTCCCTCTGGACACAATGACATCATGTTGACGTTTCTTGATATCAGAATCCACTGACAAAATCACACACACACAACATACACACACAAACATATCTTCTCATGAATTTTTAGATAAATTTTGGAAACTCAAAATGAACTAATAGCTTTATGCATGTTTAAGGACCAGAAAATCTGGTAAAGAGGTAATTTATTTGAACTCAAACTGCATAATTGGCTTAGAGACATTCACATATGCCCTGTTCTATGGCCATTAAGTGTGCTTGAAAATTCTATTGAAAGAAAAGTGGGCTCTGCATGAGCATGGCCTGGGGATAGAGTGATAGTTCTCTCCAAAGCACATTTGAATCTCAGGAGGCACCATTGTGTAAGACAGAATTTATAGTCCAAGCTAAATTTATGTTCTAGTGTGAAGTTCACCAGTTTCTTATTATGAGATTTTTCCTTATGACTATCCTTACATAAGAGAGTTTATAAATGATGAATAGAATTCCTAAAGTATTATAAATTTGTATTGTTTATGATGCTTTCAAATTTTAGCTGAGCGAGTATGTGTGTGTGCATTTGTGCATGTGTGAATATTAGCTGCTAAATAACAGATATACAAAATTATTCTTTAGGCCTTTGTTTTAATGGCTGTGTTAAGCTTGAATTCTCAAATATTATAAATATATAACATTATATATATTATCAATATAAACTGTATAAGCTATAAATTTCTATTTTATGCTTATATAAGCATTATATGTAACACATAGAGTTATCATTAATGGTTATTTGTTATAATTGTTTTGTTTTTTCTAAATTGTTTCTAATTGTTTCTAATTGTTTCATTTTTTCTTCAACATTTCCTTAAGATATTTTCAGAAAAAACTAATGTGCTTGATATTTACTACAAATCAAAAATCTAAAATAAACTTTTTATAATTTATTGTATTTTTTTCAGTGAGCTACCAATAAAAACATAATAGTTAAATTTTAGTTAATATTACTTTGATATATAATAGCACACTTATTGCATGTGGTTATTACAGATTTCATTATTTCAAAAGCAATGTGAAATGTTTGCAATTTGGAAAAATAGTTTATATAGCAAAATGTTGATAACAAGAGGTAGGTTTTCTACTTTAAAACTAATGTCTTATATTTTTCTTCTTCTAAAATGCTTGTGAACATACACAGTTAGAGTCTTCCATTTTATATCAAGGATGCTGTTAGTTATTTTAAGCTGAATTTCAAAAAGCTGAAGTTCTTAAAAAATGTAGTCTCAAATATTTTTATAATAAAATATGTAGATAAAAAATTTCAGCAGTTTAAGTGATTCACAGAAAATTGTGAAACTGGGCAACTTTCATTGCCTTTTTTCTTTAAACTTCTAAGAAATAATTTAAAAGTAGCTAAAGATTTATTCTTATATCATAGAGGTGTTTTTATAATACAGCAAGTCAGTTCGTTTTTCTTCATTGCTTTGATATGATTCTAGACTTTCATAAGTTCAGTGTTATTTCTATTTCAGAGAAGTGTGTAGATAAATAATAGACAGAAATGTACATAGATAATTAATAGCTATAGATACATGTAGACTGTATATATACATATATGTACATATAATATTATATACATATGTGTACTATATTATATATACATGTATACTATGCATATAATATTATACACACATACTATGTATATACACATACATGCAGGAGATTGGGCAGATGGATTCAAATCAAGAAGTTGATAAAATAGTCATAGAAAAATGTAATGATGCAATAGAAAGAAGCTTCAATTAGAAATCAGGAGAACTTTGACCTCTTAGGCAAGCCAAAGGTAGCCTCTTTAATAACCCTTAGTTTTTCTCATTTAACAACTGTGCACCTATAGGAAAACACAAAGAAAATGGGCAGAGAACTGCTGAGAGAAACATACATTACATGTACATATGCAAGTGGTTTTTAAAATCTCATTTATTTTGCAATCTAAATTTTTTCTTGCAAATTAAAATGTCATGGTCCCTTCTATACACTTCATACTTGTGATTTCAAACTCAGTAACTGAAAAGAGATGAAATCTTCCATGTAAAAGACATATAGAGGATGCTAACATGAACATTAATACTCACTAGCTGAATAAAATTGGTAAGCAAATTAGCACATTTTTTCTTTCCTGGACTTGCATGGAAAATAGATATGGAATAGCAAGTAAGATTCTTCTCTCTTTTGAAATCCCTTCAACTTCCATGAGAAGTCATCTAATGATGTTGAGGAACATTCACTTGGAATGATCCATACCCCTCACATGGACAATGACGCAGGGGATAGGGTTTGATTGGTTATAGAAATGTAATGTTCACCATATTTTAAAGAGATACATTTTTCATTTAAGAAAAAAATATTGTAATGAAAATAAACTTCTCAAATTTCAGACTTGGAGAAATCTTTGTATTTTCATTATCTATAAATTCTTATGAAACACCAAACATTTGCCAACAATAAACACTTCTCCAATGCCCAGGAAATCTGGAAAGACCAGAATCTAAAATAATATGAACAGATTCACATGTTTAATTATTGGAGAATCTCTTTTTTGAAGCACCTTCTTTTATTATTTTTATTTCGTTGGCTCACATTGGTTGCTTTCATCTGTCAATTACATTTTTCCAACGATACCATCTTACTGAGCCTCCTTCACAGAAACAGATCTAAGGTATCCTGTTATATAATTTATTAAATAAAATTATAAAATTTATTGAAAATTTTAAAAATCGCAAATATTGCAAATATAACGAAGTCAATATGATTGAATAATACCATGGTAAGTTTTTATCTTTATTTTTAGGTTGTTGTTACTTTAAGTATATATTAATTAAAATTTACAAATGAAATTGACGTTGAAAGTAAAAGCAAGTGTAATTTAATAAAATCCTATATTTGTGTACATCGAGAGCTGACTTCAAAAAACCAAAAACCTAATATTTAACATGTGCTTATTCTAAGAAATGCATGTTTTTCTTGTAAATTAAAATAAATGACAAAGCAAAGTTTTCATCTATCCTGTATTGTTTTTCCTTTTGACCTTTCAATACTCAAATTTGAGGATGCTTCGTGGGTTTGGTGGAGTATTTGAACTGACACCTAATTTAAAAAATAAATAAATAAATAAAACTCAGCGGCACCAGAAAATCATGGTCCCCAAACAATAAATTCTGCCCTCTCAAATATCACTTAAAGATGAATACATTTCGGGAGTTGAAAGGTAGCGAGCACCTGCGGCACAAACCTTAAATGAAAAATAAAGACAACCGGGGTGTAGGGTGCCCTTCCTTCTTCAAAATAAAATTCTTTACAGCACGCAAGACAAATGGCACAAAAGTGAAAGGGCAGTGGCGCAGATTGGATAGGCTTACAGCGTAATTGAATTAAGACTGTGTGCCACATATGACCACAAAGCGGGCCTAGGGCTGGGGCCGCTGAATGGAGGTGGCTGGCTTGTCAATAAAGACCCTTTAAACTGGTTAAATGCATCCTAAGTGTGTGTGCAGAGAGCTTTCTAGCTAACAGGTGGCTGGGGAAACCTCAGCTGGTGCCACACAGGGCTGTCGCATTGACCTTCTTTAGGATAATTTCAGCCCCCTTTTTAAAAAAATTTGTTACTGTACTTGCTTTGGTGGAAACAATTTAGGGATGAATAATTTCTTTGGGTCCCTAGAGGCGCCGGTGGCTTGCTCTCCCCCTCTCCCTTTTCTCTCTCTCTCTCTCTCTCTCTCTCTCTCTCTCTCTCTCTCTCTCTCTCTCTCTCTCTCTCCCCCCCCCACTCTTTTTCTCTGTCTTGCAACTGAATTAACATAAAGGAACAGTGACAACAGCAAGCTGAAAAGCATAGCTGGTGGGAGGATTAAGTATATCATTGAAAGGAATTATGTTGTAAATGACTGGGAGGGGTAGGGGCTTCAGTCCCTTGGTCCCATCTGGTCCTTAAAGAATACCTTGTCGTAATTACCCCCAGATGGTTTGTGCTCCACTGGGGTCTGGACAGCCAGGTGCCACTGTGCCCTGCTGGGTGTGATATTCATTGCTACATGCAGTGACAAAAATGGACTTTATTGAAACCTAATTTCTTCCAGGGTATTACACAAATATGAAATGAACCTAGCTCATCCAGAGAGCTTCATTTGTTTCTAAGCCCTAAGAGTCTCACCTAAGACAAGGCCGCTTGGTTATTTTACTTTTAACAATTATCTAAAAAGGAAGAAGCAAAAACAATTCCCAACATGTGTTGGATTTAATTCCGTATTTTTAAATAATAGAAGTAGTCAAGCTCAATGGCAGGTTTTTATTTCTTACTGTTAGGGACTTCTAATTAATAGTTAATGGTGATTTTCAAGGTCATGTTTGGATCATTTTATTGTTAAAATGAACAGCAAATAAATGAATCACAGTATATACAAATCTAAACACATTTCGGTATTTGCGAGCAAATATTTATATAACACAAATTTAATCATGCATTAGTTACTATAAAATATAACTCACATTTATGAAGCAAGTTTTGCACATTTGTTGTATTTTAACAATGATATCATTAAAAATAAAAGAATGAAAAGAACTCTTAAAGTTAGTTCTCGATGTACACAGATATAGAATTTTATTAAATTGCACTTGCTTTTACTTTCAACTTTAATTTCATTTGAAAACTTTAATTGATATATTTTTAAAGTAGCAACAACCTAAAAATAAAGATAAAAAATTATACTATTCAATCACATTGAGTTCATTATATTTGTAATATTGTGATTATTTTTTTAATTTTCAATAAACTTTATAATTCTTATTAATACATTATATAACAGAATACTTTAAATCTTGCTATTTTAAAAACAAAATATTCACCATCTCATGTTTTCCTATTGTAATTTTATGTGTTTTAGCAAAGTTAGTAAATTTGTAACTTTAAGTCATGAGTATATCGACATAGAATTTGGACATTTTTAATATGAAAATCAAACAGGACTAGGGTGGAGAGCAGAATATGAATACACTTGATACTTCTTCCTTTCCCCAGAAGCTATGATTATAAATTTTGCATAGTATAAGAAAATTATAAGCAGAGAGCCAATCTTAATGAGAATATTTTCCTTTAGTATATTTGAGCAACATGTGTTAAACTATGATAGTCAAAAGCAAAAAGATAAAGAAATAAAGATTCTTCTTGATACATTTTTGAGGGAGTTAAATACACAGACACTCAAATAGAGGGAAATGATTTTAAAGACTAGTATATTCTGTGTTGGAATCAGTTGTTCCACAACCTTAAACTTCATCAGCTGAGAAGAATAGGTTTCACATATTTTATAAATAAAATTTTGAGGTGAAACTGTAAATACACTCACAATATTCTATCCAAGTCTGACTGTATTTTTGAGGCAAAATAAACATTTTAGTGCCACAATATACGCACAATATTTAGACAGACTCAAGTGACGTGAACTAAGTTTGAGCTCTTGTCCCAGCCTGGTGTTCTCTGATTTGGGGTGTCCATTTAAACTTGATAAACTTCAATGTTCTCATCTGCAAAATAATTGCAACAGAGCTGACTTAAAAAAGATGAGGTGTGTTTAAATATCGATGTGTTTGATGATATTGTGAAGATAAAGGAAAGGGCGTGTTGGCGACAATGGTCCCAGAACTCATGGTTAGGGCTTGAATGGTGCAGCATGGATAGAACAGAGAAGGGAGGAGGAAGACATTTAGGAGTGGGGAGCTTTCATGACGACTTCAATGAAATTAAATATTCCATCTATTGATTCCACCTTTTTGTTTTTAAAAATGATGGAATAGACAAACTCAATGTAATACAACAAAAGGATTTGGAGTGAAAAAGTTTGATTTTCATCCCCCAATCCAATTTCTTGGATGCCTTTTGGTATGCTTTATTGTATAAGATTGTGTTTTTTAAAATAGAAGAGTCCTTTTGTCATTTTTCTCATCTTTGTCAATTGGAAACTTCTTCCTTGATACTTTAGTCAGTTACTAAGGGGAATTTGAGAAGATTTACATAGACACAAAAGAAATGCTTCTGCTTTCTTTCCTGACATACCTAACTCTCAGATTTCAAGATAATTTTTCTTCCATTTTGGACAATTTGTGTAAAATAATGGTTTGAAGACTCAGTGAAAACATTAGAAGAGGAAGTTGCTCTTCAGGAAGTTGCTATAGGTCATAGTTGATTTAATATAGCTCGTTTGTCAAGTAATAGCAACGTACTGGAAGTGTCTCCAGGATATTCTTAGGTAGATGATAGATAGACAGACATACACACACATTTACAAAAGCATTTAGCAGAATTACAGGTCATAAGAAATGAATTTGAATAGCTACATTACAATTTCAAAAACATTAGTTTTTAATATGACATTGTTCATAAATGAAATTAATAAATCTTAGAATTAGGTTCTTTAAGTTTCTCAACTCAAACTTTTCATCCCTTGCAATGATTTCTTATATATTTTTAAAAAATAACCAATTTCACCATGGAGAAGTTCTGCTAAGTTGTCCTTATTTTGAGTTGAACTATGCCTTCTCATAGTTCCATTTCTTGCTCCTTAAGCGCAGTAGAAAATACTCTGATATCATAGTGTCAAGCTGGTGCCTGGAGAGAAGTCCACATATAATCCAAGTACCCACGGATATACTCCAGGGACAAGGGAACAACTAAAATGAAGAACTAAATAAATTTAAATGCTTACTCTTTTTTGCCTGATGCCCTGGTGCCTGTCTTTCATTTCTGCTGTCTGTCTTCCTCAAAAAACAAACAAAACACAACTAAAGAACAATCTTCATTGCTAACCAACTTTAAATTGGAAACTTAGAATGCATGTTTGTTAGTTTTTCATTTCATCCTTTTCCAGGTTCTTTTGTACTCTTGTTTCCAGTTTAGAATTGCCCTCTATTAACTTTTCCCCAGTATGTCCGCTCCTAGTTAAAACATTTCTAAGATATCTCCTGCTCAAATCAAGATGCGTTGAACATTGGACTATTTCATATTCATTTGTGTATTTCCAATGCCTAACAGTGTTTGCCATGTAATATCCATACAATAAACATTTATTGAATAAATGAGCATCCAACAACTTACATTCAGCATTTATTATTTATATTATGCAAATGCAGAATACGAGCACAATAAGGTCGTTTTCAAAGTCTAAATGGGGGTTAGAAAAGAGAGAGATTATATCCAGTAATGTTTCTTGGAGACGTTTTGCAGTTTTTTTGATTGCAATATTCTTGGAGAATGTTTCCAATTTTAAAATATGGAAGTCAGGTGGGGGAGAGCATCCCAAGAAGACAGGATGGTGAGAGTAGAGAAACAGATTTAGGAAAGGAGTTCAAATTTGTAATTAATGGTGTATTCAGATTCTACTCCATACATAGAGACCATTGAAATGCTTTGAGAGTGGACATTTCACAAGACACGTGTGCTAAAAAGAACAAGAGAAACAGGGTAACATAAAGAAGTTAATTCTCTCTCTGGGCGAAGTAAAACAGCATATAAGACCAACACTACTGGTGCCCAAATCCCCAAGGCCTGCCTTCATCCTAATTATTACTGAATCATAGTTTTTAAGGGCTGTAAAACCAGAAAGCCTATTATGCTTTAGAGAAATACATTTCCTTCCAGATTTGGGTTCATTTTTCTTAACATTAATTGAATAATAATAGCACATGATCCATTCACAGTACCCAATATATAAAAACAAACTGTCTATGTCAACAGATGAATAGATAAAGTTGTGACATATACAATGCAATATTAGTCATGAGAAAGAAGGAAATCCTATCATTTGCAACATGGATGGAACTTGAGGACCTTATGCTCAGTAAGCTAATCCAAGCAGTTAAGCCAAATATTATATTATTTACATGTAAAATCTAAAAAAGATAAATATGTATAAACAAATTGCAGTGGTGACTACCCAGTACTAGGGCTGGTAAAATGGGGTAGATATTGGCAACAGGTATAGACCTGCAACTAGAAAATATTTCTGTAGATGTAAGGCCAAGCATAATGAGTGTAGTCAATGATGCTGTATTATATACTTCAGAACTGCTAAGTCTTAAATTTGCTCACCATTAAAAAATATGACACAGTAGAGTTGTTGGCTAATGCTATGGTAGTCATCATATTGCAACATATACATATATCAAATCAAGTTGTATATGTTGACCTTAAACATACAATGTGAAGTCAATTATACCTCAATAAAAACTAAAAATAACAAATCTTTAAAGATCTTTTAAAAAACCTATAAACTTGATGAATTAGCACATGGAACTTGCTACACAAAGGGCACAGGAAAAGAGGAGGGAAAGGAGATTGATCGATGAATGTGGAGAAATTTGAACCCAAAGCGATTTCCTGGATTAAAATGTAAATTTGGACTTTGACTTTGGTATCTCTGGATACTTTGAAAAATAAAAAATTTTCTAAAATGTCAAAATGTTTCTTCTAAATATGGAGTGGAAGACTGTGGGTTAGGATGTTAGATTCTCAGCACAGACATTGTTTAATAAGATAGAGGATTAGTTTTGTGAGATGAAGAGATCTATGAGGGATAGTATATCAGCTTGCTTCCTGTGATTGAATTGTACACTTTAAAATGGTTAATATGGTAGATTTTATGTCATGTGTACTTTACCACAAATTTTTAAAAACAATTAAAATTCTTTAGACCCTTCCTTCTGTACCCTCCCCATTCTCAGAAGTTAAGCCTTTCCAATATTTAATCAGTAGGTTGAAATAGTTGCATACTAAGAGATTGTTGAGGAATATAACCTTGAATTCAGTGAGGTTTAATGTTCATCAAATGCATGGTCGGACAACATAAATTTGTTAAGGAGTGCCTGAATGAAATATAGTCTATGTATCTCTATAGATAGAAAAACTTCATCCTTGGACTAAACCACACAAGCAGAAATCCACACATCTGGACCATATGGTGTGTTCTCTTGTAAAAGTGCTTTTATTAAACCTAATTTGGCATTATGTCATCATTGGCCCAAGCTAAAAGCCGTTGTAAGAAAATAGTCCTGTGAAATTCATTTAATATACAGATGTTCTGCTAAGGATGATGTATTGTTCTCTTTTTTGACTACCTTTGAGTAAAATCTCTTAGACTCAGCACCAGGAATCAGTTTGCTTTCTTTCTCTTTGTAGGTAATAGTGTAATTGATTATACTATTCATATTTTCTTCCTTCCAGAAAAACCAAGAAGTAAATGGTGGCCTAATCTATTCTAGCATTTTCTAGATCTTAACTATATAGTCTATATATCCATTTACTAGTGACTTCAACCTATTCAAACTGTTTTTCTCTGAATTCATTTTATTAATTCTTCCTTAAATTTCATATTGTTGTGAGCCACTTTAATTTCACTCTCAAACAAATAAGAAATATATGAACAATTGGCTAATAAACTTGCATTCTCTCATTTCCTGTTGAATATTGTATATATTTCTCCTATTGCTTTTATCACCATTTATTTGTATTTACATATTACATACCATTTACACAAGACAATAAGCTCTTTTTAATACATGATCATCTTTTATTAATATCTCACACAATTGCATTGCCTAGCTAATATGTGTATAAAGAAATCTATCAGCTTGAAATGATAACGGAAAAAGACATGAGAAATACAGTTACTTTGGAAACAGATGTAACATTAATCTTTTAATCCACAGTGTGTTAAATTTTTGCAAATAAGTTATAACTTTGGAAATTGCTGATAGAAAAAGCTAAAAATCCAGATATCTTGCTGAAAGAATTCCTAGTCTTAAATTAATTCCTGTTTTTTGTACCTCTTATGGCTATTGATATCAACAAAAGATTCAACTTCATTGAATCTTTATTGCGTGTATATTGGTTTATGTGTGTAGCAAACTGTATCTATACATGTATAGTAAGATATATATGTACATTAATTTTAATAAGTATATATAAACTATGATAATATATATCCATTACATGTTTATGTGTATATGTGTGTATGTATGTGTATTTTGTATGTGATACAAATGTGATGGATATATAATGTTTTCATTGTGCATAATATGTATATATATGTTATCTGTGTTTTATATATGCATATAATATAATCATTTAGGTTTTATATGTATATAACATATGAATATAGATACAGAAACATATGTAAGCATGTAAATACATATATGCTTATATGCAATAATTATTTACACAGATTCATAGATATATTTATCCTAAATAGAATTTACTAGATCTTTTTGCTGAAATCAAATTCTTTACTGTTTGCATGACACAATTATCTTTCTTTTCTGAATTTTTCTAGTTAAATACCTCCTAATTTTGCTCCTTCCTCAGCCTTGTTGTAGATTTGTTTCTGTGACCACTTTTCTGCTTACTCCACAGTCTCTCCTTCATCAACTTTATCCCTGTTTTTGATTATATCTATAAAATCCCAGTCTATTTAAGCACACACCGTATCTAATTCCCTTTGGACGAGTTCCCACAATTCTTGTTATTTCCCCATCAGAAGTCATCATTTTTAATACCTTGATGTTCTTATGGATTATGACTCTTGTTAGATGGCATTTCCAGTTTTCTATCACTCAAGTCTAACCCCTCATAGAGATTATTGTTCAATTCTCCCCCCGCACTGTTTCACTAATAGGTAGTCTATTGCTGCCAGCCCCTGTTCATCTCGTCTCCCAAATAGCCCACAATTTTTTCTTCTAAGTCATTTTACAAACCCTTATCTCCTGCAGGATTTTGTGTGAAAACTAGGAATTTCTTCTCAAACCCATCCTTCCTTTTATGAGTGTTGACATTTTTAAAAGGCAACTCTTATTGTTGTTGACCTCAGCAAAAACCATCAGTTATTCTGACAACAGAGCTTCTTCAGAAACAAAACAGCAGCAGAGGGGGCAGATTGGAGAGTACTTTCATGGAGAGACTCATATGCACATACTGGAACCCAAGACTAGACACACAGAACAGAACCTCAGAAAAGCCTACCCCTCAGTTCCACAGTGGTGGGAAACAGCATCATTTCTCCTGGGAGAAGCAAGGAATGCTGGGGTTCACAGTTTGCTGATTTGCACAAGCATGGGGCACTCTTTTCAGCCTCCCAACTTCATTTAAATGGGGTTCTGAAGATTAGTGTTGACATATTATCTGCTTAAAATTCCTAACTGACTGTACCATTCACAGATTTATTTTTCCTCCTACTATGGCAGTTGTGGTTTCTGCTGGTTACTTCACCTCTTCCTAAGGAGGGAAATTCCAATAGTTTTTTCTTTATTCACACTACAGTTTAAGTCTCCAAGCCTTTATTATCACCAGCCTTTTTTTTTTTTTTTTTTTTTTTTTGCTGAGGGATCACTTCACACCTTCTTTAATCATCTACCTAATAGAAAATGGATTATATGGTCAAACAAACTCAGGTTAAAGTTTCAGCTCCACGTCTTGATGTTCCTGTTACTTAAATGATAGAACATGGATAAACTACTACTGATATTTCTTAGTAGAAGAATCATTACCATGCCAGCCAGTTTATTTCATTTGTTAATTATTTTTGCTTTAATGGAAATTTTAAACCCCACTAAATATCTGCCCTATTTCACTAACCTTATGAATTGAAGGTGTGAATAAGTTGTTAGCATCAACTATTCCAGAAAATGCAAGTAGTTATAATAAGTTGTAGGGGACTGATATTTATTTCACATATTTATTAAGTGATTAAATAGTCAATCTCTGGTTAGTATATTAAATAAGCAAATCTTTCAGTCATAATTCATTCAGGTTAAAGAATTTGACTCCATGTCAGTGCATGCATGCGTGTTTAGTTGAGTACAATGGCAGAGTTCCAAATGTCTGTTTGTGAGTATTTTCATTAGGGAGTAGAAACAATAGTTTTATTCCTATTGGCAGGTGTATTTCACATATGTGTTTATTCTAGAATATGTAAACTGTGATGACTGTCCTGTCAGTCTGAAAATTGCAACCATGTGTTTTAAAGAGCAGAGGAATCCTGTCTCTAGAGTAATCACTTCTAGTGAGATTTAGTAGGGAGAGAAGCAGTGTGGACATCACTATGGCAATAGGGGATTGTTAGCACAAAAAATGCTACATTATTGCAGGACAAGAAGAACCAGTATACATACCACAATCCAAGAGATATTCTTTAGCTGCCTGTTTGAAGAACAACCCACTCAAAATGTTCTCTGTCCATTTCATTTCGAAATTTTGAACTTTGCAATAAGTAACTGTTCTTTTGAAATTTTTTGAAATGCTAGATTCCTCTCAGAACTAAAAAGATAATTAGGTAAATCCAGTAGGGTCCTCAGATCTAAAACAACCTTTGATAACACAAAGGTCATAGTTAAAATTTGATATTAACTCAGAGTTTATATTTGATTCTATACCACAAAATAAAGTAAAACAAAGGTGTTAGAATAAACTTCTCCATGACAGGTAAGATTATAAGTTATTTAAATTCTTTTATTTTTTATTAACTACATTCACAGTTTTTCTTCAATAGCTATAAAAAACATTTGAAATGTATTTTTGAAGACATACATGGAAATCTTTAAGAAAATGAAAATATTTTCAATCACTTTTGACTGCATATTACTAGTGATTTTTAGAGAAACTTTTCAATACCTTAGGAAATGTATGCAGAAAAATTGTACCCCATTTTAAATTCAAAAAGACACGTTATACTTAAACATATGCAGTATCTTATATTTAAAACAGGGGCAACTCATTCATCTTGCAAACAGTTTTTTAATCAAATATCACAGAAACATTTTACATGGATCATAAAATAATATTTTCTAAGATACAAAACCAAGTTTAGTTTGCCTTAAAGTTTCAAAGATTTGGAGTCACTTGGTTATTTTTAATTGTTTCTGGGCAAGAAGCAGTAGGAACAAGTGTGGTGATAAGAAGTGGAACAGTACTAAAATCAAAGTATGAAACACAAATTCCTTCTGTGAGCGTCTCTTAAGCCATAGCTTCCATGGTCTCTCGGATTCTTAAAAGAAAATAAAGGGAGGGAAGAGGGAGGAGGGAGATGGGCCCAAAAGAGTTGAATAGGCAAGAGACACCTCCAAATAAAGAGTGCTTCTGTATTCAGCCTTTCCTGGCTCTGTTTTCTTTTGCTTTGCCAACCTCTTCTAACCATCAAAAAATGTACTTTTGCCTTTTAAAACCTCATTTCCCCAGAAGTTCTTGACTGTAGCTCTGCCTCTGCAGCCTCAAACCCTCCCTCCAGGAAAACCTTCTTTGGTCTTTTTGAGTCAGGTGTTAATCAGCAGACCCTGACATTGAGATGGCACTACTTAAAGAGGCAGGTAAATTACCATTTCTGAGACAGTTTCCTTCTTTCTATTCTGATGCTTCTGGTGCCCTTTGGTCTCTGATTATTGTAACTCACCATCAGATTCAATGTTGCGTTTTTATGACGTTGAAAAGTAGAAAAGTGCAAAACTTGATGTATAAACACTGTCACCAAAAATCGTAAAGGTTGAATTTTGCATTTTTAATTGGAATAAATAGAGACAAAAACACACAGCTGTATGCACACATATATAGACAGAATGTTTTATTTCACATAGAACAAGAGTAAAATGAAGGTTTCCTTTGTGTTTTTTATTTTCATTAAATCCATTGCTCATTCTTTCTGAGCATAAACCAATGCCAAGATATTATTTTATTCCTTTCTGTCAATCTATGTTCTAATGTTTTTATATACATTTATATGCACACATATACACACACACACACACACACATATATATATACATAGAGAGAGAGAGAGAGAGAGAGAGAGAGAGAGAGAGAGAGAGAGTGTTTAGCCTACAACTGCTGTTCATAGTATGAATACATCACAATTTATTTACCCATTTTTCTAGGGACACTCATTTATGTTTTTGTTATTTCTGTATTACAAATAACATGGTACATACGTTTAAGAGTATGCTCACTTGTTGGGTCACAGAGTACGTAACTAGTCAGCTTCAATAGATATCGCAGATACTTTCTAAAGTGGTTGTATCCAGTGGATATCCCAGAGCAAAGAATGAATATTCATTCCCATTCTTCTACACGCATCAATGATTGGCTTTGTCGGGACTTTTTCTCCCAAGATGATGAGTATGAAATTGTACCAAGTTTTTAATTTTAGTTTTTAATTCCCTGATTGTTATTTGCAATCTTCCATTTCTTTCTTGCTTGACCATTTAAATTTTTCTCCTTAAATAGCTGTTTATGTCCTTCGTTCATTTTTCTTCTGGGTTGCCTTTTATCTTCCTTCCAATCTATCTCTCTACCTTCCTTCCCTTCTCTTTCGCTTATTTTATCCTTCCTTCTTCCCTCCCTCTCCTCTTCTTCCTTCACCTCCCCCTCCACCTTCTCCTCCTCTACCTCATCCCTTTCTCCTCTCTCTCTGTCTCTCTCTCTCTCTCTCTCTCTCTCTCTGTCTCTCTCTCTCTCTGTCTCTCTCTCTCTCTCTCTCTCTCTCTCTCTCTCTCTCTGTCTGTCTGTCTCTCTCTCTCTCTCTCTCTCTCTCTCTCTCTCTCTCTCTCTCTCTCTCTCTCTCTCTCAATCATCAGGAGGAATTGTTAGAGATTTACCAAAGGAGACTTTATAAATCTTCTTGCAGTATGTGGCTTTCTTTTTGGCTGCTTAATATTCCATGGTGCATATTTATAAGCTAAATTTTCTTTATTGACATTCATCTATGTACACGTAGGTGTTTTTCCAAGTCTTGGCTATTATAAAGCTTCAATGAACACAGAAATGCAGTTCCAAGATTTCCTTAAGTAAACACCCAGAAGTGGAATTGCTAGATGATATTGTAGTGCTATTTTTAATATTTAAGGAAATCTCCATTCTTTTTCATAGTTACTGCACCAATTTATATTTCCACAAGCAGTGAAAAGGGATTTCCTCTTCTCCACAACCTTTGTTAACATTTGATATTTCTTGTCTCACTGCTAATAACCATCCTCACAGGTGTGGGGCGTTGTCTAATTCTTGTTTTGAGTTGCACTGCCCTGATGATTGCTAATGTGTATCACCTTTTTTACCCCTTTCCCTAGCTCAGGTCTTGAACCCTGGTCCTTGGACTTTACCTGGCTTGCACAGTACCTGCTTAGTCACAGGGGTGTCCTGTGGCTTGCTTTTAATTGTGTTTATAGAGCTATTTTTTCATGCAGAAGTGCAAATGTTGAGTAAGTCAATAGCAAAAAATCTTTTCTTATCTTAGTTGAAGGAGACATTCCTCCAAATATTCATCTATTTTTTTTTTTTTTTCAAAATTAGTCCATCTGGAATTTATTTTATTTTATGGTCCTAGGTAAGGATCAATTTACTTCTTCCCATGTAGAAAGCCAATTGTTACAGCGTTTTTATTGACTAGTTCATCCACCTCCACAGAGCAGTGCTTCTACTTCTATGTTATACAAATATATATCTATATATATCCTTGAGTCTATCCTGCACTGTATTTGTTATAGACTTTTATCTATTCCTACATTGAATTCACATTTTTAAAAGATGTATTTATAGCAAGATCTAATGTCAATATGACATATTCCCTGTCTTTTTTCCTTCTTCTTCTAGAATTGTCTCAATTGTTTTGCTGCTTATTCTTTAATAGGAATTTTAGGATTAGTTTGTTCGATTCGAGCAAAAATCACATTGAGGACTTGATAAAATTGTATCAAACATTTGTAATAATGTTGGAAACTTCTCCATCATAAAAAGAGTTTGCCTATCTGTTTATTAGAGCTATTTTATTTCCTTTAATAACATTTTGTCATTTTCTCAGTAAAGCTCCCTCTTTTGTTATATTTAATCCAAGACCCACTGAGATTTTGTTGCTATTTTGAATAGAAAATCCTTTTAATTACATTTTATATTGATTTTGCTCTTATACAAGAGCATTTTGGGTTCTATCACTCTACAATGACCTTGTTTTATTAACCTGTAGATTATTTTTAGGTGTTCCATGTTTGAAAATTATAGTAAAGCAAAAAATAATAACTTTGTTACTTCTTATCCAAATTTCATGTTTTTTAAAATCTTCTCATCTTTGTTTAATGGAGAAGAGCCAACAATTTATTTCTCTTTATCTTTTCTTTAAAAAATATATATATGCATGCATGTACATCTACATGTATGCCTGTATATATATATAAAACTGTACTTTGTGGAAGTAAGTTGTAGACATTATTACAATTCAACACTATTATTTCATCAAATATCTACAGATAAGGAGATTCTACTATAATTACAGTATAAGATTTTATCTTTAGATCTATTGAAGTGCTAAATTTTGACAACAGATTTTTCTTTTTTAACCTTATTTTGAAATGATGTCAATTTACATAAAAGTTATAAAAACTGGGCCTTCTATATAATTTTCACCTAGTTTTGCAAAAGGCAACATTTCTGAATTATGTGCAAATAAATTTAGGACATGAAGACCCATTACTCCTTAACACATCTGCATGTATTGCCTACAGAACCACAACATAATCATCAACATCAAGAAATTGACATAATATTATCATCTAATTTTAAGAACCAACTCTATTTTGGTGTTTGCCACAACACTATTTCTTATAGGTATAAGATAAATCCCAAAATCACGTGCTGAATTTAGCTATCACATAGTTTTTATTTCTTTCAATATGTCACAGTTCCTTAGTCATCTCATCTTAATAAAATGAACACATTAAGGCAGCTACTTTAAATTAATATAAGATACATAAGATATATTTAATTAATATCTGCATTTTCCCATGAGTGATGGATCTTTTTGGCAAAAATACTACAGAAATAAGACTTCATAAAACAAGCTAATATAATTTGAAAAATCTAAGCTTAGGTTCTTGTCTTTTAATTGTAAATCTAATCTATTCATATTTATGTTATCATTGATAACTATTTTCATTTACTCCTGCTATACTCTATTGTGTTTTCTTTCTTTGTCTCCATTTTATTCCTATATCTCCCCTCTTTTTTAAAAATCTCTCCCATGGAGTTTGCATTAGACATATGTTGTACCTTCACATTCTAAATTTCATGACTCAATTTCACTATTAGTAAACATTTGACAGTAATAAAATTCCTCAGTCCATGTCTGCAAATTTACTTGCTTTGACCTCTTCGGTGATTGCTTCTGCATATAAATTATCTTTAACTCTTCAATTATTCCATTATTTTCTGCCGTCTATTGTTGTTAAGTGGTTTCATGTCAGTATATCTGTAAAAACATTTGATGCTACTTTATTTTTTCTCTTGTGACTTAGATTTATAATTTCAGCATAATTTCATGGACATGGACTTGCCTCTGCTTGTTTCATAGGTATCCATTTGCAGACTCTATATCACAAGGACCTCATACCTGAATGCTGCATAGACCGCAGTTACCAATTCCCCAGTGATTTTTTTTTCTCTTGACTCTATGTTAATATGCTTTCTTTCTAATCCTGTGGGTAGATTTTTCTCACCTTTTGGAAAGTTGCTTCTTCATGATTCCTTGTAGCTCACTCCTAGTTTCTTACAAGTTACAGTGTTCAGGCAGGCTTCTCTCCTGTGGTAGTGTTTAAACCAGTCTCCAACTGTTAAAGTCTATTTTAACCTGATTTTCCTCTAAAACCACGAACTAAAACTCAGATACATTTCTCTGATTCTGTTTCTTATTCATCTGTCACCTGAAGATTTTCTCTCTTTTCAAATTTAAAAATGATTCTCTTTATTTTTATATATCACTTTGTTGTTTATTGAGCATGAAACATGTTATAAGTTAACTATAAATTTTAAAATTATGCTAAAAGCAAATCAAAAATTGTAAATTATGCAAGCTGAAAATAAATTAATTTTACATGATTATATATATGTACTACAGAAAATTATCCTACCAACACTCTATTCAGTTTAGGAAGGGCTTACATAGGCAAACAATAATTCTTAACTTAAGAATTTAATTTAATTCTTAAAGCTAATATGAAACAAAGTACTATGATAATCCTTGAAATTACTAAATTTCCCTACAGCAAGAATGTCAAAAGTATGAGCTAGATAAAAAACTAAAGTGCTGACACAGAACGCTATTATTCTTTAATCTTTTATTATTTTCAAAACAATGTTTTTAGAGTAGTCCCAATGGTTGTGATACCTTTAAGTTGTAACCCCTGTGTCAGAGGTTTTCACTTGCTTCACAATTCTCATATATTCTCTCCCAGAAATCTGGGAAAATTTCTTTACCGCTTAAGTGACTGCTTTTTAAACGTTAAATAAAATCATAGTCAGATTTATTTTTAATTTTCATCTGTAAAATGGGTATAATAATACCTACTTGGTAGGTTTTTGAGAGAATTAAATAAAATTATTCAAACAAAGCTGACAACAGGCAGGTATCCTATATGAAGTAAAATTTCAACAAGAGGCAGCCATTTCTACTTTCACTATATTGATGTCCTTTAGGAACTGCTGCCCCAAAGTTGGCTGCCTCATCTGCAAAGTCACTTCAACATAATAACCGGTTTGGGGAGTAATATGAAATTTAAGCTTTAAAATGTACATAGAAAAGTTCCTATTCACAAATAAGAAATTTATAGGAAATAATCAACAAACAATCAACTGGTAATGTGTTTTTAATGGTAAAAGGCAAGACCTTTTAATGATCTTCTATGTTCTACTTTTTCATTTTTAAGTCTGTGGAATTTGCTGAACTCTTAAAATACTGTGCTCTCAGATCTCCCCATAGCTCTGTTTCATGCCACTCAGTTCTCGTCTCAAATGTCAGTTTGTCAGAGAGAACCTTTCTGACTATGCTCACTACAGAAATGCAAGCTGCCCTCACAGCTCTCTGTACCCACATTTGCCAGCTTTGCTTTTTCTCAGGACACTTATCTTGATAGAATATTGTACAGTTGCTTATTTACTTCTGTCTTGTCAGACTCCCTCATTTAAAAGTAAACTCAATGAGAACAGGAACTTACCCACTTGAACTAAAAGACAAGCTGAGCTAAGAAAAGAAAAAACAAAAACAAAACTCAAAACGCTTATTACCCTGCTTTGAAGTATAACGTATCTCAGGTCTCTGTTGCATCAAATTATTTAGGATAAATTAGCCCTTAACTTCCTGTAAACATTTTAAAATAATTGGTTCTAAAGAAAGGTGCAGACAGAAATGAAGGCAAGTAGGCAGGTAGGCAGAAAAAGAGGAGGAAGAAGCATTTATTATTTTATCTAGTCGTTCATCTTAGTTGTTCCTCCAGCCCAGAAACTGAACCTGGGTCCTTGGAAGGGATGTGACTTTTGTAAGATAGAGGCCACGGACTTAACTGCTATACCACCAGGGCACAGCATCCTGCAAAATTTTAAAAGCAAAAACAGCTGTGCTTTTTTTTTTTTTTTTTAAGCTGGATACAACTGGTTATTTGAAATCTGACTGCCTAGTATTTCTGTGTTCAAATCTGACCAATGGTCAAAAGTACAAAGATAATGTATTGTCTATCTGCCTGTAATCAGAAACATTGGCGTCTATTTTTTCAAATTCTTTTCAATAATCAAGATTGACTCATAGTCCATTTTAATAGCATTTTATCTTACCTGAGGAAATACATAAGTCTTCAAAAAATCAGTTGTATGCAATATGCATTTCCTCAAGACCAAGAAAAAAGGATTTGATGATGAAGCTAGAGCTAAGACTAATAAGCATAACTGAATCTAGATAAGATTACTGTAGAAAGTCAATGAATCTGATGATAAAAATCCAGACAAGAGATGGAGAGGCTTGTGAAATATTTAGTTCGTAGAAACAAAAAATTTGATCATCAGTGGGATATTGAATTAAGGGAATGGAAAGTGTTAAAAATTACTATCCAAATTCTGACTTGGATAACTGAATTTGTGGTTTTATTATCTCTAAAATAGCAAACCCATGAAAGGACATTTCCACGTAGCTGACAAAGAGGAGTTCGAAAGAGAAGTTATGTCATACTAAACTCAAGGTGCCCATAGGCCATTCACTTAGAATATCCACCATCAGTTACGGACATGTGGCTCTTCAATTTAGGAGCGAGAGATTGGGACTGAAAGTTAAGTTCTGTGCTCATCTTGCAAATCATGCTTGTAACTTTGGCGGGAGACGATCGCCTCAGGAGAGTGCATAGAGCAAGAGGAGAAGAAGGGGGCCTGTCACAGGAAGAGGAGTTAATAGAGAAGACTAAGCGAGGGAGGAGGGTCAGAAAGAGAGGAAGTAGGGGGAATTGAGTAATGTCGCAGAAACCAGAGAAAACAGTAAATCAAGAAGAAGATGGAAGCTTTATAAATGTGGCTGAGACAAAAATAGGTAGGCCAGATGCCAGACTGTGTTAAGGATAAGAGTTAAGGAATGATAAATTCTTCCAAGATTAATTATACAGAAAAAAAAGAAACTTTAAGACTCATTATTGTTCCATCCTGTCATATTGGAAATGCACACTTCTAAAACTGACAGAATTGGGTCATTACAGAAGATATTAAAGGAAAGAGAGCGAGAAAGAGAAGGGGGCTTGTTAAAGAAACAAGAAGGGGAAGAATTCGGAGCACAGGAGGATTTCCTTCAGAGGAGACAAAGTGGTTCTTTTCGACACTGGCCAGAGAGCAGGAGGAAAGGATCCAGTCCAGCTGCTGAAAGTTGTGAATGTTTTGGGAAAAGAAGTTGAAAAATCTGGCAGCTTCTATACTCTTGGTGAAATAAAAGACAAACACTTTCTGTGAGAAGGATCTGAAAGATTGTGGTCAGAGTGGTGAGGAAATGTAAGAACTTTACAGCAGACACAGTGGGTAACGGGAGAGAGAAATATTGTCGGCTGTAATGAAGATCCAGGGCAGATGGGAGCTGTCATGTTGACGCTCTTTTTCAAGCTTGTGCTTGTGTGATTTTCTGTAGCATGCAGGGACTATATTTAAATAAGTATCTATTGTTGTTTTAAGCATTCTTTTATATAATGTAATAACCTTTATTTTTAATTCCCTTTGGTTAAAACTTGATTGCTTCTAGTTTGAGGTTATTTTAAATAGTGTTTCTACCAATCACTTTGCTAATCACTTTTCTTAAAATTTAAGACTTTTTCCTTAGAGCACACCCTTGTGACTCAGGTGGCTGAGACAATGATGTATGAATCACAAACAGCCTAAGAACCTGGGTTCAAGACGCAGGGCCAGGGTGAAAAACCAAAATGAACAACTAGATAGAGATGCTTCTTTTTCCTTCTTCCTTCCTTCCTTCCTTAAATATTTCTTCCTATTCTTCCTCTCTTAAAAAAAGTATTTCTTTAGATTCAATCAAAGACTATAAAATCTTCACTGATACTAACGTTTTATAAACTATAGTTCCTAATGATTATTTCCAGTGAAGATTTCTCTACCAGTATTAGAAATTCCTCTTTAAAAAATGATATGCAAGTCATTTTTATGATTTTATTTATCTTTCTTTGATTACCACTGTAATTGAGAGTTTCCCCTTATATTCATTGCAATATGAGAATAACCCCTATTAAAACATTTTCTTCTTCAGATAGAAAATGAACTTAGCCCATTTTCTTCTCCCTTAGCAGAAGTTCCTTCAGGATCCTTAAAAGAAATTCTGCATGTACACATAAATGTAGATAATACTCAGATTCTCTTCTTTACTGAGCTCTACCTTTTATCTTAAGAAGTGATTAAGACTCGTAGCTTCAATTCTTACCTTTCTAGTTGCTTCATCACAGCTCTATAGAACAAGCCTCACCTCTTACTTAGATTTTAACCTGATATTTTGATTCAGGTTGCCAGTCCTTCAGCCTGAATGCATTTGGATGAGAGATGAAAACTACATCACAGGAACAATAAACTCAACCTTGGGAGTAGGTAAGCCTAAAAAAGGCAGAAGAATTAAGGAAAGGGAGTGTGAAGTGGCTTAACCAGGAGTTTGTGACAGTATGAAGGCTTCATGAAGGTGATGTCAAAGGAAAGGAAATGTAAAAAAGTTGAAGAAATAGATGTCAAATTGACACAACAGATTGTGAATAAATGTATTAACTAACATTAACATTACTATGCTTACAATTTTATGATAGAACCTCTAAATTTAAATATACAACATTATTATTCTTTTTTTTAATCTCTGGATACCTAATCCATTCTTCTGTTCCTGGAAAATCTTAGATACATTGATGTCACATTTGCTGTTAGTTTTATCACTGAAAGGTAAGGACTTCGATTTTCTTTTCAGAAAGATTTTAAGGGCATAATTACAATATATCTGAAAATTTACAATAATTTTAAATGACTCAATATCTTCTTGCTGCCTCATTACCTCTTTCATACTTGACTCCTCACTTTTCCGCAGTATCTGTTCTATAGTTACATCAACACTTCATGGCAGTGCAAGCAGCTGCAGATCCCCAATTTTGTGATTTGAATAAAGTTTACTCGTCAATGGAAAATGTTTTCCTGAATAATAGCAACAAATAATGCTTCTAAAATATCATAAATGTAACATAGTCTTGAGACTCACATTGTGTCATGAGGAAAATGATGCAGTCATGGTTACAAGTTCCAAGGACAAGCAGTTCATAAACAGGGGCGTTGCAGAAAACAAACCATGCTTAGGAAAAGTAATCTCAAATCTTAGATGATCTGCATGAGTTGTTTCGATAACACAATTCCCAGTGTAAAGAGGGACAGTAGATGATTATGACTTCATAAAAATAGACTGTGAGATGACCCAGCTTTCTTTGCTCCAATTCCAAATTCACAAGCACGACTAGAAAATGTAATGTGATTGTGGTGTGCACGCCAACACAAGCAGAATACCCAGCTTCTGCAGATGCAATAGCATTGGTTTCACCCGTCAGTAAAAACACTAGCATTAGGTTCATAGGTCAATATCCTATTTAATGACTAATAAATCTTTATATACATACTGTTTGTGAAAGATGATGTTAGATAAAGAAGTAACATATAGTCTTCTTAATCCTACCCAGAATTTTTTTTCTAGACATCTTTCTGGATGAAAAGAAAATTCTGATTATATAACTTAATCTAAAATTACATTTTGAGTTTATGGATTTGGTAAATTAATTTATTAAATAAAAATAATGCAAAGCATTAGCAATAGATATTCTATTTTAAATGTTCTTGCTTTAGAAGAGCTAAAAATTACGACTTCAAAATTGATGTTGCGAAATAATCATATCCATGCTTATGAAAACTACACCTTTAATAAATAATATTCTACTTTGTAGAAGAAATCATTTCAGGTACAAGAATAAAACTTTTATCAATATTGCATGATATTCTAAAATATTCTAAAATCAATAAAAATAGGGCAATAAAAATGAAAAATTAATTTTTAATCTAGGAAAAGAAAATTGAATCAGTTATTAAAAATAAAGCAATGTATCATTCCTTGCTAAATATACTTACACTGTTTTTCTTGTTTTTGTTCTCCTTTGTGTAGTGGAATTCATTTTTATGGAAGTCAGAAAAAGATAATATATTGTAAAATCATGTTGTACTTTAAATGTCTTTTTCAATTTTAGTTATCCTTTAATATAAAAATACTTAAATGGAAAAATGACTTTGGGAAAAAAATTCTAAGTAAATAGATACATTTCTGTCCTTTTATGATTGTGACTAAACAAACACGAAAGGAATGATGACAGATACATTACTTACGTCTTTGCATTAGACTTTAGATTGTCAAAAATAAATATTTTGGATTTAACCTGCAAAATATGTGATTGAATTGTCAGTTGGATGTATTCATAAGTCAGTATTGAAACTTAAATTAATGGTTTTCCAAGTGAAAATGAACTGATTTAATGATATGAAATCTCTCTAGTCTTTTGCCTCCTCTTTGATTTAATCCTCACTCCATTCCTGTTTTGGTAGAAGGCAAATATAAATCTTTCCTCTGTCAGAGTTCCAAATCATATTTCTATACTTTTATTAATAAATGGCACATGTGGGGACATGACTTACCTCAAACTTTTTACCAACATCATTATATTGTCACTATTACTGATGAAACTCCAACCAATGTGCTAAACTTATGGATATTGCAATGTTGAGTCATACTTACCTAAACAACACTTTCCCTCAAATATATATCTGAGGTCTAGCCTTGTACTCCCCTTGGTGACTGTACCATAAATACCTGCTTTGTTTTAAGTGCTTTGTTTTGAATTCCAAAATGATCTTACTTTGTCATCTGGATTCTTTAATTCTAAAACTAATAATTTTTTTTACAAAGCTTAATAATCATGATTGGGTCTATTCACTTTTTTGTTGTCATCAACTATTTTTCAGGAAACATTGCCATAATCTATGTTATTCACCTTGATATTTAATTATTTTGCCACACGAATTTATTGAGTCTATGGATTGCTTTTTTCTCTTATGTATCTGAACTAATTGTGCTATTTTATGACTTTATTTCCAAGGAACAATTTGCAAGTTATGAAAGAAGATACCAAATCCACTGAACCTATACCAAGATAAATAATCAAAGCAGCAAATAATTGAACTGCTTTGTAAAACAGTAAACAGTCTATTGTGTCATAATTACCACTTAATTTACAATATTTAATAATGGTAGCATAATAATATCATAAAGAAAACTTATTTTTGAAGTCAAGATTGATATTCATATTTTGTTATGGGTTTTTATTTAAAAATTACTTTTAAAATTGTTTTCTGAATTAACAAAACACATTTTTCTAGTATTTTATTTTCCATTTATTTTCCAGATGCAGACGAAGAGAGATGGAGGGGAGGAGGAGTACTTCTTTAAAGGAAGACACTGAAACATTCTACAGAGTTAATGACCCTATACCACAGAGGCACAAATTCTTTTGTGTGTGGGAGTGAAAGTGATGTTAAAACCTTGGTTTCAATTTTCTTTCATGGAACCCTTATGTAAATTCTTTAAGGAAAATTAATCACATATTTATAAATAAAATAAGTAGTCAAGTTTCCATAAAATACTTGCACATTTTGTGAAAAATTATTGCTGTGCCATGTTCTTCTATTATTTGCAGTTAGTAAATAACAGGTCTTTAAGAACAATATATTATATTACAGTACAATGTGAAGTAATCTTCTACCACTGTATCTTAAAAAGAAACTTATATAAGGGGTAATCTTAAAGTTGGCAGTTATAGATACAATGTTTTTATGAGTTAACATGTTCTTTCACTACTGCCAATTTTAATTATATAGGTTTGAAATATCTAATTTTATCCAGGCACAAGATTATCATTCAGAAAATTATCATAGAAAAAAGATGATTTCTTTATATTTTATATGAAGGAAAACAATTAAAAATGCATAATCATTCATATTTTCTGTTTGGAGAACTTACCTTTTCCCCTGAATACTAGAATTCAATATGTAGGTATTTAAATATTAGTTTGCCGATTTTAGATTTGTAGTAACAAACTGAGAATCAGAGTACCCAGGATTTCTTCTTGTTTGTTAAGGAACATTCAACAATCAATTACATCAATGTGAGTCCTGACTCACATTATATCAAATTAAGAATTTTGCACTGAACTGCAAGTGAGCAAAAATATTAGAGATGCAGACAAGTTTTGACTTCTTACTCTTCCAGTTTTCTCTACAATTCTGTAAGAAATTTCTTCCTGTATAACTTCATGATTTAATGGGCCTATTCTATTTAAGACTTCAGTCATCAAAAGCCATAAATAATTTTTCTTTCTTATTTTGGAAGTTTTATCACAATAGCTCACACTCTTTCAGGGTCACCAGTTAGAACTAGATTTGATGACAATCATTCTTTGATCTGAGTCATCAGATCTTTCTTAAATCTTTTCATTTCTCAATTCTCTGAGATTCAACAGATTCACCATTTCCTTAGCTGCTATTCGAATCCAGGAATGTATCCTTGGGTATCTGAAGAGTAGTGAAAACTCAAGTTCCTCTTTTGCCTCAGTTATTAGCTCAAATTGCAATATGTTGACCTCATTCCTCAGTCTCAACACTAGCTATATAACCTTTCATGAAACTCTTTAAGAGTTAACTTAGATGGTTTCTTACACCTTCCAACTCAGCAGCTTGTTCTCATCTCTTCAAAATTGGTCGTGCAAGTATCCCGTATTTTTTTCTGCTCATCTCTTTTATACCCTTTTGTGGTATGATGACTTTGGTTTATCATAAATTTCCTTATTATTCTAGAGAATTTGGGCTATTGCAATATGTTGCTTACCATAAAAAATTACCCTGTTTACACAACTGCAACTTATTTTTATCAATTAGATTTGCTGTTTCCCAAAGGCCAAGATCACATTTTTAGTTTCTCTGTTTCCTTGATCTATACAGCACAGTTCTAGCTAGAGAAGGACTAAATGCTTGAGATTTAGATAATAAATACAATGAACCATAGTGTAATATCTTTGGGTCACCAAATCTAGGATGTTTTGATTTTTTATCCAACAAAAATATCAACAGTTTTACACATAATTTCATTATGACCACCACATGGCTTACAAGTTTCAAATTACCGTGAGATGTAAGTACTATAGCCAATATCCAAAAAGGTATATCTTCAAGTGAAAAAATCATTTTCCTATAAACCCAAAATATATTAGACACTGTACTAAAACAAATTTATATTGTATTTTATTGTCTCAATATACATATATAAAATTCAGTAATGAAAACTCATTTTTAAATATGCATGTTAAATTTGTTGAAGTTAAAAAACTAAGTTTATGGCATTAGAAGATGGTAGAGTAAGCCTAAAATATAGTCCAATAAGATAATTCTATATACCAAAGATGTTCCTACTTTTATCATAAATAAAGCATCCATTGAAGTACAATGTGTGACACTGGAGATCCTTATGGGTTGTTACACTTCTTTTCGACCCAGCAATAAGTTTAAATCTAGGCTCAGGAAAAGATTATAAGAATTGTCAGCATGAAGATACATTTAAATTCATGAAAATGAATGGAATATCCAACATAATGATAGCAAATAAGCAAAACAACAACAACAAAACCCAGAAGACTCCTTGACGAACCCTAAGGAATTCAAGCATTTAGAGATTAAATGAAAAAGAATAATAGAAAAAAAAGAGGAAGAAAGAAAGCAGTCATTAAATATAGAAAAACATATTTTGTAAACATTAAGAAGTCAGTATTTCAAGAAGAATTGAATGGTGACTCTTGTAAAGACTGCTGAAAGTACAAGTCATGTAAATCAGAGGTGATGTATTAAAAGAGTTCAGTGAGCACCACTGTGATCTTGATAAGGGTAGTTTCAGTGGAATTATGGGGTGACAATCATTCTGTAGTAGGTGAGGTATAGTTGAAGACATGTAAACAGAAAATGTATACAGCTCTTAAAAGTTTAACTTTGAATGGGTACAGAAAAATGGGATTGTGGCTGAGGAAAAGAGATGCGTTTTTATTTATGATGAGAGAGTCTATAATGTACGGTTATGGGAATGACTGAGTAGAAGGGAAGAGGTGGTAAATCAAGGAGAAAGTGCCATAAGGCACTAGAGAAGAGGGAATGAAATGCAGAGGAGTATAGATGTTTGTGTTTGAAACTGGGGGAGGGGTATCTTCCACAATTGAAATAAAAAGACAAACCGAAGATATATTTCAGTATAGACAGGATTTTAGATTTAGCAGAAAAAAATGATGTATTTCCTATGGAAAGGCTTCTATTTCCCTAATAAATATGAAATGAGGTCATATCTGATAATAACAGTGAAGTAGGATGAGGAATGTTTGAGGAGCAGTCTTTTTAAGGAGCAAGAAAAGCATGTCTTCTATAGAAACATAATAATAATCTAGGTATTAGTGAGCATCAATATGACTGAGTTTTAATGTAAAGCCAACCAGCTTCAACAGAATGATTTTCTCTAGCAATATCTAGCTGTTCCCATGAATAGAGAAAAGTAAAGGTGGATATTTTTGATAATTGAGGCTTTTCAAGGTAAGCACAATCATAGGTGAGAAATCCAAGAAGTTGAGGATATTTGCCAGGTTGTGTTAGAATGACAGACCTTAAACTGTCAGCTAGATAGGGTAAATATGAAGTTAGTGGGTAGTGAGAATAATGAGAAAGTAGTAAGAAATGAGAACCTTATGAGGCAGAAGAATGTTAATGGTGGGGGTGCTTAAGCAAATAGCCAATCGGATGCTTGAAATACAGACTTTAGGAGTTTTAAGTATCTGTTTATGACCAACTGTATGATAAGGATATGGGAATAAATTGCTTAGGCAGAAAAAAAAAAAATAAAGATGAAGCCAAAAAAGTAGGACTCTAAAGTTTAGTCGAAGGATGAAATTGGACTATTAGTGCATTATCTATAATGCTTTATATTGACACTGATTTATAATGATATACATATGACACTAAGATATTATAATGAAGTATTTGTGTTTTCATCTCTGTGGATTTTCAAGTCACCAAGAACAATGACAGGGTCTCCAAGAATAGTTAAAGACAGTGAGGTGAAAAGGAAAACATTTGGTGCATAAATGCATTGTGCACAAGGGTTATAGCAAGGAAGAAGGTAAAACAGACAAGGCTTAAGTGTTTCAAGTACCCCAGCAAAAAATCCTAATGCGAAGAAAAATCTCCAATTTGGGGACCCCAATTTGCTCAAGGAATATGAGGGAAAATAACAGTTTTTTTACTTTAGAGAACAGTAGGAAAAGTCATGCATTCTCAGGTATATTAAATTTCAGATAAGGAAGCAATGTTTCCAACATTCATAGTTCATTTTGCTTAAAAAGCACAAAAATAAAAAAAAGAAACAATCACTCATAATGTTGGTGAAATGAAAGCCTTTGAAAATGTGTTCTACTCTTATCACAGATGAAATGGAAGCTGTCGATTAATTAAAGAAAATCGGTGTATTGGTCTTCTATATTACACAATCAATTACCACAAAATCAATGGTTTACAACAACACCTGTGTATTGACTCACAGTTCAATAGGTCAAAGTCCAGCGTGAGACCACTTGGTTTTCATAAGTATTGAGTTCTCATCTAGAAACTCTGGTAAAGAATCTGCTTGCAAGTTTGTTCTGGAAGTTGACCAAATGCAGCTCCTGGAAGTTACAGGACTGAAGTCCATTTTCATTTCTGTCAGCTGGGAAATGCTTTCAACTATTCAAAGCCAACTGCATTCCTTGGCACATAGCCCCATCCACTTTCAAGCCAGAAAGGGAATGTCCAATCCTTCTCATACTTAGAATTCTGACTTCCTTTTCTGTTCTTAAACACAAAAAAACTCTCTTTAAAGGGTTCATGTATTTAGATTAGACCCATTGAATAATCTCTTAATGTTAACTGTGCCAATTAACATAACCTAAACATGGTTGAAACAATTCATCATATGCACATTCCTAAGGATTAAGATATTTTAGGAGAACCATTTTAGTAGTCTGCCTGGCACTCTTGGTAATAAGCAAGGAAAAGTAAGACGAAATGTGACATTGTCACTGAGATGATGGATTGTCCTGGAGAAGAAGTACAAATGAATCTGGTCTCTGAAGGCCTCTCATTATCCATGGGACAGCATGAATATTTTAACATGAAACATGAGGACTTCAGTGACTGATTCCTAGATATCTGTTTGGCCTCAGCTCTCAACTTTCTCTTATTGTTTCAATATATCACCTTTTCCAGAATACCTCCATTTTCTCAATCACGCCACGGTCTCTCAGACTAGTCAGCAAAAGACTAAAGTTAAATGTTCTTTGAACTCCACAGGACCAAAATCTTAGTAATATTTACTCAGACATGTGAATATATTCTAAAAGAACTCACCTTTTAACAAATCAAATGAGTAAATTTATGAAATGGATTGAGTTGATTCTTTCAAATTCTTACTTTTAAATTATTTGGTACTAACAGCACGGAGTTTCCTAGTAAAAATGATATTCTGCTATATTAAAGAAGGTGTGTGATTAGAGTAATTACTCCAAGATGTGGAGCCAGACAAAATGACTTTGAATTCGAGCTTTGCCACTAAATTTTTGACCACGAACAAACCATAAAACTCTGCTTCAATTTCCACATATGCAATAATTATAAAGAACCACTTCACTAATGGCTATGGAATATGAGATAATGACTTTCAGTTTTTTAAAGGAAAGATACAGGCAGGAATGAAGGTGAGCTGAGGCAGGAAGACAGGAAGAGAGGGGAGGAAGAAGCATTTATTCTACTTAGGTGTTCATCTTAGTTGTTTTCCCAAACCTGGGTCTTAAACCAGGCACTTTGGGATATATGGGGACCATACTGTGGTGGATTGAAGCACTATGCCACCAGATCAAGGCAAGATAATGTCCAAAAATGCCTGGAATATTACAGGCTGTCAATAATGTAAACAGTAAATATATAAATGGGAAATAATGCTGTTAATCCAGATTTACAGTTCATAATTAACACCTCAGCTTCTGTGTGTGTGTAAAATGAAGATATTGAATTGAAAGATCTACAATACCTCTCTAATCTTTAATATTTAAATTCTGTAGCACTGTAGTACTCACCGTAGAATGCATAAAAAATTAGAGGACAACATACCTGCCTAAAGACCCCTATAATCTAAAGACTAGGACTTAATCTCATAAAGATTTATGTTAAGATATTATACATGTCATAATATTCTATCAATAGTATAAGAATCTTAAGGCAGTTACATAACTGTAAGAACAAATAGTCTAAAATTCTACATAATAATTTCAAGATGCGTTCAATAACAGCATTTTGGTATAGAAAATGGTGAGTGATCTAGAGGCACTCTGGCCTTAACTCGGAGGTAAGAATCAGAAAAGTACACATAAAAGATGGTGACATCTTTACTTGCTTCCAATTTGTAAGGAAAATCTTCAAAACTCTAGTTGGAAGAGAATGTCAGGAAGTTGATATTTTCCAGAGTCACACTTGAGAATTTAGCAAGATAGTAAATTTGTCTCACACCATAAATAGACTATGTCACTTAGAGCGATATCAAGATTCACTTGTTAAAATTGTAAGGCCCATCTTCAGAGAAAAGGAAACTAAAACTGGAAAATGACCTCATTCACAAAGAGATAAAAGTTACAACTGTTCATTATACAATGTGAACAAGCAATTCAGGATGGGGGGAAATGTCAGTATTACTGTAACTCCAAAGTGTGTTGACTTTCTTCATTCATTTTTTTGTATGTTTTAATAAGTTAATGAAAAAAATATTTAGAGTCTGCAAAGTAACTAACTGAATGGCCTCTGCAGACTCTAAGGCCTTGGGTAAAACATTTAATTTCTTGGGGCCTTTCTCCACATATGCAAAACACAAATAGAAAAAGCATTTTACAGGGTTGTGAGCAGGTAAGGAGTTGAAACAAGAAACCCTTAGAAAAACTGGTGCCCAAGATCATTGTTTATCTTTCTCTTTGCATGATCACCATGTAGTGATGACATTGTTACAAATGAATGGAATTTATGGCTTTCTGAGAGTTTTCACATTCATTTAAGAAATACTTCTTTACCTGAGGCTACTGCAGGAGTGATTGAAATGAGTACGACAGGAGCAGAGTCCACACCTGCCAGCACTGAACTGTTCAGTAAGAATTCAGGACTCACAGTGTACAGCTAAGGGTCAATAGTGAGCATAACTAGAGAAAGAGCTAGAAGAAGAGTGAGAGGAAGATGGTCCGAGAATCATAAAGCAAAAACTAGTATGCATACTTGAAAGAGAAAATTAGCTAATTAGATAAAGAACTAAACAAAGAATTGAATGTCAATTAGCAATATTTTCCCCAAAGCATTGATATATGTGAAAATAAAACACTCATTGAAGGAAAAACCAGAAATATACAAAAAGTCAGAATTTAGTTCCTTCGTCAACATTTATTTTCATCTTTAAATTTGAGCTAATTAAATTTATCATAGAGGCTTGTAAATCGGTTGTAAAATATAAGGCATCTCTCAAAAGATTTATTTAGTGCAAAATTTTAGCAATCATTAATGCTAGGTTCCTCCTGCAAACACAGATTAGCAGGATAATAAAGAAAATAAGAAGCAAAATATTATACAGAATTTAGAATACAGAATTAACTTAGATTGGGTGCCAAGTTTTCATAAATGAGTTTGTTTTAAGGCCTGTGTAGAATAAAATTTTTCATTGTGTATATTCCCAGTTTTACTAATTTATTCATCTTATAGCATTGTTCTTTGGAAATCCAGTCAGATTGGTTACTATTTTTATTAGGAATTATAATAATACCAATGCGCTACATGAGTGATTTCTGCAATCTCTAATCAGATGTTTCTTGGGCTTAATTAACAATAAGCCCGGTGAGGAGCATCCTATATAATCATCTTGATGTCAGTGTAACTTAGCAAAAGATCACACAAAGAGTTGATTCTTCTAAATATCCTCTGAAATAACATATTGATTCTTTATCTTAAAGTAACTTGCTAAAGAAAAGGAAATGGTGCATGATTATTCAGTCTCTAGTGGAAATCACATAAAATAGCCTTCAAAAGGTCAACACAAATTTTAATTTACACTATTTGATAAATAGCTTTGTGATAATTTTGAATGATACAATTGACTTGCAGACCTAAGAAGCAATTCTCCTGAAGAGCAGTGCAAATTATTGAAGACATTTTCATCCCCTTTCTACATGGATATTGATTCATTTCTATATAACATGGGAGAAAAGAAAATTGTAATTATAGCAATGCTGTTCATTCTAAGTAGAGGTCTACCAACATTTCTATTATTAACCCTTATTGTCACTGGTTTATGATCTCAGCAGTAAACTTGGCAAAGATGATACCTCCTCAGGAGTACATTTTTTTCACCATGTTTCATAAGCCATTTTTCTATTTATGAATTATACAATTGCCACAAATGATGTGCACTCCAAATAGGCTTTTGATTTTCAGTCACTCAGAATATTTATGTTTAAAATGAAAGCACAAGCTTGAAAATATTCTAAATTCTTTTTGGCATTTTTCCTTTGTCCTTTTTTATTTTCTTAATTCCCCAATCTGTCCAAGGTTAAATTTAAATACAAATTAATAAAATCTGGTCTTAAGCAATTGGCTCACTTCACCCTTGTTAACAATTGGCACAGATTGCTGGGTGGAAAAGTCAGCAGCGATGATTGGTATCAATTGCCAGGCAGATTGAAACAAGGCTCTTAGCTTGTGGCAGTTTCCTTAGGCCCTCAGGCAGAGATCTTGAGTATTTAACAGATTTTTTAAATTTCTCATTCACATGTCTACCAACTAGTACAGAACAGTTTCTTAGATAAAAAGTGTTGCATCATTACAAAATTATGAATATTATCACACATACATGGAGATACGTATATGAGGATATATAATGTATGTGTAGCTATACGCATTATGTTCTATATATTGCATGCATTATGTACGTATAATGTATAGTTGCAGAAAGAGAAACTAAAGGCCATTTATCCACCAGCAGTTAAAGGCACACTATAACCAGAACTTTCAAATTCCATACAAAACTCTCCATTATTGAATCTTATTCTTTCTCCAAGAGGTAACCAGTAGTCTAAATTTTTTTTAAATAATAATATCCACGCTTTTGGTCATATATTTATCTGTAAATAACATTTACTTACTTTTCTTGCTTTGAATGTTTAAGTAACTGGATCGATACTGAGTTTATTCTAATTTATTTTTGTAATTTCACTTAGTTAAATGCTTTGGGAATTCATTTATTTTATTACAAGTGACTGTAGCTCATTTCCATTGCTGTCTAGCATTATATTTTTCAGTCTACTATAAATGACTTATCCATTCTATTGTTGGTTAACTTTTGAGTTGATTCCAGTTTTTCTATTCAACCTTATTTCACTAATATAAGGCCTAATTTGTAGATAAACATCATTTTAAATAACTGTATGAATAGGAAATTATGACATTTTAATATTAGAAATTAGAACATAAATTTTATCAGAATTACCTTACCTGAACTAACTTCGGAATTACAAAACCTAATAAAATTGCAATACAAAAAAGGAAATAATTTTCCAGTTCAAAATGTTTTCTTTTTTTAAATCAAAACAAATACCTTCCCATGCACGTAATATGTGCATATAGCTCATCTCTCATTGGTGTGCAGCCTTTAAGACTGTAGAGGCGTTGCCCAATAGATTCTCCTGAGAGACCCAGTTCTTCCCTCCATGCCTGCAGATTTTTACCTAGAGACAATATTGGAGAAATCACAGGTTTCCTGGAGAAAGTAATACAGAATGAAAAGGTATCAGGTATAAAAAAATTAGGGGTGACCTCCTCCACAGTACGTACAGCCGTCAGTGGTGTACACTGGAATATATTAGCTATTATTAATGCAGCAAGTACAAAGTCATGGAAACAAGGCATCTCTGATGGTCGAAGGTGCAATAATTGCTGGATAGTTTACACTGGAGACACAGAGGTAGGTGACAAAACTATGAGGCTAGAGAGAGAGACAATCATAAGATCACAAGGGCCAGTATGTCATAGGAAGGAGGTAAGGCTTTGTTTCTTGGTGGTGCTATTGTTGCTTTTTTTTTTTTTTTAAGTTATGGAAGTTTTAAAGAATTTAAGGAGGAACTTAAAGAGGTCTGTTTACCATTTTAGGTAGGTTCTTTAAATACCCAAGAGGGAAGAAGTGGTGAAATAAGTGTGATGCGTCCCTGCTCTGAGAGATGAAGACAAGTCCTGAACAAAGGAGTGAAGAGAATGGGCTGAAGTTTTATAATTTTCTATTCCTTTCTTGTCTATTTTTTTCATAGTACTTCTCTCTAGTACCTCTATCCTATGTGGATGGTGATATCTCAGACTAAGAGATAGCACACATTTAAGAGATGATCAATCAGATCATAAAATCAATGTTTTGTGAACTATATTAGTGAATAATTTTTGATCTCCTATTAACTATTTCTATGTAGGAAAATATTTGAGACAGTTCAATGACAAAGGAACCCGTGACTATTTTTTAGTTTCATTTTATATACCCAGGAAACACTACAAAGAAATCATTGTTTGGGGACCCATGTAATCAGTCCTAATGAAAGCATGGCACATCCTCCACAAATAAGTCATCCATTTATTTGATTCACTCATTCACTCTTCTTTGCTCTCTATGAACATGATTAACATGTAGTTTGAAACAAAAGAGCATTCTTACATATTCATTGGGAAAGTACATGGCCCTGTTTTCTAAGGCCAGCTGCTAAGATCAATGTTCTTAAGGAGTTCTTCTGACCTTACAGATTATCAGAAGTCCGATTTATGGAACTCAACTTGCTGAGTCTGTGTAGAAAGAAAATTACCTGAAAGAAAAATTATTAATAAAATATATAACAAAATAAAAAAATTTTAAAGCATTTCGATTAACATTTAAATTTTTCTCTCCAATATAACATCTTGCAGTCTAACTTGATTACCATAGTGCATGATGCATGCTTTAATTTGCTTACGTATGATTCCCACAGACAAGGCCAAAAGACTGCATGAGTTTATCTTTTTCAGAATTTGAGTAAAACGGATATGTTTAAGAGTAGTTCTGGGAAAGAGAGTGATGTTTGTTTGTTACTAACAGGTATACCAATTTTGCACAAAAATAGTTAATTTGATTCAATAGAGCCTAAAGATATTACACACTTTTAGGGTCTTTAAAATTGTTAAAATGCAATGACATATCTTTTTTTTTTCAGCAAGAAACTTATTTCTATAATAAAATTTTTTGAACTATATAGTTTAAACCATCAATAGGGTGAAAAATGTCACAACTTTGACTTTCTTTGGGCATGTTTTGATATCTTAACTCAACTAGGTTTCCTGAATAAGCTTTTGAAACTTTTGACTTTTATTAAGTATTTTAAAGTGCTCCTGGAATTTGTTTAAATATTTACAAAATGGAATGTTCAGAAAAATAAAAATTTATTTCACATATAGACTTTTTTTAGATGGGTGCTGCCTCTACTCACAAATAACATAGATTTTAAAAACTGGTTGATTTTAGAATGCATTTCCTTAAGTCACTGCTTTGTTATTTATTAAGAACAATTTTTTCTAAGCTCATCTTTCAGAGATAAAGTCATTTAATTCAAGGCCTTAAAATGAACTACTACCAAAGCATTTTGCACCCTTATTGCAAGTCCTAGTAGAAATACCAATGTTTTAGACAAAAAGTATGCATTTTTCATTGATTTTTAAGATTTGTCTTTTCCAATATTATATTTACTTTAGTACAGAATAAAGATGAAGATGATTTAAAGGATTAGCTTCCTCTCTTTTCCAACACTTCTTCAAAATGGAACTCAGAATTCAAAAGGGAATAGAACTGAAAAAACAGACAAATGATATAGGAATCATTATTAAAGAGGAAGGCAAGGCAATTTTTTTTCTAGAGGAATCAAACAAATGAGAATGATATATTGAATAAGACATATTAAAAGAGTCATTAATTCACAATATGAAAGCAATAAGTTTTAGCACACGTGAGGCAACATCTTTCCAGAAGGCTCTGAGAAGATCCACAATTTTCCTCAGCAAATATGGAGATCAGGAATGGAAAGAAGGGCAGAAAGCAGAGCAATTCATTGAAGGACTATTCCCAGATCATAGACTGATCTCTTTGCCTGTTCTCCTACCTCCCTTCATCCAAAGCAACCATCTGTCCTGTGTTTACTCTGAGGTAGAAATGGGACAGCCTTTTGGCTTCTTGTTTGTTTTTTTTGTTTTTTGTTTTTAAGAAATTGAATATGCATCTGGGAAAATCTGGAATTTCTGGTGAGAACCTTGAGATCTCAGAAAGGAAACTTCTTCATTCTAGTACCTAAAGGGCTTCTCCACATCAGTACTCCCAAAAGGTAAGTTTATTAGGTGGCAATGTCCACACACAGAGCTCCCATACAGCCACTCTGTCAGGGAGTCTTCTGGGATTGTAAACTACCTATGTAACACAAAAAGGGACTCATACCAGTTACCTGTATCAGTTCATCTACTCTTCATTCTGTGCCTGAGGGATAACCAATAGTCCCAGGACAAAAATCCATAATTAAAAAGAGAACAAGATGAACAATATTTGAAGGAACTTAGTATCGTGAAAAGGAATGTTCAAAATAGAGCAACTCACTCCAAAGGTAAGAGAGAATTCAGGAAAGCTATTTGAAAATTCTAATTAATATTCACAGAGAGATTCAAGAATATGTTATAGTCATAAAACAAAAAGACGATTTTTTTTTTAATGAATCAGGAGCAATATAAGATCTTGATAAAGAATAACATGACTGATAACACAGGTCTCCCCACTACAGAAAAGTAGTATATTAAAATTTGCTCTGATTTGGTAAATTATTTAAGGGGTTTGAGAAATCTCAAAAATCTTTCCATAGAAGGTAAAGGATAAAAGCATTTCTGCCCCACTCCCCCAAAAACCTACCAAATCATATAAAATGGGAACATTATAATTTTAGATTATAGGGGAAATATGATAAGTACAAATAAAGAATCTGAAAGATGCAGTTCAAACATTTTCAGAGCTTAGAGCAAATTAAGTGAAGACAACAAGAGAAAATGTAATAGACAAACTGAATCAATGTATAAAATATTAAGTTATCTAGACTTTTAGGGGATAAATAAAATGAAAGGACCAAAATTATTAATGTAATAATGGAAGAATTTACTTCAAACAAATTTCATAGTCCCTCTAAATCATCTCTATAATGGGAATAATAATAATTTCCACAGCATTTTACCAATGTTTAAAAATCAATAACATAAACATTGTTACATTAGAAATAACAATACCTATTACAATGCCCGCTTAGTAAATGATTGCCATGAAAATTTTATTTTTAAATTTTAGTTTCATGTGTTACTTTTTTCAACTGAAAACAAGAAAGTAATACCTCATAGAGTTGCTATGAGAATTTAATAATCTATCTTATTTATTATCTAAAATATACTTGACACAAAGCAGACTCTTAGGAAATATTATTTCTCTTCCCTTTATCTCTGCTCCATTTTCATGGTTCTAGATTTTCCTACTATCTCTCCATATGAAAACATCCGAATCTCAAGGCACGATGCCAAAACAAACATATCTGCTTGATAATAGAGTGAATCTCGGTTGTTTTGCTAAACAATGTAACCTAAAGGAGTGTCTCAAATTCTGAGCCTCTTTATGATTGAATGAAGATAATAATAACTGCTTTATTTAAATAAATA